>JAWNLL010000360.1:0-260866 GCA_035042425.1 Drosophila flavopinicola
AATGAGGTACCATTCGATGCGCATGTGAGAATCTCCAACAGACTCCAATGGCCCCTTAGGCTCCAATAATTCAAATGCTGCCCCAAACAGTTACACCTCCTTATCTTATAAACCAACCGAATAGCCAACCTTCTTGGTAAGTACTTATAGCAATACCTTTCGATCGGTATGTAACTATGTAAACGCTTCGTGATGCTTCGGTATGTATGCTTTATTTAAATGGAAAACAAGTAATAGCAGCGAATAGAGGAAATAAATAACCAAATACATGAAGAGATTCCAAACTGACATTTATTTTAAGTTCTTTCAGCAAACAAAACATAAATGTACAGTTAATTCCAATAAATTAAATTATGTATGACTAATGTTACTGGAACATAAGTAACACTAGTATCTAGTGTCTAGTGTCTAAATTGTGTTGCCTAAAGCCAAGAACTACTCGCTACTCTGAGCGCTTCTTCTTATTGCCGTTGCAATTGTCGTCTCCGCCGTGACGTTTGTGGCCAGAGCGCATCTTGGTATCCTTCTTGGCCTTATCCAGCAACTGTTTTTCCTCATCTTTGTTAGCCTTGCGCAGGTTAAGCGAGAAGTCGTCCTTCAGCTTTACCTTTAGCTGTAAAATGCAAAAACTAATAAGTAATCGAATCAAGACGAAAGTATTTCAGAGGTATCACCTTGGAATCTGCCACTTTGGCTATGTATTTCTCGGCGGCATCCGCATCGGTAAGACGAACAGAGCCCTTGGTGTCACCCTCTTTGAACTCAATGTGGGCAATCTTAAAGTCCTTGACCTGTTCGAAGGCTTCGCGTATTTTCTCGCGTGTAACGGTTACCGGTGCAAGCTCGAAGACAATGGTTGCATTGGCCTTCTTCTGGCGCTTGCTTCTCTTCCCCGTTTTATTTTTAAAATAACCTGACTGCCACATGCGCTGCACCTTAAGGAGGTCCGCACTGATGTCGTATTTGTCATCGATCTTTTCGCCGTTGTCCTCGGCAGCGGGAGCAGTCGCTTTCTTCTGCATAGGTATTATCCGAGGCAGCGGGAACAGCCGCGTCCCCGGCTTCTAGGGTAGCAGGAGCAGCCGCATCTTCTTGCTTTAACTCTCCTGTTTCTAGGGCAGCGGGAGCAGCCACATCCTCATGATTTTCCTTGCCGTTATCTTGGGCAGCGGAAGCAACCACATTCTCTTGCTTTTTCTCTCCGTTATCTGTGGCAGCGGGAGCAACCAATTCGTCTATCATTGCATCCCATTTTTCGCCGGCAGCGGACTCGATAGCCTCGTTCATATTTTCCGGCTCCAGCTTCACTTCTTCGTTTATAGTTTTTGGAATATCTTCCATTGTATAGTATTCTTTAAAGTAATTTTATTTTTAATCTATTTAATCAAATCTGCTCCGATGCAAAGCACGTTTACTTCAGGCTTAAACAGAAGTGTCCAAAAAGATTTAATATGTATATATATATGAGGTATGTCAAAATTAAAAGCCTACTACCGATTTACGACTGAGCAAAAACTTTTTTCACGATATTGACGTCACATAAATGCAATAGAAACAAAATGCATAAATAGTATATTTACCAAAATGTAATGTGTGTTCTTTTCGAATTTCTACGCGCTTGTGCAATATATTGATTGCGGTAAACAGTTGCTTTAAACAGCTGTAGAACAAAAGCTGAGTCTGGCCATTCATACAGTTGCAAACTGAAAACGTATCGATAGTAATTCGATTGTTTTGGGCGTCATGCTACAAACCATACAACATATAGATGCACAACTTCATATATATAACGAAAATATGCTGTCACAGATCCCATTGCCGTTCAACTAGAAACGACAAGCAACCATCCTAATCGAATTTAAGTGCTTGTGCGCTGAATTCGAAAAGCAAAAAAGCAAATTCAATTCAATAAACAGAAAATATGTAAAAAGAACTGCAAAATTTGATAAATACAATTGCTTATGCATTTTATGTATGATTATTATACCCTGAACCCATTAAAAATGGTTAAAAATGGTATAATGAAGTTGTGCAAAAGTATCAAAAGCATCTGCGATCATATAAAGTATATATATTCTTGATCAGTATCAACAGCTGAGTCAATTTAGCCATGTCCGTCTGTCTGTCCGTCCGTCTGTCTGTATGAACACTCGGATATCAGAGACTACAAGAGCTAGAGACTTCATATTTGGAACATAAGTTCTCGTAGTCCCTTGACAGATCAAGTTTATTTCATTTTATCGATAACTCGTCCCGTTCAAAAGTTATCGATGAATTTTGCTATCAGACTAGCGTTTTTGGGCCATAACTTAATAGTTATAATAGCAAGAGGCCCAAAATTTGGCATGTATAATCTCGAATCTCTCGAATCGAATCTCGAACAAATATTTCATTTTTTGGATACCACCCCCCAATCCCCGCATTATGGAAGATATGTCGTTGCAATTTGGTTTGGTCACACATTATATAGCCAATGTTGTGTCCTAAAAATTTCAGACAGATCGGACAATAAACACAGAAGTTATTTAAGATTTTAGAGCAAGCTAAAATTAAACCGCTTGCACTGCTTGTACTGCAGCATGTGTGTGTTTGTACATATGTATACACACTGTGTATACTGTGTTATTACGAATTTTTGTAAGGACTGGGTTCAGGGTATCTCCTAGTCGGGCACTTCCGACTAGAGCGCTCTTACTTGTTCAGCTTAGCAGCTATCTCAAAAATGAATGGCGCTATATTTGTAATATCTGCTAAACCCTCCAGATGTTATTGAATTTTTGGATATATTAAATTATGTTCAGATATTTTTGGTTAGGATAATAATATATAATAGAATTGGAAACATGAAAAAGAATGGTAGGCTTTATTTTAAATTCACTATCGCAAGCCCCACTATTGGTAAACCGGCAAGCTTTCGGCACAGGCTTGTATATTATTCATTGGGGCAGTATACACATTATTTTATTTTCGCCCATCTGTCATAACCTTACTTCATTATTTCCAATTTTTAGAATTTTCATTTTAATTTACCTTTTTTCAATCATTTAATTTATTAATTTTACTAATAATTTTTGTAAATAATATTATAGTGCCTAAATTCAAATATTTATTCGCAACATTATTGTACATTAATTATTACCTAATCTAATCGCCGGAAAATTATAATCAACAATTAAAACCATATTTTGCATTCATTTAAAATGTATTAAATAACAAGTAAGAGTGCTCTAGTCGGGAGTGCCCGACTACGAGATACCCTGAACCCAGTACTTACAATTATTCGTACTACCCCACACAATGGAAAGTTAAATCTTAAATAACTTCTGTGTTTATTGGCCGATCTTATTGAAATTTTTGGGGCAAGCAATTGTCGATAATATGTGTTACCAAAGCAAATTGCAAGGTCGTACCTTCAAATTTTTTTAACTTTTGGGGGGTTTGGGGGGGGTGCTGTCAAAAAAGTGAAATATTTGTTACATGTGTATGCTATTCGAGATTATACATGCCAAATTTGGGGTCTCTAGCTCTTATAACTTTAAAGTTACGTCCCCAAAAACGCTAGTCTAAAATCAAAATTTTTCGATAACTGTTGAATGCGACGAGTTATCGATCAAATGAAATAAACTTGATCTGTCCCGGGATTAGGAGAACTTATGTTCCAAATATGAAGTCTCTTGCTCTTGTAGTCTCTGATATCTGTGTGTTCATACAGACAGACGGACGGACAGACGGACAGACAGACGGACATGGCTAGATCGACTCGGCTGTTGATACTGATCAATAATATATATACTTTATATGGTCGGAGATGCTTCCTTATGCCTGTTACATACATTTGCACAAAACCATAATACCCTTTTTACCCATTTTTAATGGGTTCAGGGTATAAAAAGAGTAAAGGTTGAGTTCATCGCAGGTACAGGCGTATCAAGTAAGAGTGCTCTAGTCGGGAGTGCCGACTACGAGATACCCTGAACCCAGTCCTTACAATCATTCTTACTAATCTAAGCACACACATGCTGCAGTACAAGCAGTGCGAGCAGTGCAAGCAGTCTAAACAGTAAGCTTGATTCTTTACTGAGCTCCACACAATGGAAAGTTAAATCCTTAAAAACGTCTGTGTTTATCACCCGATCTTATTGAAATTTTTTGGGCACAGACTGGGCAATAAAATGTGTGACCAAACCAAATTCCAAGGTCATAACTTCAAAAATGCGTTATTTGAACTTTTGGGGGGATTGGGGGGTGGTATCCAAAAAGTGAAACATTTGTTACATAGGTATGTCATTCGAGATTATACATGCCAAATTTGGGGCCTCTAGCTCTTAAGCTTTTGAAGTTATGACCCAAAAACTCAGGTCTGAAATCGAAATTTATCGATAACTTTTGAACGGGATGAGCTATCGATAAAATTTAATAAACTTGATCTGTCCCGGGAGTACGAGAACTTATATTCCAAATATGAAGTCTCTAGCTCTTGTAGTCTCTGATATCCGCGTGTTCATACAGACGGACGGACGGACGGACGGACAGACAGACAGACGGACATGGCTAAATCGACTTGGCTGTTGATACTGATCAAGAATATATATACTTTATATGGTCAGAGATGGTTCCTTATGCCTGTTACATACTTTTGCACAAAACCATAATACCCTTTTTACCCATTTTTAATGGGTTCAGGGAGATAAAAATAGATATGTAAATATAAAAGCATGGGCAAATTTATTTTCATAGGTTGTGAATGTATCATATGTATCAGAGATCGGCAGCGGTACCCAGCAACAATAAGTGCACCGTCTAAGTACACAGTATTTGTATACCGTGAACCCATTAAAAATGGGTCAAAAGGGTATAATGAAGTTGTGCAAAGTATGTAAAAGGCATAATAAGCATCTTCAACTATATAAATATAAATATAAGTATACTTCACCAGTATCAACAGCCGAGTCGATTTAGCCATGTCCATGTCCCCATCCTCCCAAAAGTGAAAAACACTAATTTTTCAAGGTATGACCTTATAACTTGGTTTGATCACCCATTTTATAGCCAATTTTATGTCTCAACAAGTGGCGAAGGATTATCTTCGGCGTGCCGAAAATTGTATACTCTTTTCGAGCCTTTAGCCAATTTTCACACTGAAATATTTAATGCTAATTATAACTGAATCGATTTGAAATTTTTAACATTGATGAGTTATAAGGATGTTAAAGTGTACAAGGAAATTTTAGGCGATAGCTTTGAAAAGATGAAAAGAGATGTTAGCCAAAACCGACTTCCAGCTGTATGGCAGCTATAAGATATAGTGGACCGATCAGGCCAACTCCGACTAATGTTCTGGCTCTTTAAATAATAAGTATCTGTACAGTTTCATCGCGATAGCTTTAAAAACAAGTAAGAGTGCTCTAGTCGGGAGTGCCCGACTAGGAAATACCCTGAACCCAGCTCTGACATCCATTCATACTTGCCTAATAGTGTGCATACATACAGACACACACATACTGCAAGCAGTGCAAGCGGTTTAAGCAGTTAGCTTGCCTTTTCACTGAGCCCCACACAATGGAAAGTAAAATCTTAAATAACTTCTGTGTTTACTGTCCGATAATTTTAATTTTCTAAATTTTTAGGGCATAACATTGGCTATAAAATGTGTGACCAAACAAAATTGCAAGGTCATACCATCAAAAATGAGTTTTTTTAACTTTTGGAGGGATTGGAGGGTGGTATCCAAAAAGTGAAATATTTGTTACATGTGTATGCTATTCGAGATTATACATGCCAAATTTGGGGCCTCTAGCTCTTATAACTTTTAAGTTAAGGCCCAAAAACGCTAGTCTGAAATCGAAATTTATCGATAACATTTAAACGGGACGAGTTATCGATAAAATGAAATAAACTTGATCTGTCCCGGGATATCGAGAACTTATATTCCAAATATGAAGTCTCTAGCTCTTGTAGTCTCTGATATCCGCGTGTTCATACAGACAGACGGACGGACGGACGGACGGACGGACGGACGGACGGACAGACAGACAGACGGACATGGCTAAATCGACTCGACTGTTGATACTGATCAAGAATATATATACTTTATATGGTCGGAGATGCTTCCTTATGCCTGTTACATACTTTTGCACAAAACCATAATACCCTTTTTACCCATTTTTAATGGGTTCAGGGTATAAAAATGGGATATATGGCCAAAACCGACTTCGAGTTGTATGGCATCTATAAGATATAGAGGTCCGATCCAGCCGGCTCCGACCAATGTGCTGATTCCTTGAATAATAAGTGTCTGTGCAAAGTTGCATCGCGATAGATAAATTTCCTTGTACACTTGAACAGCCTTATAACTCATCAATGGGTAAAATTGCAAAAAGATTGAGTCATAAACAGCGAAGATATGCATCATTAAATATTTTGAAAGAACAGTTGCATATGGGCAAACAAAGTCAAGCGCAAATAAGCTTTTGACAGTCTGCTCTTCAAGGGATTTTGTCATCGATCATCAAAACGGTTTGTGGCGTAGGGGGTAAACCGATGCCCTGACAAACGAATGATCCTGGGTACGAGTCTCAGCGGCGACTGGTCATTTATTTTCCTTTTTTTCTTATTCTTCCTTTCAAATATTAAACAACTGTAATCAAATTTATTTGCTACCAATGCCTTACAACAACAAACTATACAATGCGAAAGAAAAGATCAGTATAATCGAGTTTGTAAGTGCATTTCAAAACTGCTTGGTGTAAGTAGTAGAGTGCTGCGCTGAAAACCGCGAGTTGCAGGTTGCAGGAAAACAAAACAAGTTAGCTTTTGACAGTCTTCAAGGGATTTTGACATCGATTATCAAAACTGCTTGTGGCGTAAGGGGTAAAATGGCGCGCTGACAAACGAAAGGTACTGGGTACGAAACTCAGCTGCGACTGGTCATTTATTTTCACTTTTTTCTTATTCTTCCTTTCAAATATTAAACAACTGTAATCAAATTTATTTGCTACCAATGCCTTACAACAACAAACTATACAATGCGAAAGAAAAGATCAGTATAATCGAGTTTGTCAGCGCATTTCAAAACTGCTTGGTGCTGCGCTGACATACATGGAGAACACGGTTCAAATCCCAGACGCGAATTATTGCTTTTTATTTTTTCCTAATTATTTTTTCAAATACATATCAAATAGCTTGAATTCAATAATTTAAAAGAAATATTTAAATTAATACCAATTCTTAGAGCAAAAAAATATGTGCCAGGCAATAAACGATTTTTTACTACTTTTGAAATTTCAGTGGTGCAGTTGGCAGAGTGAAAATTGCCTAAAGGTTCGAAAAGAGTATAGAAACTTCGGCACGCCGAGGATAATCCTTTCCCACTTGTTTTAAATGTCTTATGTTTAAAAAATGCAGTAAAAAATATGTAATGTCTTAATAACTGTTGAACAAATTATTGGATTAAATTTAATGAATATAAAATCTTATAGAACTATACTCTTTTCGAACCTTCGTCCGTCTGTCTGTCTGTCTGTATGTATGCAAACTAGTCCCTCAGTTTTTGAGCTATCGCGATGCAACTTGCAACAGCACATTGGTCGGAGCCGGCCGGATCGGACCACTATATCTTATAGCTGTCATACAACTTCAAGTCGGTTGTGGCCATAAATCCGATGTTTTCGAAGCTATGGCGATTCAACTTTGCACAGATGCTTATTATTCAAACATAAATCACATTAAATGGAGCCGGCCGGGTCGGTTCACTATATCTTATAGCTGCCATACAACTCGAAGTCGGTTTTGGCCATATTGCCCATTTTTTTAAAGCTATCGCAATGAAACTGTACAGATACTTATTATTTAAAGAGCCAGAACATTAGTCGGAGTTGGCCTGATCGGTCCACTATATCTTATAGCTGCCATACAGCTGGAAGTCGGTTTTGGCTAACATCTCTTTTCATCTTATCAAAGCTATTGCCATAAATTTCCTTGTACACTTCAACATCCTTATAACTCATCAATGTTAAAAATTCCAAATCGATTCAGCTATAATTGGCAAAGTTATGCGTCATTAAATATTTCATTGTGAAAATTGAAATTGAAGATAATCCTTCGCCACTTGTTTTAAATTGCATTATATACTGTCTTAAGCTTATCCACATTCCCTGTTGCTAAGAAATTGTATTGGAAACTAATTTACTTTGATGAGCAATATACAGTGGGGGAAAAACGTAACAGAAACGACCGTCTTTTTTTAAATGTTCATATTTTCTGCTGTAAAATTATATTTATCGTGAATGCTATATTTTTTGACAACCTTCTAATGCGCTATTCAAAAAGAAATACACATTATGTCATCAGAAGGAGTTAAATGCAACTGTGATCAGAAACCAAGTAAATATTACATAAAGACATTTAATGCGGAAAAATTGGAAAAAGACATGTGCTCATACGAAACAAAGGCTAATTTGAGTGAATCTGATGATAAGCCACACGTTAGACACAAAAAAAAGACTGCATACAATCCTAAATACATGATCAAAACAATTAAGCATGGTAATGACTGTTGGTCTCGTTTTCCGCTTTAGGTGTTTGTCAAATATATTGGAAGGTACTATGTGCGCACTGGAAACCATTAATATTATTAAAACTGTAGTGCTGCCATACGCCGAGGAAGATATGACGATAAAGTGGGAATATTCGCAGTATAATGGCCTTAAACACTTCTCGAATATATCAAAACAACTGAAAACAGGTGGTACAGAATCTTCTCGCTGGTGTATGGGTGAGGGCGTTAGTGGGCTTGTTCGTGGCTTGACGGTTGAGGAACTTAAACAGCTTTCAACTTTCAAATTTTCCTGACTCCATCTCTGAAATTGTACGGATCATGGATTTTGGCAGGATTTGGAGGCAGGAGGCGGCGCGGCCCTAACATTTTTTACCGATCCTTAGAGGGTGTGACCATAAATTTACCTTCCAAGTTTGGTGACTCTAGCTCTAAAACTGCCTCTGGCTGATATACCGAATAACGCACAATTTTCTAAGCACGAGTTATCCCAGATGCATAAATCTATTATTAAAACCTCATTCAATTCTCAAACAAACTGACAAGATTGTCATCTCATTTTGGTAAAGCACTCAAATATGTAATGTCTTAATAATTTTGAACAAATTATCGGACTAAAATTAATGAGGTACCATTCGATGCGCATGTGAGAATCTCCAACAGACTCCAATGGCCCCTTAGGCTCCAATAATTCAAATGCTGCCCCAAACAGTTACACCTCCTTATCTTATAAACCAACCGAATAGCCAACCTTCTTGGTAAGTACTTATAGCAATACCTTTCGATCGGTATGTAACTATGTAAACGCTTCGTGATGCTTCGGTATGTATGCTTTATTTAAATGGAAAACAAGTAATAGCAGCGAATAGAGGAAATAAATAACCAAATACATGAAGAGATTCCAAACTGACATTTATTTTAAGTTCTTTCAGCAAACAAAACATAAATGTACAGTTAATTCCAATAAATTAAATTATGTATGACTAATGTTACTGGAACATAAGTAACACTAGTATCTAGTGTCTAGTGTCTAAATTGTGTTGCCTAAAGCCAAGAACTACTCGCTACTCTGAGCGCTTCTTCTTATTGCCGTTGCAATTGTCGTCTCCGCCGTGACGTTTGTGGCCAGAGCGCATCTTGGTATCCTTCTTGGCCTTATCCAGCAACTGTTTTTCCTCATCTTTGTTAGCCTTGCGCAGGTTAAGCGAGAAGTCGTCCTTCAGCTTTACCTTTAGCTGTAAAATGCAAAAACTAATAAGTAATCGAATCAAGACGAAAGTATTTCAGAGGTATCACCTTGGAATCTGCCACTTTGGCTATGTATTTCTCGGCGGCATCCGCATCGGTAAGACGAACAGAGCCCTTGGTGTCACCCTCTTTGAACTCAATGTGGGCAATCTTAAAGTCCTTGACCTGTTCGAAGGCTTCGCGTATTTTCTCGCGTGTAACGGTTACCGGTGCAAGCTCGAAGACAATGGTTGCATTGGCCTTCTTCTGGCGCTTGCTTCTCTTCCCCGTTTTATTTTTAAAATAACCTGACTGCCACATGCGCTGCACCTTAAGGAGGTCCGCACTGATGTCGTATTTGTCATCGATCTTTTCGCCGTTGTCCTCGGCAGCGGGAGCAGTCGCTTTCTTCTGCTTTGCATAGGTATTATCCGAGGCAGCGGGAACAGCCGCGTCCCCGGTTTCTAGGGTAGCAGGAGCAGCCGCATCTTCTTGCTTTAACTCTCCTGTTTCTAGGGCAGCGGGAGCAGCCACATCCTCATGATTTTCCTTGCCGTTATCTTGGGCAGCGGAAGCAACCACATTCTCTTGCTTTTTCTCTCCGTTATCTGTGGCAGCGGGAGCAACCAATTCGTCTATCATTGCATCCCATTTTTCGCCGGCAGCGGACTCGATAGCCTCGTTCATATTTTCCGGCTCCAGCTTCACTTCTTCGTTTATAGTTTTTGGAATATCTTCCATTGTATAGTATTCTTTAAAGTAATTTTATTTTTAATCTATTTAATCAAATCTGCTCCGATGCAAAGCACGTTTACTTCAGGCTTAAACAGAAGTGTCCAAAAAGATTTAATATGTATATATATATGAGGTATGTCAAAATTAAAAGCCTACTACCGATTTACGACTGAGCAAAAACTTTTTTCACGATATTGACGTCACATAAATGCAATAGAAACAAAATGCATAAATAGTATATTTACCAAAATGTAATGTGTGTTCTTTTCGAATTTCTACGCGCTTGTGCAATATATTGATTGCGGTAAACAGTTGCTTTAAACAGCTGTAGAACAAAAGCTGAGTCTGGCCATTCATACAGTTGCAAACTGAAAACGTATCGATAGTAATTCGATTGTTTTGGGCGTCATGCTACAAACCATACAACATATAGATGCACAACTTCATATATATAACGAAAATATGCTGTCACAGATCCCATTGCCGTTCAACTCGAAACGACAAGCAACCATCCTAATCGACTTTAAGTGCTTGTGCGCTGAATTCGAAAAGCAAAAAAGCAAATTCAATTCAATAAACAGAAAATATGTAAAAAGAACTGCAAAATTTGATAAATACAATTGCTTATGCATTTTATGTATAATTATTATACCCTGAACCCATTAAAAATGGGTAAAAATGGTATAATGAAGTTGTGCAAAAGTATCAAAAGCATCTCCGACCATATAAAGTATATATATTCTTGATCAGTATCAACAGCTGAGTCGATTTAGCCATGTCCGTCTGTCTGTCCGTCCGTCTGTCTGTATGAACACTCGGATATCAGAGACTACAAGAGCTAGAGACTTCATATTTGGAACATAAGTTCTCGTAGTCCCTTACAGATCAAGTTTATTTCATTTTATCGATAACTCGTCCCGTTTAAAAGTTATCGATGAATTTTGCTTTCAGACTAGCGTTTTTGGGCCATAACTTAATAGTTATAATAGCAAGAGGCCCCAAATTTGGCATGTATAATCTCGAATCTCTCGAATCGAATCTCGAACAAATATTTCATTTTTTGGATACCACCCCCCAATCCCCGCATTTTGGAAGATATGTCCTTGCAATTTGGTTTGGTCACACATTATATAGCCAATGTCGTGTCCTAAAAATTTCAGACAGATCGGACAATAAACACAGAAGTTATTTAAGATTTTAGAGCAAGCTAAAATTAAACCGCTTGCACTGCTTGTACTGCAGCATGTGTGTGTTTGTACATATGTATACACACTGTGTATACTGTGTTATTACGAATTTTTGTAAGGACTGGGTTCAGGGTATCTCCTAGTCGGGCACTTCCGACTAGAGCGCTCTTACTTGTTCAGCTTAACAGCTATCTCAAAAATGAATGGCGCTATATTTGTAATATCTGCTAAACCCTCCAGATGTTATTGAATTTTTGGATATATTAAATTATGTTCAGATATTTTTGGTTAGCATAATAATATATAATAGAATTGGAAACATGAAAAAGAAGGGTAGGCTTTATTTTAAATTCACTATCGCAAGCCCCACTATTGGTAAGCCGGCAAGCTTTCGGCACAGGCTTGTATATTATTCATTGGGGCAGTATACACATTATTTTATTTTCGCCCATCTGTCATAACCTTACTTCATTATTTCCAATTTTTAGAATTTTCATTTTAATTTACCTTTTTTCAATCATTTAATTTATTAATTTTACTAATAATTTTTGTAAATAATATTATAGTGCCTAAATTCAAATATTTATTCGCAACATTATTGTACATTAATTATTACCTAATCTAATCGCCGGAAAATTATAATCAACAATTAAAACCATATTTTGCATTCATTTAAAATGTATTAAATAACAAGTAAGAGTGCTCTAGTCGGGAGTGCCCGACTACGAGATACCCTGAACCCAGTACTTACAATTATTCGTACTACCCCACACAATGGAAAGTTAAATCTTAAATAACTTCTGTGTTTATTGGCCGATCTTATTGAAATTTTTGGGGCAAGCAATTGTCGATAATATGTGTTACCAAAGCAAATTGCAAGGTCGTACCTTCAAATTTTTTTTAACTTTTGGGGGGTTTGGGGGGGGTGCTGTCAAAAAAGTGAAATATTTGTTACACTTTAAAGTTACGTCCCCAAAAACGCTAGTCTAAAATCAAAATTTATCGATAACTGTTGAATGCGACGAGTTATCGATCAAATGAAATAAACTTGATCTGTCCCGGGATTAGGAGAACTTATGTTCCAAATATGAAGTCTCTTGCTCTTGTAGTCTCTGATATCTGTGTGTTCATACAGACAGACGGACGGACAGACGGACAGACAGACGGACATGGCTAAATCGACTTGGCTGTTGATACTGATCAAGAATATATATACTTTATATGGTCAGAGATGGTTCCTTATGCCTGTTACATACTTTTGCACAAAACCATAATACCCTTTTTACCCATTTTTAATAGGTTCAGGGGATAAAAATAGATATGTAAATATAAAAGCATGGGCAAATTTATTTTCATAGGTTGTGAATGTATCATATGTATCAGAGATCGGCAGCGGTACCCAGCAACAATAAGTGCACCGTCTAAGTACACAGTATTTGTATACCGTGAACCCATTAAAAATGGGTCAAAGGGGTATAATGAAGTTGTGCAAAGTATGTAAAAGGCATAATAAGCATCTTCAACTATATAAATATAAATATAAATATACTTCACCAGTATCAACAGCCGAGTCGATTTAGCCATGTCCATGTCCCCATCCTCCCAAAAGTGAAAAACACTAATTTTTCAAGGTATGACCTTATAACTTGATTTCATCACCCATTTTATAGCCAATTTTATGTCTCAACAAGTGGCGAAGGATTATCTTCGGCGTGCCGAAAATTGTATACTATTTTCGAGCCTTTAGCCAATTTTCACACTGAAATATTTAATGCTAATTATAACTGAATCGATTTGAAATTTTTAACATTGATGAGTTATAAGGATGTTAAAGTGTACAAGGAAATTTTAGGCGATAGCTTTGAAAAGATGAAAAGAGATGTTAGCCAAAACCGACTTCCAGCTGTATGGCAGCTATAAGATATAGTGGACCGATCAGGCCAACTCCGACTAATGTTCTGGCTCTTTAAATAATAAGTATCTGTACAGTTTCATCGCGATAGCTTTAAAAAAAATGGGATATATGGCCAAAACCGACTTCGAGTTGTATGGCATCTATAAGATATAGAGGTCCGATCCAGCCGGCTCCGACCAATGTGCTGATTCCTTGAATAATAAGTGTCTGTGCAAAGTTGCATCGCGATAGATAAATTTCCTTGTACACTTGAACAGCCTTATAACTCATCAATGGGTAAAATTGCAAAAAGATTGAGTCATAAACAGCGAAGATATGCATCATTAAATATTTTGAAAGAACAGCTGCATATGGGCAAACAAAGTCAAGCGCAAATAAGCTTTTGACAGTCTGCTCTTCAAGGGATTTTGTCATCGATCATCAAAACGGTTTGTGGCGTAGGGGGTAAACCGATGCCCTGACAAACGAATGATCCTGGGTACGAGTCTCAGCGGCGACTGGTCATTTATTTTCCTTTTTTTCTTATTCTTCCTTTCAAATATTAAACAACTGTAATCAAATTTATTTGCTACCAATGCCTTACAACAACAAACTATACAATGCGAAAGAAAAGATCAGTATAATCGAGTTTGTAAGTGCATTTCAAAACTGCTTGGTGTAAGTAGTAGAGTGCTGCGCTGAAAACCGCGAGTTGCAGGTTGCAGGAAAACAAAACAAGGTAGCTTTTGACAGTCTTCAAGGGATTTTGACATCGATTATCAAAACTGCTTGTGGCGTAAGGGGTAAAATGACGCGCTGACAAACGAAAGGTACTGGGTACGAAACTCAGCTGCGACTGGTCATTTATTTTCACTTTTTTCTTATTCTTCCTTTCAAATATTAAACAACTGTAATCAAATTTATTTGCTACCAATGCCTTACAACAACAAACTATACAATGCGAAAGAAAAGATCAGTATAATCGAGTTTGTCAGCGCATTTCAAAACTGCTTGGTGCTGCGCTGACATACATGGAGAACACGGTTCAAATCCCAGACGCGAATTATTGCTTTTTATTTTTTCCTAATTATTTTTTTCAAATACATATCAAATAGCTTGAATTCAATAATTTAAAAGAAAAATTTAAATTAATACCAATTCTTAGAGCAAAAAAATATGTGCCAGGCAATAAACGATTTTTTACTACTTTTGAAATTTCAGTGGTGCAGTTGGCAGAGTGAAAATTGCCTAAAGGTTCGAAAAGAGTATAGAAACTTCGGCACGCCGAGGATAATCCTTTCCCACTTGTTTTAAACGTCTTATGTTTAAACAAGTGGAGAAGGATTATCTTCGGCGTGCCGAAGATTAAATACTCTTTTCGAACCTTTAAGCAATTTTCACTATTTTTCCGTGACTGATATTAATGTCGCATACATATACCCCTACATATAAAATAAAATATATAAAGGTATTCATGTAAACAGGGACGTTTCACTATCTGCAGCTCGTGGACGCGTCCCTTAGCATTCATAAGTGCTACCGAATTGAACAATAAACAAGTTTCAGTTTTTCCAAAAAGTCAAAACTACATTACCAATATACATAGCAAATTTTGTGCTCTTATACCTTTCAAGGCCGCTGTCGGAAATTGAATTGTCATAAAACTTAATCTGAACATACGAGAGCTTATATTCAGAATTTGAGATCCATATTTTTTTTCGCGTGGCATTGGTTTTGCCAATGAATTTAAATTTTTCTTTTGAATTATTTTATTAAAGCTACTTTATGTATGAAAAAAAATTAGAAACAATTTAGGAAATTGAAAATAAATGAATTTGATTACAGCTATTATATATTTGAAAAGGAGAATAAGAAAAAATGAAAATAAATGACCAGTCGCCGCTGGTCTTGAACCCAGGACCTCTCGCTCACCAGTTCGCAACACTACCCCTTAAGCCACAAGCCGTTTTGATGATCGCTGACAAAATCCCTTGAAGAGCAGACTGTCAAAAGCTTTCTTGTTTTGCTGTTTACTGCTTACACCAAGCAGTTTTAAAAATCGCTGACAAACTCGATTTATACTGAGCTTTTGTTTTTTCGCGTGGCATTGTTTTTGTTCTAAGCCATTTAAAGCAAATGAATTTGATTACAGTTATTATATATTTGAAAAGAAGAATAAGAAAAAATGAAAATAAATGACCAGTCGCCGCTGGTCTTGAACCCAGGACTTCTCGCTCACCAGTTCGCAACTTTACCCCTTACGCCACAAGCCGTTTTGATGATCGCTGACAAATATGCTTGAAGAGCCGACTGTTACAAATTTCCTTGATTTGTTTTCCTGCAACCTCCAACTCGCGTTTGTTTGTCAGCGTTTGTTTTTTTCGCGTGGCATTGTTTTTGTTCTAAGCCATTGGAAGCAAATTAATTTGATTACAGTTATATATTTGAAAGGAAGAAAAAGAAAAAAGTATTAAATTAATAATCAGTCGCCGCCGAGGCTCGAACTTGAACTTGCGAAACCTGCGTTCGCGTTCGTTAGCGCGGCTCTTTACGCCTTACGCCACAAACCGTTTTGATGAACGATGACAAAATACCTTGATGAGCAGACTATCAAAAGCTTTCTTGCGCTTGACTTTGTTTGCTCATATGCACCTGTTTTTTCAAAATATTTAATGACGCATATCTTCGCTGTTTATGACTCAATCGATTTGCGATTTAACCCATTGATGAGTTATAAGAATGTTCAAGTGTACAAGGAAATTTAAGGCAATTGCTTTGAAAACATCGGATTTATGGCCAAAACCGACTTTGAGGTGTATGGCAGCTATAAGATATAGTGGTCTGATCCGGCCGGGTCCGACCAATGTGCTGTCCCCTTGAATAATAAGTGTCTGTGCAAAGTTGCATCGCGCTAGCTCAAAAACTGAGGGACTAGTTTGCATACATACAGACAGACAGACAGACAGACAGACAGACAGACAGACAGACAGACAGACGGACATGGCTAGATCAATTTGTTTTGTTTTTATAAGCATACTGGCAGTAACTTTTGGGGGTCTCAGACGCTTCCTTCTATGCGTTACAAACTTCAGGACAAACTTAATATACTATTTTCTTCGAAAAGAGTATAAAAATGCAGTAAAAAATATGTAATGTCTTAATAACTGTTGAACAAATTATTGGATTAAATTTAATGAATATAAAATCTTATAGAACTATACTCTTTTCGAACCTTCGTCCGTCTGTCTATCTGTCTGTATGTATGCAAACTAGTCCCTCAGTTTTTGAGCTATCGCGATGCAACTTGCAACAGCACATTGGTCGGAGCCGGCCGGATCGGACCACTATATCTTATAGCTGTCATACAACTTCAAGTCGGTTGTGGCCATAAATCCGATGTTTTCGAAGCTATGGCGATTCAACTTTGCACAGATGCTTATTATTCAAACATAAATCACATTAAATGGAGCCGGCCGGGTCGGTTCACTATATCTTATAGCTGCCATACAACTCGAAGTCGGTTTTGGCCATATTGCCCATTTTTTTTAAAGCTATCGCGATGAAACTTCATTCAATTCTCAAACAAACTGACAAGATTGTCATCTCATTTTGGTAAAGCACTCAAATATGTAATGTCTTAATAATTTTGAACAAATTATCGGACTAAAATTAATGAGGTACCATTCGATGCGCATGTGAGAATCTCCAACAGACTCCAATGGCCCCTTAGGCTCCAATAATTCAAATGCTGCCCCAAACAGTTACACCTCCTTATCTTATAAACCAACCGAATAGCCAACCTTCTTGGTAAGTACTTATAGCAATACCTTTCGATCGGTATGTAACTATGTAAACGCTTCGTGATGCTTCGGTATGTATGCTTTATTTAAATGGAAAACAAGTAATAGCAGCGAATAGAGGAAATAAATAACCAAATACATGAAGAGATTCCAAACTGACATTTATTTTAAGTTCTTTCAGCAAACAAAACATAAATGTACAGTTAATTCCAATAAATTAAATTATGTATGACTAATGTTACTGGAACATAAGTAACACTAGTATCTAGTGTCTAGTATCTAGTGTCTAGTGTCTAAATTGTGTTGCCTAAAGCCAAGAACTACTCGCTACTCTGAGCGCTTCTTCTTATTGCCGTTGCAATTGTCGTCTCCGCCGTGACGTTTGTGGCCAGAGCGCATCTTGGTATCCTTCTTGGCCTTATCCAGCAACTGTTTTTCCTCATCTTTGTTAGCCTTGCGCAGGTTAAGCGAGAAGTCGTCCTTCAGCTTTACCTTTAGCTGTAAAATGCAAAAACTAATAAGTAATCGAATCAAGACGAAAGTATTTCAGAGGTATCACCTTGGAATCTGCCACTTTGGCTATGTATTTCTCGGCGGCATCCGCATCGGTAAGACGAACAGAGCCCTTGGTGTCACCCTCTTTGAACTCAATGTGGGCAATCTTAAAGTCCTTGACCTGTTCGAAGGCTTCGCGTATTTTCTCGCGTGTAACGGTTACCGGTGCAAGCTCGAAGACAATGGTTGCATTGGCCTTCTTCTGGCGCTTGCTTCTCTTCCCCGTTTTATTTTTAAAATAACCTGACTGCCACATGCGCTGCACCTTAAGGAGGTCCGCACTGATGTCGTATTTGTCATCGATCTTTTCGCCGTTGTCCTCGGCAGCGGGAGCAGTCGCTTTCTTCTGCTTTGCATAGGTATTATCCGAGGCAGCGGGAACAGCCGCGTCCCCGGTTTCTAGGGTAGCAGGAGCAGCCGCATCTTCTTGCCTTAACTCTCCTGTTTCTAGGGCAGCGGGAGCAGCCACATCCTCATGATTTTCCTTGCCGTTATCTTGGGCAGCGGAAGCAACCAAATTCTCTTGCTTTTTCTCTCCGTTATCTGTGGCAGCGGGAGCAACCAATTCGTCTATCATTGCATCCCATTTTTCGCCGGCAGCGGACTCGATAGCCTCGTTCATATTTTCCGGCTCCAGCTTCACTTCTTCGTTTATAGTTTTTGGAATATCTTCCATTGTATAGTATTCTTTAAAGTAATTTTATTTTTAATCTATTTAATCAAATCTGCTCCGATGCAAAGCACGTTTACTTCAGGCTTAAACAGAAGTGTCCAAAAAGATTTAATATGTATATATATATGAGGTATGTCAAAATTAAAAGCCTACTACCGATTTACGACTGAGCAAAAACTTTTTTCACGATATTGACGTCACATAAATGCAATAGAAACAAAATGCATAAATAGTATATTTACCAAAATGTAATGTGTGTTCTTTTCGAATTTCTACGCGCTTGTGCAATATATTGATTGCGGTAAACAGTTGCTTTAAACAGCTGTAGAACAAAAGCTGAGTCTGGCCATTCATACAGTTGCAAACTGAAAACGTATCGATAGTAATTCGATTGTTTTGGGCGTCATGCTACAAACCATACAACATATAGATGCACAACTTCATATATATAACGAAAATATGCTGTCACAGATCCCATTGCCGTTCAACTCGAAACGACAAGCAACCATCCTAATCGACTTTAAGTGCTTGTGCGCTGAATTCGAAAAGCAAAAAAGCAAATTCAATTCAATAAACAGAAAATATGTAAAAAGAACTGCAAAATTTGATAAATACAATTGCTTATGCATTTTATGTATGATTATTATACCCTGAACCCATTAAAAATGGGTAAAAATGGTATAATGAAGTTGTGCAAAAGTATCAAAAGCATCTCCGACCATATAAAGTATATATATTCTTGATCAGTATCAACAGCTGAGTCGATTTAGCCATGTCCGTCTGTCTGTCCGTCCGTCTGTCTGTATGAACACTCGGATATCAGAGACTACAAGAGCTAGAGACTTCATATTTGGAACATAAGTTCTCGTAGTCCCTTGACAGATCAAGTTTATTTCATTTTATCGATAGCTCGTCCCGTTCAAAAGTTATCGATGAATTTTGCTTTCAGACTAGCGTTTTTGGGCCATAACTTAATAGTTATAATAGCTAGAGGCCCCAAATTTGGCATGTATAATCTCGAATCTCTCGAATCGAATCTCGAACAAATATTTCATTTTTTGGATACCACCCCCCAATCCCCGCATTTTGGAAGATATGTCCTTGCAATTTGGTTTGGTCACACATTATATAGCCAATGTTGTGTCCTAAAAATTTCAGACAGATCGGACAATAAACACAGAAGTTATTTAAGATTTTAGAGCAAGCTAAAATTAAACCGCTTGCACTGCTTGTACTGCAGCATGTGTGTGTTTGTACATATGTATACACACTGTGTATACTGTGTTATTACGAATTTTTGTAAGGACTGGGTTCAGGGTATCTCCTAGTCGGGCACTTCCGACTAGAGCGCTCTTACTTGTTCAGCTTAACAGCTATCTCAACAAGTAAGAGTGCTCTAGTCGGGACTGCCCGACTAGGAGATACCCTGAACCCAGTTCTGACATCCATTCATACTTGCCTAATAGTGTGTATACAAACAAACACACCACACATTACTGCAAGCTGTGAAAACGGTTTAAGCAGTTATCTTGCTTTTTCACTGAGCCCCACACAATGGAAAGTTAAATCTTAAATAACTTCTGTGTTTATTGTCCGATCTTTTGAAATTTGTAAGACATAACATTGGCTATAAAATGTGTGACCAAACCAAATTGCAAGGTCATACCTTCAAAAATGAGTTTTTTGAATTTTTGGGGGGATTGGGGGGTGGTATCCAAAAAGTGAAAAATTTGTTACATGTGTATGCTATTCGAGATTATACATGCCAAATTAGGGGCCTCTAGCTCTTATAACTTGTAAGTTATAGCCCAAAAACGCTGGTCTGAAATCGAAATTTATCGATAACTTTTGAACGGGACGAGTTATCGATAAATTTTAATAAACTTGATCTGTCCCGGCATTACGAGAACTTATATTCCAAATATGAAGTCTCTAGCTCTTGTAGTCTCTGATATCCGCGTGTTCATACAGACGACGGACACCGGACGGACGGACGGACGGACGGACGGACGGACGGACGGACGGACGGACGGACAGACAGACAGACGGACATGGCTAAATCGACTCGACTGTTGATACTGATCAAGAATATATATACTTTATATGGTCGGAGATGCTTCCTTATGCCTGTTACATACTTTTGCACAAAACCATAATACCCTTTTTACCCATTTTTAATGGGTTCAGGGTATAAAAATGAATGGCGCTATATTTGTAATATCTGCTAAACCCTCCAGATGTTATTGAATTTTTGGATATATAAAATTATGTTCAGATATTTTTGGTTAGGATAATAATATATAATAGAATTGGAAACATGAAAAAGAATATTGGAAGGTACTATGTGCGCACTGGAAACCATTAATATTATTAAAACTGTAGTGCTGCCATACGCCGAGGAAGATATGACGATAAAGCGGGAATATTCGCAGTATAATGGCCTTAAACACTTCTCGAATATATCAAAACAACTGAAAACAGGTGGTACAGAACCTTCTCGCTGGTGTATGGGTGAGGGCGTTAGTGGGCTTGTTCGTGGCTTGACGGTTGAGGAACTTAAACAGCTTTCAACTTTCAAATTTTCCTGACTCCATCTCTGAAATTGTACGGATCATGGATTTTGGCAGGATTTGGAGGCAGGAGGCGGCGCGGCCCTAACATTTTTTACCGATCCTTAGAGGGTGTGACCATAAATTTACCTTCCAAGTTTGGTGACTCTAGCTCTAAAACTGCCTCTGGCTGATATACCGAATAACGCACAATTTTCTAAGCACGAGTTATCCCAGATGCATAAATCTATTATTAAAACCTCATTCAATTCTCAAACAAACTGACAAGATTGTCATCTCATTTTGGTAAAGCACTCAAATATGTAATGTCTTAATAATTTTGAACAAATTATCGGACTAAAATTAATGAGGTACCATTCGATGCGCATGTGAGAATCTCCAACAGACTCCAATGGCCCCTTAGGCTCCAATAATTCAAATGCTGCCCCAAACAGTTACACCTCCTTATCTTATAAACCAACCGAATAGCCAACCTTCTTGGTAAGTACTTATAGCAATACCTTTCGATCGGTATGTAACTATGTAAACGCTTCGTGATGCTTCGGTATGTATGCTTTATTTAAATGGAAAACAAGTCATAGCAGCGAATAGAGGAAATAAATAACCAAATACATGAAGAGATTCCAAACTTACATTTATTTTAAGTTCTTTCAGCAAACAAAACATAAATGTACAGTTAATTCCAATAAATTAAATTATGTATGACTAATGTTACTGGAACATAAGTAACACTAGTGTCTAGTGTCTAGTGTCTAGTGTCTAGTGTCTAGTGTCTAGTGTCTAGTGTCTAGTGTCTAGTGTCTAGTGTCTAGTGTCTAGTGTCTAGTGTCTAGTGTCTAGTGTCTAGTGTCTAGTGTCTAGTGTCTAGTGTCTAGTGTCTAGTGTCTAGTGTCTAGTGTCTAGTGTCTAGTGTCTAGTGTCTAGTGTCTAGTGTCTCGTGTCTAAATTGTGTTGCCTAAAGCCAAGAACTACTCGCTACTCTGAGCGCTTCTTCTTATTGCCGTTGCAATTGTCGTCTCCGCCGTGACGTTTGTGGCCAGAGCGCATCTTGGTATCCTTCTTGGCCTTATCCAGCAACTGTTTTTCCTCATCTTTGTTAGCCTTGCGCAGGTTAAGCGAGAAGTCGTCCTTCAGCTTTACCTTTAGCTGTAAAATGCAAAAACTAATAAGTAATCGAATCAAGACGAAAGTATTTCAGAGGTATCACCTTGGAATCTGCCACTTTGGCTATGTATTTCTCGGCGGCATCCGCATCGGTAAGACGAACAGAGCCCTTGGTGTCACCCTCTTTGAACTCAATGTGGGCAATCTTAAAGTCCTTGACCTGTTCGAAGGCTTCGCGTATTTTCTCGCGTGTAACGGTTACCGGTGCAAGCTCGAAGACAATGGTTGCATTGGCCTTCTTCTGGCGCTTGCTTCTCTTCCCCGTTTTATTTTTAAAATAACCTGACTGCCACATGCGCTGCACCTTAAGGAGGTCCGCACTGATGTCGTATTTGTCATCGATCTTTTCGCCGTTGTCCTCGGCAGCGGGAGCAGTCGCTTTCTTCTGCTTTGCATAGGTATTATCCGAGGCAGCGGGAACAGCCGCGTCCCCGGTTTCTAGGGTAGCAGGAGCAGCCGCATCTTCTTGCTTTAACTCTCCTGTTTCTAGGGCAGCGGGAGCAGCCACATCCTCATGATTTTCCTTGCCGTTATCTTGGGCAGCGGAAGCAACCACATTCTCTTGCTTTTTCTCTCCGTTATCTGTGGCAGCGGGAGCAACCAATTCGTCTATCATTGCATCCCACTTTTCGCCGGCAGCGGACTCGATAGCCTCGTTCATATTTTCCGGCTCCAGCTTCACTTCTTCGTTTATAGTTTTTGGAATATCTTCCATTGTATAGTATTCTTTAAAGTAATTTTATTTTTAATCTATTTAATCAAATCTGCTCCGATGCAAAGCACGTTTACTTCAGGCTTAAACAGAAGTGTCCAAAAAGATTTAATATGTATATATATATGAGGTATGTCAAAATTAAAAGCCTACTACCGATTTACGACTGAGCAAAAACTTTTTTCACGATATTGACGTCACATAAATGCAATAGAAACAAAATGCATAAATAGTATATTTACCAAAATGTAATGTGTGTTCTTTTCGAATTTCTACGCGCTTGTGCAATATATTGATTGCGGTAAACAGTTGCTTTAAACAGCTGTAGAACAAAAGCTGAGTCTGGCCATTCATACAGTTGCAAACTGAAAACGTATCGATAGTAATTCGATTGTTTTGGGCGTCATGCTACAAACCATACAACATATAGATGCACAACTTCATATATATAACGAAAATATGCTGTCACAGATCCCATTGCCGTTCAACTCGAAACGACAAGCAACCATCCTAATCGACTTTAAGTGCTTGTGCGCTGAATTCGAAAAGCAAAAAAGCAAATTCAATTCAATAAACAGAAAATATGTAAAAAGAACTGCAAAATTTGATAAATACAATTGCTTATGCATTTTATGTATGATTATTATACCCTGAACCCATTAAAAATGGGTAAAAATGGTATAATGAAGTTGTGCAAAAGTATCAAAAGCATCTCCGACCATATAAAGTATATATATTCTTGATCAGTATCAACAGCTGAGTCGATTTAGCCATGTCCGTCTGTCTGTCCGTCCGTCTGTCTGTATGAACACTCGGATATCAGAGACTACAAGAGCTAGAGACTTCATATTTGGAACATAAGTTCTCGTAGTCCCTTAACAGATCAAGTTTATTTCATTTTATCGATAACTCGTCCCGTTTAAAAGTTATCGATGAATTTTGCTATCAGACTAGCGTTTTTGGGCCATAACTTAATAGTTATAATAGCAAGAGGCCCAAAATTTGGCATGTATAATCTCGAATCTCTCGAATCGAATCTTGAACAAATATTTAATTTTTTGGATACCACCCCCCAATCCCCGCATTTTGGAAGATATGTCCTTGCAATTTGGTTTGGTCACACATATAGCCAATGTTGTGTCGCTCTAGCGCTCTAGTCGGAAGTGCCCGACTAGGAGATACCCTGAACCCAGTCCTTACAAAAATTCGTAATAACACAGTATACACAGTGTGTATACATATGTACAAACACACACATGCTGCAGTACAAGCAGTGCAAGCGGTTTAATTTTAGCTTGCTCTAAAATCTTAAATAACTTCTGTGTTTATTGTCCGATCTGTCTGAAATTTTTAGGACACAACATTGGCTATATAATGTGTGACCAAACCAAATTGCAACGACATATCTTCCAAAATGCGGGGATTGGGGGGTGGTATCCAAAAAATGAAATATTTGTTCGAGATTCGATTCGAGAGATTCGAGATTATACATGCCAAATTTTGGGCCTCTTGCTATTATAACTATTAAGTTATGGCCCAAAAACGCTAGTCTGATAGCAAAATTCATCGATAACTTTTGAACGGGACGAGTTATCGATAAAATGAAATAAACTTGATCTGTCAAGGGACTACGAGAACTTATGTTCCAAATATGAAGTCTCTAGCTCTTGTAGTCTCTGATATCCGAGTGTTCATACAGACAGACGGACGGACAGACAGACGGACATGGCTAAATCGACTCAGCTGTTGATACTGATCAAGAATATATATACTTTATATGATCGCAGATGCTTTTGATACTTTTGCACAACTTCATTATACCATTTTTAACCATTTTTAATGGGTTCAGGGTATAATAATCATACATAAAATGCATAAGCAATTGTATTTATCAAATTTTGCAGTTCTTTTTACATATTTTCTGTTTATTGAATTGAATTTGCTTTTTTGCTTTTCGAATTCAGCGCACAAGCACTTAAATTCGATTAGGATGGTTGCTTGTCGTTTCGAGTTGAACGGCAATGGGATCTGTGACAGCATATTTTCGTTATATATATGAAGTTGTGCATCTATATGTTGTATGGTTTGTAGCATGACGCCCAAAACAATCGAATTACTATCGATACGTTTTCAGTTTGCAACTGTATGAATGGCCAGACTCAGCTTTTGTTCTACAGCTGTTTAAAGCAACTGTTTACCGCAATCAATATATTGCACAAGCGCGCAGAAATTCGAAAAGAACACACATTACATTTTGGTAAATATACTATTTATGCATTTTGTTTCTATTGCATTTATGTGACGTCAATATCGTGAAAAAAGTTTTTGATCAGTCGTAAATCGGTAGTAGGCTTTTAATTTTGACATACCTCATATATATATACATATTAAATCTTTTTGGACACTTCTGTTTAAGCCTGAAGTAAACGTGCTTTGCATCGGAGCAGATTTGATTAAATAGATTAAAAATAAAATTACTTTAAAGAATACTATACAATGGAAGATATTCCAAAAACTATAAACGAAGAAGTGAAGCTGGAGCCGGAAAATATGAACGAGGCTATCGAGTCCGCTGCCGGCGAAAAATGGGATGCAATGATAGACGAATTGGTTGCTCCCGCTGCCACAGATAACGGAGAGAAAAAGCAAGAGAATGTGGTTGCTTCCGCTGCCCAAGATAACGGCAAGGAAAATCATGAGGATGTGGCTGCTCCCGCTGCCCTAGAAACAGGAGAGTTAAAGCAAGAAGATGCGGCTGCTCCTGCTACCCTAGAAACCGGGGACGCGGCTGTTCCCGCTGCCTCGGATAATACCTATGCAAAGCAGAAGAAAGCGACTGCTCCCGCTGCCGAGGACAACGGCGAAAAGATCGATGACAAATACGACATCAGTGCGGACCTCCTTAAGGTGCAGCGCATGTGGCAGTCAGGTTATTTTAAAAATAAAACGGGGAAGAGAAGCAAGCGCCAGAAGAAGGCCAATGCAACCATTGTCTTCGAGCTTGCACCGGTAACCGTTACACGCGAGAAAATACGCGAAGCCTTCGAACAGGTCAAGGACTTTAAGATTGCCCACATTGAGTTCAAAGAGGGTGACACCAAGGGCTCTGTTCGTCTTACCGATGCGGATGCCGCCGAGAAATACATAGCCAAAGTGGCAGATTCCAAGGTGATACCTCTGAGATACTTTCGTCTTGATTCGATTACTTATTAATTTTTGCATTTTACAGCTAAAGGTAAAGCTGAAGGACGACTTCTCGCTTAACCTGCGCAAGGCTAACAAAGATGAGGAAAAACAGTTGCTGGATAAGGCCAAGAAGGATACCAAGATGCGCTCTGGCCACAAACGTCACGGCGGAGACGACAATTGCAACGGCAATAAGAAGAAGCGCTCAGAGTAGCGAGTAGTTCTTGGCTTTAGGCAACACAATTTAGACACTAGACACTAGATACTAGTGTTACTTATGTTCCAGTAAAATTAGTCATACATAATTTAATTTATTGGAATTAACTGTATATTTATGTTTTGTTTGCTGAAAGAACTTAAAATAAATGTCAGTTTGGAATCTCTTCATGTATTTGGTTATTTATTTCCTCTATTCGCTGCTATTACTTGTTTTCCATTTAAATTAAGCATACATACCGAAGCATCACGAAGCGTTTAAATAGTTACATACCGATCGAAAGGTATTGCTATAAGTACTTACCAAGAAGGTTGGCTATTCGGTTGGTTTATAAGATAAGGAGGTGTAACTGTTTGGGGCAGCATTTGAATTATTGGAGCCTAAGGGGCCATTGGAGTCTGTTGGAGATTCTCACATGCGCATCGAATGGTACCTCATTAATTTTAGTCCGATAATTTGTTCAAAATTATTAAGACATTACATATTTGAGTGCTTTACCAAAATGAGATGACAATCTTGTCAGTTTGTTTGAGAATTGAATGAGGTTTTAATAATAGATTTATGCATCTGGGATAACTCGTGCTTAGAAAATTGTGCGTTATTCGGTATATCAGCCAGAGGCAGTTTTAGAGCTAGAGTCACCAAACTTGGAAGGTAAATTTATGGTCACACCCTCTAAGGATCGGTAAAAAATGTTAGGGCCGCGCCGCCTCCTGCCTCCAAATCCTGCCAAAATCCATGATCCGTACAATTTCAGAGATGGAGTCAGGAAAATTTGAAAGTTGAAAGCTGTTTAAGTTCCTCAACCGTCAAGCCACGAACAAGCCCACTAACGCCCTCACCCATACACCAGCGAGAAGGTTCTGTACCACCTGTTTTCAGTTGTTTTGATATATTCGAGAAGTGTTTAAGGCCATTATACTGCGAATATTCCCACTTTATCGTCATATCTTCCTCGGCGTATGGCAGCACTACAGTTTTAATAATATTAATGGTTTCCAGTGCGCACATAGTACCTTCCAATATTCTTTTTCATGTTTCCAATTCTATTATATATTATTATCCTAACCAAAAATATCTGAACATAATTTTATATATCCAAAAATTCAATAACATCTGGAGGGCTTAGCAGATATTACAAATATAGCGCCATTCATTTTTGAGATAGCTGTTAAGCTGAACAAGTAAGAGCGCTCTAGTCCGAAGTGCCCGACTAGGAGATACCCTGAACCCAGTCTTTACAAAAATTCGTAATAACACAGTATACACAGTGTGTATACATATGTACAAACACACACATGCTGCAGTACAAGCAGTGCAAGCGGTTTAATTTTAGCTTGCTCTAAAATCTTAAATAACTTCTGTGTTTATTGTCCGATCTGTCTGAAATTTTTAGGACACAACATTGGCTATATAATGTGTGACCAAACCAAATTGCAAGGACATATCTTCCAAAATGCGGGGATTGGGGGTGGTATCCAAAAAATGAAATATTTGTTCGAGATTCGATTCGAGAGATTCGAGATTATACATGCCAAATTTGGGGCCTCTAGCTATTATAACTATTAACTTATGGCCCAAAACCGCTAGTCTGAAAGCAAAATTCATCGATAACTTTTGAACGGGACGAGCTATCGATAAAATGAAATAAACTTGATCTGTCAAGGGACTACGAGAACTTATGTTCCAAATATGAAGTCTCTAGCTCTTGTAGTCTCTGATATCCGAGTGTTCATACAGACAGACGGACGGACAGACAGACGGACATGGCTAAATCGACTCAGCTGTTGATACTGATCAAGAATATATATACTTTATATGGTCGGAGATGCTTTTGATACTTTTGCACAACTTCATTATACCATTTTTACCCATTTTTAATGGGTTCAGGGTATAATAATCATACATAAAATGCATAAGCAATTGTATTTATCAAATTTTGCAGTTCTTTTTACATATTTTCTGTTTATTGAATTGAATTTGCTTTTTTGCTTTTCGAATTCAGCGCACAAGCACTTAAAGTCGATTAGGATGGTTGCTTGTCGTTTCGAGTTGAACGGCAATGGGATCTGTGACAGCATATTTTCGTTATATATATGAAGTTGTGCATCTATTTGTTGTATGGTTTGTAGCATGACGCCCAAAACAATCGAATTACTATCGATACGTTTTCAGTTTGCAACTGTATGAATGGCCAGCAACTGTTTACCGCAATCAATATATTGCACAAGCGCGCAGAAATTCGAAAAGAACACACATTACATTTTGGTAAATATACTATTTATGCATTTTGTTTCTATTGCATTTATGTGACGTCAATATCGTGAAAAAAGTTTTTGCTCAGTCGTAAATCGGTAGTAGGCTTTTAATTTTGACATACCTCATATATATATACATATTAAATCTTTTTGGACACTTCTGTTTAAGCCTGAAGTAAACGTGCTTTGCATCGGAGCAGATTTGATTAAATAGATTAAAAATAAAATTACTTTAAAGAATACTATACAATGGAAGATATTCCAAAAACTATAAACGAAGAAGTGAAGCTGGAGCCGGAAAATATGAACGAGGCTATCGAGTCCGCTGCCGGCGAAAAATGGGATGCAATGATAGACGAATTGGTTGCTCCCGCTGCCACAGATAACGGAGAGAAAAAGCAAGAGAATGTGGTTGCTTCCGCTGCCCAAGATAACGGCAAGGAAAATCATGAGGATGTGGCTGCTCCCGCTGCCCTAGAAACAGGAGAGTTAAAGCAAGAAGATGCGGCTGCTCCTGCTACCCTAGAAACCGGGGACGCGGCTGTTCCCGCTGCCTCGGATAATACCTATGCAAAGCAGAAGAAAGCGACTGCTCCCGCTGCCGAGGACAACGGCGAAAAGATCGATGACAAATACGACATCAGTGCGGACCTCCTTAAGGTGCAGCGCATGTGGCAGTCAGGTTATTTTAAAAATAAAACGGGGAAGAGAAGCAAGCGCCAGAAGAAGGCCAATGCAACCATTGTCTTCGAGCTTGCACCGGTAACCGTTACACGCGAGAAAATACGCGAAGCCTTCGAACAGGTCAAGGACTTTAAGATTGCCCACATTGAGTTCAAAGAGGGTGACACCAAGGGCTCTGTTCGTCTTACCGATGCGGATGCCGCCGAGAAATACATAGCCAAAGTGGCAGATTCCAAGGTGATACCTCTGAGATACTTTCGTCTTGATTCGATTACTTATTAATTTTTGCATTTTACAGCTAAAGGTAAAGCTGAAGGACGACTTCTCGCTTAACCTGCGCAAGGCTAACAAAGATGAGGAAAAACAGTTGCTGGATAAGGCCAAGAAGGATACCAAGATGCGCTCTGGCCACAAACGTCACGGCGGAGACGACAATTGCAACGGCAATAAGAAGAAGCGCTCAGAGTAGCGAGTAGTTCTTGGCTTTAGGCAACACAATTTAGACACGAGACACTAGACACTAGACACTAGACACTAGACACTAGACACTAGACACTAGACACTAGACACTAGACACTAGACACTAGACACTAGACACTAGACACTAGAGACTAGACACTAGTGTTACTTATGTTCCAGTAACATTAGTCATACATAATTTAATTTATTGGAATTAACTGTACATTTATGTTTTGTTTGCTGAAAGAACTTAAAATAAATGTAAGTTTGGAATCTCTTCATGTATTTGGTTATTTATTTCCTCTATTCGCTGCTATGACTTGTTTTCCATTTAAATAAAGCATACATACCGAAGCATCACGAAGCGTTTACATAGTTACATACCGATCGAAAGGTATTGCTATAAGTACTTACCAAGAAGGTTGGCTATTCGGTTGGTTTATAAGATAAGGAGGTGTAACTGTTTGGGGCAGCATTTGAATTATTGGAGCCTAAGGGGCCATTGGAGTCTGTTGGAGATTCTCACATGCGCATCGAATGGTACCTCATTAATTTTAGTCCGATAATTTGTTCAAAATTATTAAGACATTACATATTTGAGTGCTTTACCAAAATGAGATGACAATCTTGTCAGTTTGTTTGAGAATTGAATGAGGTTTTAATAATAGATTTATGCATCTGGGATAACTCGTGCTTAGAAAATTGTGCGTTATTCGGTATATCAGCCAGAGGCAGTTTTAGAGCTAGAGTCACCAAACTTGGAAGGTAAATTTATGGTCACACCCTCTAAGGATCGGTAAAAAATGTTAGGGCCGCGCCGCCTCCTGCCTCCAAATCCTGCCAAAATCCATGATCCGTACAATTTCAGAGATGGAGTCAGGAAAATTTGAAAGTTGAAAGCTGTTTAAGTTCCTCAACCGTCAAGCCACGAACAAGCCCACTAACGCCCTCACCCATACACCAGCGAGAAGGTTCTGTACCACCTGTTTTCAGTTGTTTTGATATATTCGAGAAGTGTTTAAGGCCATTATACTGCGAATATTCCCACTTTATCGTCATATCTTCCTCGGCGTATGGCAGCACTACAGTTTTAATAATATTAATGGTTTCCAGTGCGCACATAGTACCTTCCAATATTCTTTTTCATGTTTCCAATTCTATTATATATTATTATCCTAACCAAAAATATCTGAACATAATTTTATATATCCAAAAATTCAATAACATCTGGAGGGTTTAGCAGATATTACAAATATAGCGCCATTCATTTTTGAGATAGCTGTTAAGCTGAACAAGTAAGAGCGCTCTAGTCGGAAGTGCCCGACTAGGAGATACCCTGAACCCAGTCTTTACAAAAATTCGTAATAACACAGTATACACAGTGTGTATACATATGTACAAACACACACATGCTGCAGTACAAGCAGTGCAAGCGGTTTAATTTTAGCTTGCTCTAAAATCTTAAATAACTTCTGTGTTTATTGTCCGATCTGTCTGAAATTTTTAGGACACAACATTGGCTATATAATGTGTGACCAAACCAAATTGCAAGGACATATCTTCCAAAATGCGGGGATTGGGGGGTGGTATCCAAAAAATGAAATATTTGTTCGAGATTCGATTCGAGAGATTCGAGATTATACATGCCAAATTTGGGGCCTCTAGCTATTATAACTATTAAGTTATGGCCCAAAAACGCTAGTCTGAAAGCAAAATTCATCGATAACTTTTGAACGGGACGAGCTATCGATAAAATGAAATAAACTTGATCTGTCAAGGGACTACGAGAACTTATGTTCCAAATATGAAGTCTCTAGCTCTTGTAGTCTCTGATATCCGAGTGTTCATACAGACAGACGGACGGACAGACAGACGGACATGGCTAAATCGACTCAGCTGTTGATACTGATCAAGAATATATATACTTTATATGGTCGGAGATGCTTTTGATACTTTTGCACAACTTCATTATACCATTTTTACCCATTTTTAATGGGTTCAGGGTATAATAATCATACATAAAATGCATAAGCAATTGTATTTATCAAATTTTGCAGTTCTTTTTACATATTTTCTGTTTATTGAATTGAATTTGCTTTTTTGCTTTTCGAATTCAGCGCACAAGCACTTAAAGTCGATTAGGATGGTTGCTTGTCGTTTCGAGTTGAACGGCAATGGGATCTGTGACAGCATATTTTCGTTATATATATGAAGTTGTGCATCTATTTGTTGTATGGTTTGTAGCATGACGCCCAAAACAATCGAATTACTATCGATACGTTTTCAGTTTGCAACTGTATGAATGGCCAGCAACTGTTTACCGCAATCAATATATTGCACAAGCGCGCAGAAATTCGAAAAGAACACACATTACATTTTGGTAAATATACTATTTATGCATTTTGTTTCTATTGCATTTATGTGACGTCAATATCGTGAAAAAAGTTTTTGCTCAGTCGTAAATCGGTAGTAGGCTTTTAATTTTGACATACCTCATATATATATACATATTAAATCTTTTTGGACACTTCTGTTTAAGCCTGAAGTAAACGTGCTTTGCATCGGAGCAGATTTGATTAAATAGATTAAAAATAAAATTACTTTAAAGAATACTATACAATGGAAGATATTCCAAAAACTATAAACGAAGAAGTGAAGCTGGAGCCGGAAAATATGAACGAGGCTATCGAGTCCGCTGCCGGCGAAAAATGGGATGCAATGATAGACGAATTGGTTGCTCCCACTGCCACAGATAACGGAGAGAAAAAGCAAGAGAATGTGGTTGCTTCCGCTGCCCAAGATAACGGCAAGGAAAATCATGAGGATGTGGCTGCTCCCGCTGCCCTAGAAACAGGAGAGTTAAAGCAAGAAGATGCGGCTGCTCCTGCTACCCTAGAAACCGGGGACGCGGCTGTTCCCGCTGCCTCGGATAATACCTATGCAAAGCAGAAGAAAGCGACTGCTCCCGCTGCCGAGGACAACGGCGAAAAGATCGATGACAAATACGACATCAGTGCGGACCTCCTTAAGGTGCAGCGCATGTGGCAGTCAGGTTATTTTAAAAATAAAACGGGGAAGAGAAGCAAGCGCCAGAAGAAGGCCAATGCAACCATTGTCTTCGAGCTTGCACCGGTAACCGTTACACGCGAGAAAATACGCGAAGCCTTCGAACAGGTCAAGGACTTTAAGATTGCCCACATTGAGTTCAAAGAGGGTGACACCAAGGGCTCTGTTCGTCTTACCGATGCGGATGCCGCCGAGAAATACATAGCCAAAGTGGCAGATTCCAAGGTGATACCTCTGAGATACTTTCGTCTTGATTCGATTACTTATTAATTTTTGCATTTTACAGCTAAAGGTAAAGCTGAAGGACGACTTCTCGCTTAACCTGCGCAAGGCTAACAAAGATGAGGAAAAACAGTTGCTGGATAAGGCCAAGAAGGATACCAAGATGCGCTCTGGCCACAAACGTCACGGCGGAGACGACAATTGCAACGGCAATAAGAAGAAGCGCTCAGAGTAGCGAGTAGTTCTTGGCTTTAGGCAACACAATTTAGACACGAGACACTAGACACTAGACACTAGACACTAGACACTAGACACTAGACACTAGACACTAGACACTAGACACTAGACACTAGACACTAGACACTAGACACTAGACACTAGACACTAGACACTAGACACTAGACACTAGACACTAGACACTAGACACTAGACACTAGACACTAGACACTAGACACTAGACACTAGACACTAGTGTTACTTATGTTCCAGTAACATTAGTCATACATAATTTAATTTATTGGAATTAACTGTACATTTATGTTTTGTTTGCTGAAAGAACTTAAAATAAATGTAAGTTTGGAATCTCTTCATGTATTTGGTTATTTATTTCCTCTATTCGCTGCTATGACTTGTTTTCCATTTAAATAAAGCATACATACCGAAGCATCACGAAGCGTTTACATAGTTACATACCGATCGAAAGGTATTGCTATAAGTACTTACCAAGAAGGTTGGCTATTCGGTTGGTTTATAAGATAAGGAGGTGTAACTGTTTGGGGCAGCATTTGAATTATTGGAGCCTAAGGGGCCATTGGAGTCTGTTGGAGATTCTCACATGCGCATCGAATGGTACCTCATTAATTTTAGTCCGATAATTTGTTCAAAATTATTAAGACATTACATATTTGAGTGCTTTACCAAAATGAGATGACAATCTTGTCAGTTTGTTTGAGAATTGAATGAGGTTTTAATAATAGATTTATGCATCTGGGATAACTCGTGCTTAGAAAATTGTGCGTTATTCGGTATATCAGCCAGAGGCAGTTTTAGAGCTAGAGTCACCAAACTTGGAAGGTAAATTTATGGTCACACCCTCTAAGGATCGGTAAAAAATGTTAGGGCCGCGCCGCCTCCTGCCTCCAAATCCTGCCAAAATCCATGATCCGTACAATTTCAGAGATGGAGTCAGGAAAATTTGAAAGTTGAAAGCTGTTTAAGTTCCTCAACCGTCAAGCCACGAACAAGCCCACTAACGCCCTCACCCATACACCAGCGAGAAGGTTCTGTACCACCTGTTTTCAGTTGTTTTGATATATTCGAGAAGTGTTTAAGGCCATTATACTGCGAATATTCCCACTTTATCGTCATATCTTCCTCGGCGTATGGCAGCACTACAGTTTTAATAATATTAATGGTTTCCAGTGCGCACATAGTACCTTCCAATATATTTGACAAACACCTAAAGCGGAAAACGAGACCAACAGTCATTACCATGCTTAATTGTTTTGATTATGTATTTAGGATTGTATGCAGTCTTTTTTTTTGTGTCTAACGTGTGGCTTATCATCAGATTCACTCAAATTAGCCTTTGTTTCGTATGAGCACATGTCTTTTTCCAATTTTTCCGCATTAAATGTCTTTATGTAATATTTACTTGGTTTCTGATCACAGTTGCATTTAACTCCTTCTGATGACATAATGTGTATTTCTTTTTGAATAGCGCATTAGAAGGTTGTCAAAAAATATAGCATTCACGATAAATATAATTTTACAGCAGAAAATATGAACATTTAAAAAAAGACGGTCGTTTCTGTTACGTTTTTCCCCCACTGTATATTGCTCATCAAAGTAAATTAGTTTCCAATACAATTTCTTAGCAACAGGGAATGTGGATAAGCTTAAGACAGTATATAATGCAATTTAAAACAAGTGGCGAAGGATTATCTTCAATTTCAATTTTCACAATGAAATATTTAATGACGCATATCTTTGCCAATTATAGCTGAATCGATTTGGAATTTTTAACATTGATGAGTTATAAGGATGTTGAAGTGTACAAGGAAATTTATGGCAATAGCTTTGATAAGATGAAAAGAGATGTTAGCCAAAACCGACTTCCAGCTGTATGGCAGCTATAAGATATAGTGGACCGATCAGGCCAACTCCGACTAATGTTCTGGCTCTTTAAATAATAAGTATCTGTACAGTTTCATCGCGATAGCTTTAAAAAAAATGGGCAATATGGCCAAAACCGACTTCGAGTTGTATGGCAGCTATAAGATATAGTGAACCGACCCGGCCGGCTCCATTTAATGTGATTTATGTTTGAATAATAAGCATCTGTGCAAAGTTGAATCGCCATAGCTTTGAAAACATCGGATTTATGGCCACAACCGACTTGAAGTTGTATGACAGCTATAAGATATAGTGGTCCGATCCGGCCGGCTCCGACCAATGTGCTGTTGCAAGTTGCATCGCGATAGCTCAAAAACTGAGGGACTAGTTTGCATACATACAGACAGACAGACAGACAGACGGACGAAGGTTCGAAAAGAGTATAGTTCTATAAGATTTTATATTCATTAAATTTAATCCAATAATTTGTTCAACAGTTATTAAGACATTACCTATTTTTTACTGCATTTTTTAAACATAAGACATTTAAAACAAGTGGGAAAGGATTATCCTCGGCGTGCCGAAGTTTCTATACTCTTTTCGAACCTTTAGGCAATTTTCACTCTGCCAACTGCACCACTGAAATTTCAAAAGTAGTAAAAAATCGATTATTGCCTGGCACATATTTTTTTGCTCTAAGAATTGGTATTAATTTAAATTTTTCTTTTAAATTATTGAATTCAAGCTATTTGATATGTATTTGAAAAAAATAATTAGGATAAAATAAAAAGCAATAATTCGCGTCTGGGATTTGAACCGTGTTCTCCATGTATGTCAGCGCAGCACCAAGCAGTTTTGAAATGCGCTGACAAACTCGATTATACTGATCTTTTCTTTCGCATTGTATAGTTTGTTGTTGTAAGGCATTGGTAGCAAATGAATTTGATTACAGTTATTTTATATTTGAAAACAAGAATAAGAAAAAAGTTAAAATAAATGACCAGTCGCAGCTGAGTTTCGTACCCAGGACCTTTCGTTTGTCAGCGCGCCATTTTACCCCTTACGCCACAAGCAATTTTGATAATCGATGACAAAATCCCTTGAAGACTGTCAAAAGCTAACTTGTTTTGTTTTCCTGCAACCTGCAACTCGCGGTTTTCAGCGCAGCACTCTACTACTTTCACCAAGCAGTTTTGAAATGCACTTACAAACTCGATTATACTGATATTTTCTTTCGCATTGTATAGTTTGTTGTTGTAAGGCATTGGTAGCAAATAAATTTGATTACAGTTGTTTAATATTTGAAAGGAAGAATAAGAAAAAAAAGAAAATAAATGACCAGTCGCCGCTGAGACTCGTACCCAGGATCATTCGTTTGTCAGGGCATCGGTTTACCCCCTACGCCACAAACCGTTTTGATGATCGATGACAAAATCCCTTGAAGAGCAGACTGTCAAAAGCTTATTTGCTATAAGTACTTACCGGGATCGGACCACTATATCTTTTAGCTGCCATACAACTCGAAGTCGGTTTTGGCCATATTGCCCATTTTTTTAAAGCTATCGCGATGAAACTGTACAGATACTTATTATTTAAAGAGCCAGAACATTAGTCGGAGTTGGCCTGATCGGTCCACTATATCTTATAGCTGCCATACAGCTGGAAGTCGGTTTTGGCTAACATCTCTTTTCATCTTTTCAAAGCTATCGCCTAAAATTTCCTTGTACACTTTAACATCCTTATAACTCATCAATGTTAAAAATTTCAAATCGATTCAGTTATAATTAGCATTAAATATTTCAGTGTGAAAATTGCCTAAAGGCTCGAAAAGAGTATACAATTTTCGGCACGCCGAAGATAATCCTTCGCCACTTGTTGAGACATAAAATTGGCTATAAAATGGGTGATCAAACCAAGTTATAAGGTCATACCTTGAAAAATTAGTGTTTTTCACTTTTGGGAGGATGGGGACCTGGACATGGCTAAATCGACTCGGCTGTTGATACTGGTGAAGTATATTTATATTTATATTTATATAGTTGAAGATGCTTCCTTATGCCTATTACATACTTTGCACAACTTCATTATACCCTTTTGACCCATTTTTAATGGGTTCACGGTATACAAATACTGTGTACTTAGACGGTGCACTTATTGTTGCTGGGTACCGCTGCCGATCTCTGATACATATGATACATTCACAACCTATGAAAATAAATTTGCCCATGCTTTTATATTTACATATCTATTTTTATACCCTGAACCCATTAAAAATGGGTAAAAAGGGTATTATGGTTTTGTGCAAAAGTATGTAACAGGCATAAGGAACCATCTCTGACCATATAAAGTATATATATTCTTGATCAGTATCAACAGCCAAGTCGATTTAGCCATGTCCGTCTGTCTGTCTGTCCGTCCGTCCGTCCGTCCGTCTGTATGAACACGCGGATATCAGAGACTACAAGAGCTAGAGACTTCATATTTGGAATATAAGTTCTCGTACTCCCGGGACAGATCAAGTTTATTAAATTTTATCGATAGCTCATCCCGTTCAAAAGTTATCGATAAATTTCGATTTCAGACCTGAGTTTTTGGGTCATAACTTCAAAAGCTTAAGAGCTAGAGGCCCCAAATTTGGCATGTATAATCTCGAATGACATACCTATGTAACAAATGTTTCACTTTTTGGATACCACCCCCCAATCCCCCCAAAAGTTCAAAAAACGCATTTTTGAAGTTATGACCTTGGAATTTGGTTTGGTCACACTTTTTATTGCCCAGTCTGTGCCCAAAAAATTTCAATAAGATCGGGTGATAAACACAGACGTTTTTAAGGATTTAACTTTCCATTGTGTGGAGCTCAGTAAAGAATCAAGCTTACTGTTTAGACTGCTTGCACTGCTCGCACTGCTTGTACTGCAGCATGTGTGTGCTTAGATTAGTAAGAATGATTGTAAGGACTGGGTTCAGGGTATCTCGTAGTCGGGCACTCCCGACTAGAGCACTCTTACTTGATACGCCTGTACCTGCGATGAACTCAACCTTTACTCTTTTTATACCCTGAACCCATTAAAAATGGGTAAAAAGGGTATTATGGTTTTGTGCAAATGTATGTAACAGGCATAAGGAAGCATCTCCGACCATATAAAGTATATATATTATTGATCAGTATCAACAGCCGAGTCGATCTAGCCATGTCCGTCTGTCTGTCCGTCTGTCCGTCCGTCTGTCTGTATGAACACACAGATATCAGAGACTACAAGAGCAAGAGACTTCATATTTGGAACATAAGTTCTCCTAATCCCGGGACAGATCAAGTTTATTTCATTTGATCGATAACTCGTCGCATTCAAAAGTTATCGAAAAATTTTGATTTTAGACTAGCGTTTTTGGGGACGTAACTTCAAAGTTATAAGAGCTAGAGACCCCAAATTTGGCATGTATAATCTCGAATAGCATACACATGTAACAAATATTTCACTTTTTGGATAGCACCCCCCAAAACCCTCAAAAGTTAAAAAAATTTTGAAGGTACGACCTTGCAATTTGCTTTGGTAACACATATTATCGACAATTGCTTGCCCCAATTTCAATAAGATCGGACAATAAACACAGAAGTTATTTAAGATTTAACTTTCCATTGTGTGGGGTAGTACGAATAATTGTAAGTACTGGGTTCAGGGTATCTCGTAGTCGGGCACTCCCGACTAGAGCACTCTTACTTGTTATCTAATACATTTTAAATGAATGCAAAATATGGTTTTAATTGTTGATTATAATTTTCCGGCGATTAGATTAGGTAATAATTAATGTACAATAATGTTGCGAATAAATATTTGAATTTAGGCACTATAATATTATTTACAAAAATTATTAGTAAAATTAATAAATTAAATGATTGAAAAAAGGTAAATTAAAATGAAAACTTTAAAAATTGGAAATAATGAAGTAAGGTTATGACAGATGGGCGAAAATAAAATAATGTGTATACTGCCCCAATGAATAATATACAAGCCTGTGCCGAAAGCTTGCCGGTTTACCAATAGTGGTGCTTGCGATAGTGAATTTAAAATAAAGCCTACCATTCTTTTTCATGTTTCATGTTTCAGTACACGCAGTGCAAGCGGTTTAATTTTAGCTTGCTCTAAAATCTTAAATAACTTCTGTGTTTATTGTCCGATCTGTCTGAAATTTTTAGGACACAACATTGGCTATATAATGTGTGACCAAACCAAATTACAAGGACATATCTTCCAAAATGCGGGGATTGGGGGGTGGTATCCAAAAAATGAAATATTTGTTCGAGATTCGATTCGAGAGATTCGAGATTATACATGCCAAATTTGGGGCCTCTAGCTATTATAACTATTAAGTTATGGCCCAAAAACGCTAGTCTGAAAGCAAAATTCATCGATAACTTTTGAACGGGACGAGTTATCGATAAAATGAAATAAACTTGATCTGTCAAGGGACTACGAGAACTTATGTTCCAAATATGAAGTCTCTAGCTCTTGTAGTCTCTGATATCCGAGTGTTCATACAGACAGACGGACGGACAGACAGACGGACATGGCTAAATCGACTCAGCTGTTTATACTGATCAAGAATATATATACTGTATATGGTCGGAGATGCTTTTGATACTTTTGCACAACTTCATTATACCATTTTTACCCATTTTTAATGGGTTCAGGGTATAATAATCATAAATAAAATGCATAAGCAATTGTATTTATCAAATTTTGCAGTTCTTTTTACATATTTTCTGTTTATTGAATTGAATTTGCTTTTTTGCTTTTCGAATTCAGCGCACAAGCACTTAAAGTCGATTAGGATGGTTGCTTGTCGTTTCGAGTTGAACGGCAATGGGATCTGTGACAGCATATTTTCGTTATATATATGAAGTTGTGCATCTATATGTTGTATGGTTTGTAGCATGACGCCCAAAACAATCGAATTACTATCGATACGTTTTCAGTTTGCAACTGTATGAATGGCCAGCAACTGTTTACCGCAATCAATATATTGCACAAGCGCGCAGAAATTCGAAAAGAACACACATTACATTTTGGTAAATATACTATTTATGCATTTTGTTTCTATTGCATTTATGTGACGTCAATATCGTGAAAAAAGTTTTTGCTCAGTCGTAAATCGGTAGTAGGCTTTTAATTTTGACATACCTCATATATATATACATATTAAATCTTTTTGGACACTTCTGTTTAAGCCTGAAGTAAACGTGCTTTGCATCGGAGCAGATTTGATTAAATAGATTAAAAATAAAATTACTTTAAAGAATACTATACAATGGAAGATATTCCAAAAACTATAAACGAAGAAGTGAAGCTGGAGCCGGAAAATATGAACGAGGCTATCGAGTCCGCTGCCGGCGAAAAATGGGATGCAATGATAGACGAATTGGTTGCTCCCACTGCCACAGATAACGGAGAGAAAAAGCAAGAGAATGTGGTTGCTTCCGCTGCCCAAGATAACGGCAAGGAAAATCATGAGGATGTGGCTGCTCCCGCTGCCCTAGAAACAGGAGAGTTAAAGCAAGAAGATGCGGCTGCTCCTGCTACCCTAGAAACCTATGCAAAGCAGAAGAAAGCGACTGCTCCCGCTGCCGAGGACAACGGCGAAAAGATCGATGACAAATACGACATCAGTGCGGACCTCCTTAAGGTGCAGCGCATGTGGCAGTCAGGTTATTTTAAAAATAAAACGGGGAAGAGAAGCAAGCGCCAGAAGAAGGCCAATGCAACCATTGTCTTCGAGCTTGCACCGGTAACCGTTACACGCGAGAAAATACGCGAAGCCTTCGAACAGGTCAAGGACTTTAAGATTGCCCACATTGAGTTCAAAGAGGGTGACACCAAGGGCTCTGTTCGTCTTACCGATGCGGATGCCGCCGAGAAATACATAGCCAAAGTGGCAGATTCCAAGGTGATACCTCTGAGATACTTTCGTCTTGATTCGATTACTTATTAATTTTTGCATTTTACAGCTAAAGGTAAAGCTGAAGGACGACTTCTCGCTTAACCTGCGCAAGGCTAACAAAGATGAGGAAAAACAGTTGCTGGATAAGGCCAAGAAGGATACCAAGATGCGCTCTGGCCACAAACGTCACGGCGGAGACGACAATTGCAACGGCAATAAGAAGAAGCGCTCAGAGTAGCGAGTAGTTCTTGGCTTTAGGCAACACAATTTAGACACGAGACACTAGACACTAGACACTAGACACTAGACACTAGACACTAGACACTAGACACTAGACACTAGACACTAGACACTAGACACTAGACACTAGACACTAGACACTAGACACTAGACACTAGACACTAGACACTAGACACTAGACACTAGACACTAGACACTAGACACTAGACACTAGACACTAGACACTAGACACTAGACACTAGACACTAGACACTAGACACTAGACACTAGACACTAGACACTAGACACTAGACACTAGACACTAGACACTAGACACTAGACACTAGACACTAGACACTAGACACTAGACACTAGACACTAGATACTAGATACTAGTGTTACTTATGTTCCAGTAACATTAGTCATACATAATTTAATTTATTGGAATTAACTGTACATTTATGTTTTGTTTGCTGAAAGAACTTAAAATAAATGTCAGTTTGGAATCTCTTCATGTATTTGGTTATTTATTTCCTCTATTCGCTGCTATGACTTGTTTTCCATTTAAATAAAGCATACATACCGAAGCATCACGAAGCGTTTAAATAGTTACATACCGATCGAAAGGTATTGCTATAAGTACTTACCAAGAAGGTTGGCTATTCGGTTGGTTTATAAGATAAGGAGGTGTAACTGTTTGGGGCAGCATTTGAATTATTGGAGCCTAAGGGGCCATTGGAGTCTGTTGGAGATTCTCACATGCGCATCGAATGGTACCTCATTAATTTTAGTCCGATAATTTGTTCAAAATTATTAAGACATTACATATTTGAGTGCTTTACCAAAATGAGATGACAATCTTGTCAGTTTGTTTGAGAATTGAATGAGGTTTTAATAATAGATTTATGCATCTGGGATAACTCGTGCTTAGAAAATTGTGCGTTATTCGGTATATCAGCCAGAGGCAGTTTTAGAGCTAGAGTCACCAAACTTGGAAGGTAAATTTATGGTCACACCCTCTAAGGATCGGTAAAAAATGTTAGGGCCGCGCCGCCTCCTGCCTCCAAATCCTGCCAAAATCCATGATCCGTACAATTTCAGAGATGGAGTCAGGAAAATTTGAAAGTTGAAAGCTGTTTAAGTTCCTCAACCGTCAAGCCACGAACAAGCCCACTAACGCCCTCACCCATACACCAGCGAGAAGGTTCTGTACCACCTGTTTTCAGTTGTTGGCAGCACTACAGTTTTAATAATATTAATGGTTTCCAGTGCGCACATAGTACCTTCCAATATATTTGACAAACACCTAAAGCGGAAAACGAGACCAACAGTCATTACCATGCTTAATTGTTTTGATTATGTATTTAGGATTGTATGCAGTCTTTTTTTTGTGTCTAACGTGTGGCTTATCATCAGATTCACTCAAATTAGCCTTTGTTCCGTATGAGCACATGTCTTTTTCCAATTTTTCCGCATTAAATGTCTTTATGTAATATTTACTTGGTTTCTGATCTCAGTTGCATTTAACTCCTTCTTCTGATGACATAATGTGTATTTCTTTTTGAATAGCGCATTAGAAGGTTGTCAAAAAATATAGCATTCACGATAAATATAATTTTACAGCAGAAAATATGAACATTTAAACAAAGACGGTCGTTTCTGTTACGTTTTTCCCCCCACTGTATATTGCTCATCAAAGTAAATTAGTTTCCAATACAATTTCTTAGCAACAGGGAATGTGGATAAGCTTAAGACAATATATAATGCAATTTAAAACAAGTGGCGAAGGATTATCTTCGGCGTGCCGAAAATTTTATTTTTTTTTCGAGCCTTTAGGCAATTTTCACAATGAAATATTTAATGACGCATATCTTTGCCAATTATAGCTGAATCGATTTGGAATTTTTAACATTGATGAGTTATAAGGATGTTGAAGTGTACAAGGAAATTTATGGCAATAGCTTTGATAAGATGAAAAGAGATGTTAGCCAAAACCGACTTCCAGCTGTATGGCAGCTATAAGATATAGTGGACCGATCAGGCCAACTCCGACTAATGTTCTGGCTCTTTAAATAATAAGTATCTGTACAGTTTCATCGCGATAGCTTTAAAAAAAATGGGCAATATGGCCAAAACCGACTTCGAGTTGTATGGCAGCTATAAGATATAGTGAACCGACCCGGCCGGCTCCATTTAATGTGATTTATGTTTGAATAATAAGCATCTGTGCAAAGTTGAATCGCCATAGCTTTGAAAACATCGGATTTATGGCCACAACCGACTTGAAGTTGTATGACAGCTATAAGATATAGTGGTCCGATCCGGCCGGCTCCGACCAATGTGCTGTTGCAAGTTGCATCGCGATAGCTCAAAAACTGAGGAACTAGTTTGCATACATACAGACAGACAGACAGACGGACGAAGGTTCGAAAAGAGTATAGTTCTATAAGATTTTATATTCATTAAATTTAATCCAATAATTTGTTCAACAGTTATTAAGACATTACATATTTTTTACTGCATTTTTTAAACATAAGACATTTAAAACAAGTGGGAAAGGATTATCCTCGGCGTGCCGAAGTTTCTATACTCTTTTCGAATCTTTAGGCAATTTTCACTCTGCCAACTGCACCACTGAAATTTCAAAAGTTTTTTTTTGATTTTTATTTGGCAAGCTACATAGGGTGTTTACCCTATTTCCAGGCCGGTATAACTTTAAACTTTAAAACCCAATTCTCAGTGGGGAGATGACGCTGTTGTCAGCACGGGTATGCTATAATATATATTGCTATAATTTTCTAAAGAAGCCGGCCGTTCCGCGACCGGCCAAGGATCCAGAGGTCCGACGGGTGCTTGCGCTTTAGACGCCTATGTCTCGCCGGTCTTGCGAGTTGTCTAGCCAGGCGGTTAGAGTGGTCTAACAAACGTGCGCGATACCGGTTGGAGCTTTTACTTATGGCCTCACACACCGTTGGTATTTGAAGGTCGTTGAGGATAGTCTCATTTTTGACGTAATGATGCCACTGAATATTGGTCATGCGGCGCAAAGACTTTGTTATTGTAGCTTGAACTCTTCTTAGGGTAGTGTCACATGCAGTCCCCCAGCAAGTGATACCCCAATTTAACGTTGGCAGTATAATGGTCTTAAATAACCGTACTTTGGCTCTTAGGGAAAGACCACTCCCTGGTCTGAGAAGCCAGTCCAATTTCCCCAGTTTCTTGTTCACTGTTCCACATGCTTTTTTAATATGGCTGCTCCATGTGAGGCGCCTGTCCAGGGTCACTCCCAAATAAGTGATGTTATCAGTGTGCGCGATTCTCTTACCATCTAGATAAAGCCGACGTGAGCGACCAGGCCGGAGTGCAAACGTGGCGTGTTGGGTTTTTTCAATATTCGGCTCTATATTCCATCGCGAGGCCCAGCACTCGAACTCATCTAGGAATCCTTGGACACGTCTGGAGGCAGTCGTTGAGTAACTGCTAGAAGCTAGGAAAGCTGTGTCGTCAGCATATGTTGCCGTCAATGATCCGCGTGTATTGAGGATGGGAAGATCCGCCGTAAATACAGTGTATAGTATTGGTCCAAGAATACTACCCTGAGGTACACCAGCCCGAATAGGACGCATTCCGGACCGGGCATCTCTGTATTCGACAGCAAATGCTCTGCCTTCCAGGAAAGAGACAAGCACCTTCCAGAGACCTTCAGGGAGCAGCGGCATTAGCTTGTAGCAGAGGCCCTCGTGCCAGACCCTATCAAAGGCCTGCCGAATGTCCAAGAAAACTGCGGCACAGTATTTTTCTTTTCGAAGGCGCTGAGGATGTGGCTTACAACACGATGGATTTGTTCAATCGCATTATGGCGTCCTCGGAAGCCAAATTGATGGTCTGGTAGCGCATTTTCAAAAGCGTCAACGGCCAGAAGACGGGTTAAAAAGATTCTCTCAAAGACCTTCGAAAAAGTAGGCAGGAGACTTATCGGCCTGAAAGAGTCCGGATTGTGGGGATCCTTGCCTTTCTTTGGCACCATAACAATAAGAGCGCGCTTCCATGGGGCCGGGAAATGACCCAAGTCAAGTACGGCATTGAACAGCCGACAAAGCTGTGAGACAATTACGCTGGGTAGAGCCTTGGCCACTTTGCCATCAATAGAATCCATTCCAGGTGCCTTAGAGAGAATCAACCTCTTTATTTGAGAATGAACCTCATCTTCGGTTACCGGCTGGACAAAATGGGAGGGGCCGAAAACTTCAGCAATATCGTCATCAGTACGAGCCCATGTACCATCATTACGTCTGAGAGGGAGCCTGCGAAGAGGCTGTCGCTTGATGCTGCGGGTGCACTTCCACAACGCAAAACCATGTTCCTCGTCAGGGTCGATGGCGTTGAGCTTGTTTACAAAGAACTCCGACTTAGCAGACTTAAGCACACGCCTAAGATTTGAGACAGCGGCTTTCCACCGTGCCAGATCCAGCAGATGACGCGTCCTCATCCACTCGCGACGCAGAGAATGCCCTCGTCTAGCCAAAATCGAAATCTCAGGTTTAGAGGATGCCCAAGATGGCGGAGGTGCGGATGGGGTTCCGGTAGCAGAAGGAGCAGCAAGGTGAATCTTGTCAACCAGATCCTGAGCAAAAGCGTCAATGTTAGCAGGAGTGTCAAGAGGGAGAGGGTTAGCAATAGCTAGTGTCGAGAGCCGAGTACCAAAGTCCTCTATATTCGAGCCACGGGGGAGAAGCCTAGGTTTGGCGGTAACCACATAGGCGGACACACAAAAGTAAGCCAGCAACGGGATGTGATCAGAGGATAGACCTGTACACTCTGATATGGCGAGGTGGTTGCAGGGGATGCCTTTGTAGACCGCAAAGTCAATGGCCGTGGGGAGATACCGGGTATTTCCCGGAAAATGTGTGGGTGCGCCGGTGGCAAAGACCTGAAGATTGGAGCCTGATACCAGTGACATCAGAGTATCTCCTCTAATACACGACCGCCTGCATCCCCAAAATTGATGGTGCGCATTCCAGTCGCCGCCAATAAAAAAGTGGTTGCCCATAGAGCCAAATAGGCGATGATACTCTCCAGAAGTCCAGCATTGACGATGTCCAGGTGGGCAATATACAGCAGCAAAAGAAACGCTTCCAATACCAGTGACCAAGGATATAGAAATAGCTTGTAGATGAGGCTCAGCAATAGTATTACTGAGGTGAAAGTCAAACGATGACCGCACGATGACTGCAGCACCACCACGGAGACGGTCACCCGGGTGATTGGCACAGTGAACATCATAACCATGGATGCGGAAGGAGGAGCGGCTGTTGAAGTGTGTTTCTGAAACAAGAAGGATATCAACATCCTTTTCCTGGAGAAGATGTTCGACCTCCAGGGTCTTGCCAATGATGCCATTGGCGTTCCAAATAATGATGTTCAGACCATAATTAGACATCGCGATGCAAAGACGTTGAAATATGTGCACCATTCGTCAGTAGGGATCGCATCATCTCTAAAGTAGATGTCATTATCGACATCATCTGGTCAAAACGCGATAGCAGCTTGTCAATCGCAGCCGCTTGTGTTGAAGCACTAGCTTCCTGCTGTCTACGTAGTTCGTCAATGAAGCTATGTAGTCTGTCCTGAGCAGGCTGAGTTGTGGAAACCGAGGGCAAATGTCCAGGGATGCTAGAACCAGGGACATTAGGCTTCCTAATATAGCCCGGTGTAGGCCAGTGGCTTGAATTTAACACCATCGGGGGTGGGACAGGCAGATTCGAGGTCTTTGGGGGTAACTGGGTTGCCGACCAAGCATTCCGAACTGAGACAGGAGTGACAGACTTCCTTTGCTGTAGACTTCGTCCAGTGTTGTTACCATTGCGCTTTGCAACCGCCTCCAGATAGGCGGGACAGCGTCTGAAAGCCGCGCTGTGATTGGACCCACAGTTGATGCACTTGTATTGTTCTTCAGTGGTAGCCATACACTTGTCTTTATCACGTGTTTCATGATCACCCGAACACCTGGCACATTTAGCGGGGAAGGAACAGAAATTCTTGGAATGACCAAACTCTTGACATCTGAAACATCTCAGAGCCCCAGATCGCGGACGGGGGCCTCGATTTTCACGACCTGATATGCCAAAGCTTTTATGTCGTACATCTTCGTATTATTTGCAGCCGGTTCAAGCTCTATGTAGAACGTGTTTCGATTTTGTACACCATTCTCACCTGGTGGGTTGTAAATATTTCGAGGATTGTGTCCTTGAGCCCTTAGCTCAGCCTTTATATCCTCAATGTCGGTTGACGCATGCAATCCCCTGGCAACAACCCTAAAAGCACGGTTCTCCTTCAGCTGGAAGGAGCTAAATGGGATTATATTTTCGGTAAAAATCTTTTGAATACTTCTATAGGATACACCTTCTGAACAGGTTATCCTGCAAGAAGACTGGCCGGTGATCTTCAGACGGAAGTCAATGGTCGCAGTACTGATCAGGGCAATGAGCCGTTGAAATTTCAAAAGTAGTAAAAAATCGTTTATTGCCTGGCACATATTTTTTTGCTCTAAGAATTGGTATTAATTTCAATTTGTCTTTTAAATTATTGAATTCAAGCTATTTGATATGTATTTGAAAAAAATAATTAGGAAAAAATAAAAAGCAATAATTCGCGTCTGGGATTTGAACCGTGTTCTCCATGTATGTCAGCGCAGCACCAAGCAGTTTTGAAATGCGCTGACAAACTCGATTATACTGATCTTTTCTTTCGCATTGTATAGTTTGTTGTTGTAAGGCATTGGTAGCAAATGAATTTGATTACAGTTATTTTATATTTGAAAACAAGAATAAGAAAAAAGTGAAAATAAATGACCAGTCGCAGCTGAGTTTCGTACCCAGTACCTTTCGTTTGTCAGCGCGCCATTTTACCCCTTACGCCACAAGCAGTTTTGATAATCGATGTCAAAATCCCTTGAAGACTGTCAAAAGCTAACTTGTTTTGTTTTCCTGCAACCTGCAACTCGCGGTTTTCAGCGCAGCACTCTACTACTTACTCCAAGCAGTTTTGAAATGCACTTACAAACTCGATTATACTGATCTTTTCTTTCGCATTGTATAGTTTGTTGTTGTAAGGCATTGGTAGCAAATAAATTTGATTACAGTTGTTTAATATTTGAAAGGAAGAATAAGAAAAAAAGGAAAATAAATGACCAGTCGCCGCTGAGACTCGTACCCAGGATCATTCGTTTGTCAGGGAATCGGTTTACCCCCTACGCCACAAACCGTTTTGATGATCGATGACAAAATCCCTTGAAGAGCAGACTGTCAAAAGCTTACTTGCGCTTGACTTTGTTTGCTCATATGCAGCTGTTCTTTCAAAATATTTAATGATGCATATCTTCGCTGTTTATGACTCAATCTTTTTGCGATTTTACCCATTGATGAGTTATAAGGATGTTCAAGTGTACAAGGAAATTTATCTATCGCGATGCAACTTTGCACAGACACTTATTATTCACGGAAACAGCACATTGGTCGGAGCCGGCTGGATCGGACCACTATATCTTATAGATGCCATACAACTCGAAGTCGGTTTTGGCCATATATCCCATTTTTTTTAAAGCTATCGCGATGAAACTGTACAGGTACTTATTATTTAAAGAGCCAGAACATTAGTCGGAGTTGGCCTGATCGGTCCACTATATCTTATAGCTGCCATACAGCTGGAAGTCGGTTTTGGCTAACATCTCTTTTCATCTTTTCAAAGCTATCGCCTAAAATTTCCTTGTACACTTTAACATCCTTATAACTCATCAATGTTAAAAATTTCAAATCGATTCAGTTATAATTAGCATTAAATATTTCAGTGTGAAAATTGCCTAAAGGCTCGAAAAGAGTAAACAATTTTCGGCACGCCGAAGATAATCCTTCGCCACTTGTTTTAAATTGCATTATATATTGTCTTAAGCTTATCCACATTCCCTGTTGCTGAGAAATTGTATTAGAAATTATTTTACTTTGATGAGCAATATACAGTGGTGGAACAACGTTAAAAAAACGACCGTATTTTTTTAAATATTCATATTTTCTGCTGTAAGTTTATATTTATCGTGAATGCTATAGTCGTAGGTAAATGTACATTTAAAGTTCACCGTGGAAAATTTTGGGCTAAGTTAGCTAGGTGCTGGTAATTATCGGGGAATATTGACAGGGATCATAATTGATGGCAATTATCAGTGGTCATTATTATAAATCAATGTCACATAATGTTGTGAAATAGACCCAAAACCATTAGAAAGGCAATAAATTAATTTGGGGTTGACAGCTGGCTCCTAAGCAGGTGACCCAATAAACAGGTGCACACATTCAGATCTAACAGATATGCAGATCTGTACGGTAAGGTTAATGTGACATTTATGACCTACCCTTAACCGTCTTTTATGGATGTATATTAAAGGTTGTCCCAAAAATGGTTTGTCCCTAAAAAGGTTTGAACCACAAACAAGCCAACCACACTTGCGGTGGGCTCGGTTTTGAGTGGCTTATGATCAAATGACAATAGATAAAATGATCGTGCCGCTAATGACAATAGATCAAAGGATCGTACCGCTAATGTCACACACACACATACACACACACACCTGTGCGTTGGGAATCTTTTTAACTGCTGCAAGCAGTGTGAGTGTAAGACACACACACACACACACACAAATCATGAATCGGTCAATGGCTAGCGTACCATTGCTTTTTTTTTTGTTGGTCGTTTTTTTTAAATGGGCTCTGATCAACTTTATACTGTTTTTCTTTGGAGCTATCTTTTCCCCCACCAAGTAAACGCCTCGAATCTTCCATTCTTATATTTATACAGTGAATCACTAAAGTATTCATTGCTAAGCATATGGAGCATAAACCCAAGTATTTCACCATCTTAGCATCTACTTTTCTATATTTTTTTTACAGCATTCGTAGAATGATGTTTACGAAATTACGAAAGACAATGCAAAAGAAACAAGTGACAACGTTGCAGTCGGGCGGAGCCGACTGCGTAATACTCTGATACCATTTTAAGAACAGCTGAAAGCAAGTGAACAGAAAATTTTTGCTGGTGTTTGGGTGACCCGAAATCGGCATTCCAAGTTTTTGGGAACGGGAGGGGCTGACCAGAATTCTATCTTCCAAGTTCAATGACTCTAGCTCTGAAACTGTGGAAGATATAAATTTTCGCGATTTTTGGGGGCGGGAGGGGCGGGGCCCCAAAATTTTTTGCCGATCTTTAGAGGACTTGGCCAGAAGTCTACCCTCAAAGTTTGGTGGCCCTAGCTCTTAAACTGTGCGAGATATAGGCTTCCATGTTTCGTGGGGGCGGGGTGGCTGGGTGGCGTTCTAGTGGGCGTGGCCGGAAAATCCAGGACGCAATCTTTTGGGCTGGTCAGCCCTAGTCTAAATTCCAAATTTGGGGACTCTAGCTTAAAAATTGCGGGAAATATACACGTGTTATCGAATTGTGCATTCATGTATATCGATTTTCGCGATTACGGGGGCGGGAGTGGGCGTGGTCGAAATTTTGTTTCTGTAATGTGTAAAGGACGTCACCAGTAATATATATTCCAAATATGGTGGCTTTAGCTCTAAAACTGCGGGAGATATAAGCATTTCAAATTAATTTTGGAGGGGGGCTGGTGGGCGTAATAATGGGCGTGGCCGATTAACCTAGGATCCAATTATTTCGAGAGGTCACCAGCAATATACCTACCAAATTTGATTACTCTAGCTTCCAAATTGTGGGAGTTATTCACGTTTAATCGATTTGTGATTTGAGGTGTATCGACATGTTATCGATTTGCCAGCCTCCCAGTGGGCGTGGCATAAATTTGGAATAAACTTGATCTGAAGCAGATAGCTATAATCATAACGCAAAAGATTTCAAGAGTCTATCTAATATCGTTTCGGAAATACGTGCGTTCATCCAGACAGACAGACGGACGGCCTGACGGACATTCGACAAAACCAATATACTATGAGTACCTTCGGTATCAGAGTATAAAAATTGGAAAACGTTTAACAGTTATCAAAATAGAGCAACACAACGGAAAAAAACGCATATTTTCTGTCACAAAAGTATTCATCGCTCTTATATATATTTACTTATGTTACGAAAATTTAGGTAATGCAGTTTAAGTTATTATTTTTTTTTGTGTCCCTTGCTGTCTCATATACCCTCCAAGCGTCTTGACATCGACTCCACCAATTTACGGCAATATTCGGGACCTATTTTGGACCATTCATCCTGCTGCACCTGCTTTAAGACTACTTTTGAAGAAATATGGTTCTATCTAACTTTTAGCTTAAGATATGACTATAGATTCTTGATGGGATTTGTGTAGGGACTCTGTGGGGGAGCATTTGACTATTTAGTGTTGCATAAAATCCACATTTGTACTGCCAAGCAGTGTGTTTTGGGTAGCTATTTTGTTGAAACAGAAATTGACCACGCTCAAATCCTATTTTTGAGGCAGTAACGGCCACATTTTTTTTTAATATGTTAAGATACACATTAGAGTTCATAATGCCATCAACAAAATCCAAATTGCCCATACCACGTGCAGACATATAGCCCCAAACCATAACTGAACCTCCACCGTGCTTTATAGTTGCTGTTGTATTTTTAGGATTAAACGCGTATCCAGGCTTACGCCATATAATGTGACGACTGCCAGAGCCAAAACTGTTGTATTTGCTCTAGCCGATGAATATGATAGTCTCCCAGAGTGAAAATGGTTGTATTTTGTAGCAATTATCAATAGATAATCTCTTTGTAAGATTTACAGTGGAAATTATAATTTTTTCTGAAAACTCGACCATGTATATCTTTTGATCGGAGCACCCTGCGGACAGTTTCATCACATACGCTTGTGTTGAGGGTTGTTTGGAGAATATCGTTAATCTTTGGAGCAGAAATATGTGGGTTATTCCTGCTTTCCTGTAGAACTTTCCTCTCCTCTCTGACTTTGGACGTCCAGAACGCTGGATATTTTCCAATCTACCACGATATTTCAAACGCTGTATAGCACTTCGGATAGTGGTAGGACTTCTGTCGAACATTTGACAATAATAATTGGTAGATCGCCCTTCATTGGGAAGATATAATACTATTTTCTTCTCAACCACACTTAATTCCTTTCCCTTGACCATTTTGACGTACTAACAAAAACTTTGATGGTCAATTTGAACACATTGAGCGAAAATCTTATCTACACAATATAACTGTGCAAAAAAAAACATTAAAAACAAGTACAACAAGTGGGGAAGGATTATCTTCGGCGTGCCGAAGATTTTATACTCTTTTCGAACCTATAGGCAATTTTCACTCTGCCAACTGCACCACTGAAATTTCATAAGCTGTACAAAATCGTTTTGTCGCGTAACATTTTTTTTATTTGTTCTAAGAATATTTAATTCATTGCCAGTTGTATAGCAGCTATAAGATATAGTGATCCGATCCGGCCGGCTCCAACCAATGTGATGTCTCTTTGAATAATAAGTATCTATGCAAAGTTTCATCGCGATAGATTAAAAAAACATGGGATATATGGCCAAAACCGACTTCGAGTTGTATGGCAGCTATAAGATATAGTGATCCGATCCAGCCGGCTCCAACCAAGGTGATGTCTCTTTAAATAATAAGTATCGGTGCAAAGTTTCATCGCGATAGATTAAAAAACATGGGATATATGGCCAAAACCGATTTCGAGTTGTATGGCAGCTATAAGATATAGTATTCCGATCCGGCCAGCTCCGACCAATGTGCTGTCCCCTGGAATAATAAGTGTCTGTGCAAAGTTTTATCGCGATAGCTCAAAAACTGAGGGACTAGTGCATCATACAGACAGATTATCATGACAGACAGACAGACAGACAGTATCCGCATGGAAGACCAACCGCAAGCGCTACTGCCATGACGGACATGGCAATCTTTTGCATTGTCTTTCTAAGCACACTGGCAGTAACTTGGTTGGGGGTCTCCGATGCTCCCTATGCTTACAAACTTCAGGACAACTTAATATACTATTTTCTTCGAAAAGAGTATAAATATGCACAAGCTAAAATAACGGAAGAGGCAACAACCGCAATGAATACTTTTGTGACATGAAAATATGCGCTTTTGGTTTAGTTTTGTTGCTCTATTTTGATAACTGTTAAACATTTTGCAATTTTTTCTTTTGCATTGTCTTTCGTAAACAACATTCTACGAATGCTGTAAAAAAAAATATAGAAAAGTAGATGCTAAGATGGTGAAATACGTGGGTTGTATGCTCCATATGCTTAGCAATGAATACTTTAGTGATTCACTGTATATATAAATATAATATTCTGGGATATACTTTGTATACTCTTTTCGAAGAAAACTAGTATATTGAGCTTTGTCCTGAAGTTTGTAACGCATAGACGAAGGATAGGGCGCTTACCGGACTTATGCCACGTCGAAAAGTTCCTGCCAGTATGCTTAGCGTGACAATAACATTGATCGAGCCATGTCCGCCTGTCTGTCTGTCTGTCTGCTGTCTGTCTGTCTGTCTGTCTGTCTGTATGTATGCAAACTAGTCCCTCAGTTTTTGCAGCTTCGCGATAAAACTTTGCACAGACACTTATTCATTCCAGGGGACAGTACATTGGTCGGAGCCGGCCGGATCGGACCACTATATCTTATAGCTGCCATACAACTCGAAGTCGGTTTTGGCCATATATCCCATGTTTTTTAATCTATCGCGATGAAACTTTGCACAGATACTTATTATTCAAAGAGATATCACATTGGTTGGAGCCGGTCGGATCGGATCACTATATCTTATAGCTGTTATACAACTGGCAAATAAATTAAATATTCTCTGGAACAAAAAAAAATATGTTACGCGACAAACCGATTTTGTACAGCTTATGAAATTTCAGTGGTGCAGTTGCAGAGTGAAAATTGCCTATAGGTTCGAAAAGATATACAAGAAATCTTCGGCACGCCGAAGATAATCCTTCCCCACTTGTTATATTTAATTTTGTTTTCTTAATTCATTTTTCTTATTTATTTACATTTCTGAATCATTCTAATTCTAAGCTTAGAATATTGAGATACTGTTTTCACTCACCATGCCACAGGACGCTTTTGAGTGAAAGCATCCTGCTTTTCCCTCTCTCTCGTTGGAGTTGCTAGTCATGCAGCTTCCAACGATCAGCTGAGTTGCAAGGATGCCATCCTGCTGGAAAACAGATGACAGTCACTAAACAATTCGAGTACCAAAATAAATCGAAACAACAGATGTCGCAATCAACACATGTTGCGTCTGAGTGAACGGCCGACAGAGGGCGGTACTTGCATATTAAGTAGATGCCTACTTTCAGGTGTTATGCTAATCTCGACTCTCAAGAATAAAGTGATGTTGGGCGCTTAATAAATCTTTGCTGATGAGCTTTTGAAAGATTGGACTTTTAAGAGATTGAGCTTTCTGCTCCTATGTCAATTAGAGATCAGATGGTCTCTTTCTTACAATTATGACGAAAGATTTAGGGTGTCTTACCTGGACTTATGCCACGTCGACAGAATTGTCCCTTTGATAGAAATAGCGATTCAAGCGTGTGTTTACAATAACTATGTGAACGTGCGAGCGCTTAAATTGTTATTTCCCCCAGTAGTATCTTATTACATGATATCATAATTTGGGTGCGAGTACATAATAGGTATTAGGTGCAATACATATGTCACTTCCCCATCCTTAAACTTTAGCCTGTCTTCTGGCGATTATCTTAGTGTTGAGTCGATGACAATTATTTCGTTTTGGTTTGATATTGGAACTAGCGGGTATAATATATGATTGTGAAGTTTCTGTTTGTTTCTCAAATTTATCAGTGTTGTTTTTTTTCTTGTGTGGTATGCTGTTTGTTTTTCTGCCAAGGACCATCAAACCACCTCCAATATTTATTCCAGACGTGATGAACATCAAGACGCTCCTAAAGTCAATCGCAGAGACTGTGGGCAGTGATAAAGACTTCTCCTACAAAGCAGGATGGGATAACAAAATTCGAGTGATGATGCCCGATAAGGCAAGTTATACGGCCATCAAAGCTTTTCTGGACGAAAACAACTAAAGATATCAAACATTTCAACCCCGTGACGAGCGCGCCTATAGAATTGTGGTAAAAGGCCTACATCACACTACGGATGCCAACGACATCAAAGAAGCAATGGCAGAGCTAGGTCACAGCGTGAGAGACCTCCACTACACCATCAGCCGTAACACCAAAATGCCTATGTCAATATTTTTCATCAACTTGGAGCCATCAAGCAACAACAAAGAGGCATTCAAAATCAAACGCCTATGTAGATCGGTCGTAATAGTTGAGCCACCACTAAAACACAACGATGTGATTCAATGCTACCGCTGCCAAGGGTTTTTCCATACCCAAAGATACTGCCACCTAGAACACATATGTGTTAAGTGCGGTGAAAACCATAGCTCCAGCGATTGCCCAAAATCCAAAGACGATCTGGCGTGCTGTGTACATTGCGGAGGTGACCATGCTGCATCCTTCAAAGGCTGTGCAGCATATAAAAAGGCCAGAGCCCAGGCGTTCCCAACATTTCCCCACCATCAAAACACTGCCAACAGGAGTGCACTAAGAGCAGCAGCCGCCAAGACAAATCTTCACGTCAGCTTTGCAGACGCACTCAGAGGAGAGAATCCAAACACCCCAAGCCAAGCCCCACAATCTGAGCCTGTAACTGCAGGAGCTATGGAAGACATGATCACCCGTATGGAGCGGATGATGGAGAAGATGATGGATAAGATATTCACCCAGATGACGCAAATGCTAGCCACGGTGGTAGGTCAGCTATGCAAGTAAAATTTAATCTCACCATCTGGAACGCGAATGGCCTATGCAAAAGTAGGCCTGAGGTTGAGCATTTTTGTAAGACCAACAACACGGATATGCTTTTAATCTCCGAGACCCATCTTACCGCTAGATCATACTTCTCCATCAAAGGGTATGACATCATACACACTAACCATCCCAACGGTACAGCCCGAGGTGGAGCTGCAATAATAATCAAAAACAACATCAAATACATAGAGTTGCCAGCCATACAGGAGGACTGGATCCAATGTGCACGGCTCCAAATCAGCACAGTGTGGGGAGACGTCACAATTGCCGCTGCTTACTGTCCACCTAGGCACAATGCGCGAGACGGGGAGTTTAGACAACTTATAGATAGCCTTGGCACCAGGTTCATCTTAGGTGGAGACTTTAATGCCAAACACTCTTGGTGGGGCTCCAGAGCCAACAATTCCAAAGGCCAAGCGCTGTTTAGGCAGTTAGTAACCAAAAATCTCAACTGCCACTCTACAGGCACGCCAACATACTGGCCCACCGACCCCCAAAAGGTGCCAGATCTCCTGGATTTCGCCCTCTCTCGTGGCTTAGATCCCGCGAAAATACAAACGATCCCGGAGGAGGACCTTTTTTTCGGACCACAGCGCTATTACGTTACTCATTAACGCCCCGGTTTTGATGAAGCCAAGCAGGAAAAGCTGATTTACAAAAGAACGGATACTGAAAAGTTTAGAAACTGGCTGGTTTCCAACACCAACCCCAACCCGGTTTTGCGCAGCTCCCAGGACGTTGATGTGGCCGTCGAGACGCTTACAAACGACATACACAACGCAGCAGCATATGCAGCCCCGAGGCACAGCCATCGCCAAAGGACACAAGACAGCGATATCCACCTATGGAGCCCCCAAATCGCTGAACACCTGCAGGAAAAACGACGGCTCAGGCGTGTATGGTTCCTCTCTAGGAACCCCAGGGACAAGACAGCGTTAAATAGAGCAGCCAAAGCTCTAAAAGAGACTCTTGTCAGCCTGAGGAGGAGCGCACTTGACTCCTTCCTGGAGCAACTTGCGCCTGGTGACCCCCAACACAATCTGTGCAGAGTCACAAAAGCGATCAAGAGACCAGCAAAAAGAGTCGCACCAGTACAGGAGTCGGATGGCAGCTGGTGCAGAACAGAGGCGGACAGGGCAAACACGTTCGCGGACCACCTTGAACGTGTATTCACGCCGTTCACGAGATGCACACCTGAAGAAGCGGCCGAAACGATGCATCTACTCTCCCAGGACACCATGGAAAGCAACCACATACCCCCGGTCTCAGAGGAGGAAACGATGGAATGCATAGCGGCGCTGAGGAACAGCAAAGCGCCAGGCGATGATGGTATCAATGCAATCGCATTAAAGCTACTACCACCTGTCTGTATTGAGCTCATTACCAAGTTGTACAACAGATGCTTGATGTTAGGGCACTTTCCAACGCAATGGAAACGAGCCCAGGTAGTCATGATACCTAAGCCTGGCAAACCTGAGGCCAATCTCGCCTCCTATCGTCCAATTAGCTTACTGGCGGTACTCTCCAAAATACTCGAGAGAGTATTTTTGAGCAGAGTATTGCCTGTATTGGACGAGACTGGCTTGATCCCTGATCACCAGTTTGGGTTCAGGCGCTGCCCCAGAACAATGCCACAGAGTAGTTCAACGCATTTTGGAGGCGTTTGAAACGAAAAAATACTGCCTGGCCGTAATGCTCGATGTCAAGCAAGCATTCGACAAAGTCTGGCATCCCGGGCTTCTGCAGAAAATCAAAGTCAACCTGCCTCCGGCGCACTATGAATTCCTAGCATCCTATTTGGAAGGCAGAACATTCCAAGTTAAATGTGGAGAAGTTTTATCACAAACCAAACTCATAAGAGCGGGTGTTCCTCAAGGTAGCGTACTGGGACCATTACTTTATACTATATATACGGCGGATCTACCTATAATAGAGAGCCCCAGCCTATTAGTTGCCACCTATGCCGTCAGCACGGCTGAGACGCCAGTGGAGGCCTCTCATAACATGCAAGAACAGCTAAATTTAATCGGCGAATGGCAGAGGAGATGGAACATCATGGTGAACGGCGAGAAGTCTACAGCCACCACCTTTACTCTAAGAAAAGGAAACTGTCCACCTGTGTACTTGGGTGGAGTTGAAATCCCTGACGAGCTTACGCCAAAGTACCTCGGTATGACCCTCGACAGGAGATTGACCTGGAGACCGCATCTCTTAAAGAAAAGGAAGCAGGCAGAGAGAAAACTGAAAGCGCACTACTGGCTAATGGGCCGTAGGTCCAGGCTAAGCACCAGTTCAAAACTTCTAATCTACAAGATGATATTAAAGCCAATCTGGACATACGGCATTCAACTTTGGGGAACTGCCAGCCTAAGCAACCGCAAAATTATACAAACATTTCAAAACAAGGCACTGCGCATCGCGTCCAATGCACACATATACCATGAAAACCAAATAATACATAACACCCTCCAAGTCCCCTGGGTCAGCGAGGAGATCACAAGATACAGCACCAACTACATAAAGAGGCTACACCAACACGAAAACAACCTTGCCATTGGTCTATTAGACAACAGCAACACAACCAGAAGACTAAGAAGAAAACATCCCTTGGATCTCCCCTAGGTTCCAAACTAACTAACAAAACTATATAACTGAAACAAACACTTTTAAGTCTCCCATTATAACATTTAATAATTGTTTTAGCTAGACAGATTTTAAATTAAATGATTTAAATGCCAAAAAAAAAAAAAAATAAAAAAAATATTCTGGGGTTCCTGCGTATATAAAAGTATCTGCTGGTGTTCTATCTGTTGTGTTGTGTTTAGTTTTATGGTTATAAGTATAAAGTATTATTTCGAGTGTAGCTAATTTATTTTCTGGATCTGAACACTATTTATGATTCTGAGATTTTCGTTGGCTGTTTTATGGAATCTTTCATCGTCAAAATAGTATATTAAGTTTGTGCTGAAGTTTGTAACGCATAGAAGGAAGCGTCTGAGACCCCCAAAAGTTACTGCCAGTATGCTTAGAAAAACAAAACAAATTGATTTAGCCATGTCCGTCTGTCTGTCTGTATGTATGCAAACTAGTCCCTCAGTTTTCGAGCTATCGCGATGCAACTTTGCACAGACACTTATTATTCAAGGGGACAGCACATAGGTCGGTGCCGGCCGGATCGGACCACTATATCTTATAGCTGCCATACAACTCTAAGTCGGTTTGGGCCATAAATCCGATGTGTTCAAAGCAATTGACCTGTACATTTGAACATCCTTATAACTCATCAATGGGTAAAATTGCAAAACGATTGAGTCATAAATAGCGAAGATATGCGTCATTAAATATTTTGAAAAACAGGTGCATATGAGCAAACAAACCCAAGCGCAAGAAAGCTTTTGACTGTCTACTCTTCAAGCGATTTTGTCATCGATCATCAAAACTGCTTGTGGCGTAAGGGTTTAAGTGGCGCCCTAGCAAAGGAAAGGTCCCGAGTTCGAGTCTCAGCGGCGACTGGTCATTTATTTTCACTTTTTATACCCTGAACCCATCAAAAATGGGTACAAAGGGTATTATGGTTGTGAGCAAAAGTATAAGGAAGCATCTCCGACCATATAAAGTATATATATTATTGATCAGATTCAACAGCCGAGTCGATCTAGCCATGTCCGTCTGTCCGTCCGTCCGTCCGTCCGTCTGTCCGTCTGTATGAACACGCAGATATCAGAGACTACAATAGCTAGAGACTTCATATTTGGTATAATATAAGTTCTCATAGTGCCGGGACAGTACAAGTTTGTTTCATTTTATCGATAACTTGTCTCGTTTCAAATTTATTGATACATTTCAATTTCAGACCAGTGTTTTTTGGCCATAACTTAAAAGTTATAAGAGCTAGAGGCCAAATTTGGCATTTTTCATCTTGAATAGCATACACATGTAACAAATATTTCACTTTTTTGACACCATCATTTTTGAAAGTATGACCTTGCAATTTGGTTTGGTCACACATTTTATAGCCAATGTTATATCCTAAGTTTTTTTAGAAAGATCGGACAATAAACACAGAAGTTATTTAAGATTTTACTTACCATTGTGTGGGGCTCAGTGAAAAGCAAGCTAACTGCTTAAACCGCATGCACTGCTTGCAGTATGTGTGTGTTTGTATGTATGTACACTATAAGTAAGTATGAATGGAAGTCAGAACTGGGTTCAGGGTATCTCCTAGTCGGGTACTCCCGACTAGAGCACTCTTACTTGTTATACCCTGAACCCATTAAAATGGGTAAAAAGGGTCTTATGGTTTTGTGCAAAAGTATGTAACAGGCATAAGGAAGCATCTCCGACCATATAAAGTATATATATTCTTGTTCAGTATCAGCCAAGTCGATTTAGCCATGTCCGTCTGTATGTCTGTCCGTCTGTATGAACACGCGGATATCAGAGACTACAAGAGCTAGAGACTTCAATTTTAGAATATAAGTTCTGGTAGGTCCGGGACAGATCAAGTTCAAAAGTTATCGATAAATTTCGATTTCGGACCTGCTTTTTTGGGACATAACTTAAAAGTTATTAGAGCTAGAGGCCTTAAATTTAACATGCATATTTTTGAATAGCATACACATGTAACGAATATTTCACTTTTTGGATAGCAGCCCCCAATCCCCCCAAAAGTTCAAAAGTTCATAACGGACCACTCATATCCTGATTGATTTAAGAAAAGCAAACGATTTCGAAACACAAACCTATTCCTATAAAATAAAGTTATTTATATTTTATATCTATGAGATTTGTCTAGCCGCGCCTAGATTAATTGATGGATCAGGAAATTTCCTTTTCAAAATATTTTGCTTTTCTTAAATCAATTAGGAGTGGTCCGTTATAATAGAAAAAAAATTAAAATTGGTATTTAAATATGAAGCTAAATGTATTTCTATGATATGATAGTTTTCTTAAATGCAAAAAAAAAGCTTACCTATGTCGGCAGACAGCAAACCAAGCAAGAGTACAAATCAGAAGGCGTAGTGTTGGATTTCCGGTAGAGGCAATGGAACGTCTCCCAGAAGGGCAGGTGGACGTTCCGCCATATACCGGAGCTGTGGGATGTGAATTGGTAGGAAGCATGGAGCAGTCAACTTCGCGCTTACCTAGCTACTAAGCGGTCACGGTTGCTTCAGGAGCTATCTGCACCGCTTCGGTCATGAAGCTGACAAAACCTGCAGCTGATACCAATATCGAAGAGGTGACAACAGCCTCACTATAAACAGCCCTGTTAAATAAAAAAGCACTTTTAAAAAAACAGTTTTTATAAAAGCTGTTTAAAAAAAACAGCCCTGTTCAAAAAAACAGCTGTTATAAAAGCTGTTTTCTATGGAAGCTGTTCTTGATCGGCTCTATAGCTGCTCGGATGAAATATTTAAAATGAAGGAGAATTTACTGATGTAATTAAGTAAAACAAGAAACGCTCTGAAAAGAAAATTTCAAAGTATTCGATTGAGTCGAGCTGCTAATGGAATCCAATTGGAAGAAACATTTAAACGAAGTAAAAGTAATAAACTATTTTCATAAAACCAAAATACAAATATTGTACAAGAAAGTGACAAATACCCATGCTAAGAGAATACTTATGCACTAAGAAAATCGTAATCTATTTTCTTAGCGATGCAGACTTTTTAGTTTTATAAACTGTCTTCATAGAAATAATCAGTTCACTTAAAATAATTATTGGTCGCCGTTAGGAATCGAACCGGAACCTTTTGTTTGCCAGGGTGCCCTTTATCGCTTGAAGAGCAGACTATCAACAGCTTACTTGCGCTTGACTTTGTTTGCTCATATGCACCTGTTCTTTCAAAATATTTAATGACGCATATCTTCGCTCTTTATGACTCAATCGATTTGCGATTTCCCCCATTGATGAGTTATAAGGATGTTCAAGTCTAAAAACATCGGATGCTTTGAAAACAAAACCGACTAAGAGTTGTATGGCAGCAAAAATGTGGTCCGATGCTGGCTGCATCGCGAATAAAAGGCTGTGCATCATCGCAGACAGACGGACATGGCAATCAGTCAAGCATACTGGCAGTAACTTTGGGGTCTCAGACGCTTCCTTCTATGCGTTACAAACTTCAGCACAAACTTAATATACTATTTTTTCGAAAAGAGTATAAAAATGGTATCTCTGACGATGAAAGATTCCATGAAACAGTTAACGAAACGCTCAGAATCATAAATAGTGATTCAGATCCAGAAAATAAATTAACTAGACTCGAAAGAATACTTTATACTTATAACCATTACATCAACAGATAGAACACCAGCAGACACTTTCATATGCAGGAACCCCAGAATATAACACGCAATTACATAAACAGACCAAATAGACAGACTAAATGAAAAACGTACAGAATTCGAAATTGATACCGAATACAGACAATCAGCATTGTAACGTTCATAATCAACAAAAACCGTTTAAAAAGATAGGTAATTAAAACAGTTAGATGAAAAACATTTTGAAGAGACAGAAAAGAAGTAGAACAAGTAAGAGTGCTCTAGTCGGGAGTGCCCGACTACGAGATACCCTGAACCTAGTCCATACAATCAAGCATGCGAATCTAAACACACACGTGCTGCAGTACAAGCAGTGCAAGCGGTTTAAGCAGTTAGCTATGCTTTTTCGCTGAGCCCTACACAAAGGAAAGTTAAATCTTAAATAACTTATGTGTTTATCGTCTGATCTGATTGAAAGATTGGAGGCGAACAATTGTCAATACTATGTGTGACCAAACGCACATTGCAAGGTCGTACTATAGGGGATTGGGGCAGGTATCCAGAAAAGTGAAATATTTGTTACATGCGTATGCTACTCGAGATTATACATAGCCAATTTGGGGCCTCTATCTCTTATAACCTTGAAGTTATGTCCCAAAAACGCTAGTCTGAACATCGAACGATAACTTTTGAACGGGTCGAGTTATCGATAAAATAAAATACACTTGTACTGTACCGGCACTACATGAACTTCATATTCCAGACGGACAAGGCTTAATCGACTCGGCTGTTGATACTGATCAAGAATATATGTACTTTATCTAGTCGGAGATGCTTCCTTATGCCCCTTACATACTTTGCACAAAACCATAATACCCTTTTTACCCATTTTTAACTCAGGACTGAAATCGAAATTTATCGATAACTTTTGAACGGGATGAGCTATCAAGAAAATTCAAGAAACTTGATCTGTCCCGGGCCTACGAGAGCCTATATTTCAAATATGACATCTGTAGCACTGTAGTCATAACCTCAAGACGCACACGGACAGGACGACTTTTAAGACAAGATAGGTAATTAAAGACAGCTTTTATGATGATAAATACATTTTGCAAGAGACCAGAATACCTTTTTACCCATTTTAATGGGTTAGTATAACAAGTAAGAGTGCTCTAGTCGGGAGTGCCCGACTACGAGATACCCTGAACCTAGTTCGACATACATATCTTGCCTAATAGTGTGCATACATACTAAACACACACGTGCTCAGCAAGCAGTGCATGCGGCTTAAGCAGTTAGCTTGCTTTTCGCTGAGCCCCATACAATGGAAAGTTAAATCTCAAATAACTTCTGTGTTTATTGTCCGATCTTACTGAAATTTGGGACATACAATTGTCAATAATATGTGTGACCAAAACAAATTTAAGGGCCGTACCTTCAAAAATGCGTTTTTTCAACTTTTGGGGGGATTGGGGGGTGGTATCCAAAAAGTGAAATATTTGTTACATGTGTATGCTATTCGAGATTATGCATGCCAAATTTGGGGTCCCTAGCTCTTATATATTTGAAGCTATGTCCCAAAAACGCTAGTCTAAAATCGAAATTTATCGATAACTTTTGAATGCGACGAGTTATCGATCAAATGAAATAAACTTGATCTGTCCCGGGATTGGGAGAACTTATATTCCAAATATGAAGTCTCTAGCTTTTGTAGTCTCTGATATCCGCGTGTTCATACAGACGGACGGACAGACAGACAGACGGACATGGCTAAATCGACTCGGCTATTGATACTGATCAAGAATATATATACTTTATATGGTCGGAGATGCTTCCTTATGCCTGTTACATACTTTTGCACAAAACCATAATACCCTTGTTACCCATTTTTAATGGGTTCAGGGTATAAAAAGAAGAAGAAAATTAATTAGAGTAAATATGATAATTCCAGATCATCACCATCTGAGAACCCAAATCAGGAACGTACAATATAAAATAATACTATTACTCTTCCTACTAACGTATTTCATTCAACAATCCAATGGTCAAAGCCTAAAAGTTAGCCCGATCCAATCAACAAATGGTTACCTTAACCGTTAGCCTTACAAAAGTTGAAAACACATACAAAGAAGCCAAAGAATTCGAAACGTTATCCCAATATAATCAGAAACTATTGATCAAGCAATCGAATTAAACCAAATAATAGATGCAGTAAATCGAGGAATAAAAGTAACTAACACTCTAAGCTTAATCAGCGAAGGACATAAAAATTAGCAATAATCACATTTAACTTACAAGAATTTACAAAATACATTGAAGACATTGAGCTAGGAATGCAATTAAGAAGATTAGGTATTTTTAACCCTAAATTACTAAAACACATTCTGTTATCACACATAAAATCTGAAAAATTTTAAGCGTTAAAACTTCAACTTGGCTAAAAGCTACCACAAACGAAATTTTGATAATTTCCCATATTCCTCCATATGTATAACTAGAATATTAAAACAATCCACATTCGAAGGTAGATATTCAAAAGCACCCCAAAACTTTTGAAATAAAATACGAAAAGCCTAATATAATGTTAACTTGGAATTTACCCCAAACCATTTTAAATCAAAATTATTTGAATACAGAAATAATAATAATAGAAAATAATAATATTATAAAAGCATTCAATTGTTCAATCCAACTAGAAGGAATTTTAATGACTAGTATAGATTATACACAAACGATCTATGTGAACAATATCGTAACTAAATTATAACCAATTTCCTGCATTCAAGCAAAAGAAATCATACAAGAACAAACGAAACATTATAGCACATTCCAAATTAAAACTCTAACATCACTTATAATTGTTATAATTACATTAATAACATATTTTAACTATAAGTACAAAAAACATACCACACAAAAAAAATAAATAAAAAATGATAAATTTGAAAAACAAACAGAAACTTCACAATCATATATTATACCCCCTAATTCCAATATCAAACCAAAACGAAATAATTGTCATCGACCCAACACTATATCCTAAGATAATCGCCAGAAGACAGGCTAAAGTTTAAGGATGGGGAAGTGACATATGTATTGCACCTAATACCTATTATGTACTCGCACCCAAATTATGATATCATGTAATAAGATACTACTGGGGGAAATAACAATTTAAGAGCTCGCACGTTCACATAGTTATTGTAAACACACGCTTGAATCGCTATTTCTATCAAAGGGTCAATTCTGTCGACGTGGCATAAGTCCATCATATGATATCAATTTTTACAGATGAAAGTGCTGCAGTTAGCAGAGTGAAAATTGTCTAAAGGTTCGAAAAGAGTAGAAAATCTTCGGCACGCCGAAGATAATCCTTTCCCACTTGTTTTCTAATTATTTTTTTCACATATATATCAAATAGCTTCAATTCAATAATTTAAAAGAAAATTTAATACCAATTCTTAGAGCAAAAAAATAAATGCAACGCGATAAAACGATTTTGTACGACTTTTGAAATTTCAGTGGTGTAGTTGGCAGAGTGAAAATTGCGTTAAGGTTCGAAAATAGTATAGAAACAAACTCGATTATACTGAGCATTTGTTTTGCGTTGTATGTGTAATGACCAGTCGCCACTGAGTTTCGTACCCGCGAGCTTTCGTTTGTCAGCACAAGCACAAGCAGTTTTGATGATCGATGACAAAATCCCTTGAAGAGCAGACTGTCAAAACCTAACTTGTTTTGTTTTCCTGCAACCTGCAACTCGCGTTTGTCAACGCAGCACTCTGCTACTTACATCAAGCAGTTTTAACAAGTAAGAGTGCTCTAGTCGGGAGTGCCCGACTACGAGATACCCTGAACCCAGTCCTTACAATCATTCATACTAATATAAACACACACATGCTGCAGTACAAGCAGTACAAGCAGTGCAAGCGGTTTAAGCAGTTAGCTTGCTCTTTCGCTAAGCCCCACACAATGGAAAGTTAAATCTTAAATAACTTCTGTTTTTATTGTCCGATCTTATTGAAATTTTTGGGGCAAACAATTGTCAACAATATGTGTGACCAAACCAAATTGCAAGGTCGTACCCTCAAAAATGCGTTTTTTGATATTTTGGGGGGTTTGGGGGTGGTATCCAAAAAGTGAAATATTTGTTACATGTGTATGCTATTCGAGATTATACATGCCAAATTTGGGGCCTCTAGCTCTTAAAACTTTGAAGTTATGTCCCAAAAACTCTAGTCTGAAATCGAAATTTATCGATAACTTTTGAATGCGACGAGTTGTCGATCATATGAAATAAACTTGATCTGTCCCGGGAGTACGAGAACTTATATTCCAAATATGAAGTCTCTAGCTCTTGTAGTCTCTGATATCCGCGTGTTCATACAGACAGACGGACGGACGGACGGACGGACAGACAGACAGACGGACATGGCTTATTATACCCTGAACCCATTAAAAATGGGTAAAAAGGGTATTATGGGTTTGTGCAAATGTATGTAACAGGCATAAGGAAGCATCTCCGACCATATAAAGTATATATATTATTGATCAGTATCAATAGCCGAGTCGATCTGGCCATGTCCGTCTGTCTGTCCGTCTGTCCGTCTGTCCGTCTGTCCGTCTGTCCGTCTGTCCGTCTGTCTGTCTGTATGAACACACAGATATCAGAGACTACAAGAGCTAGAGACTTCATATTTGGAACATAAGTTCTCCTAATCCCGGGACAGATCAAGTTTATTAAAATTTATCGATAGCTCGTCCCGTTCAAAAGTTATCGATAAATTTCGATTTTAGACCAGCGTTTTTTGGATATAACTTACAAGTTATAAGAGCTAGAGGCCCCTAATTTGACATGTATAATCTCGAATAGCATACACATGAACAAATTTTTCACTTTTTGGATACCACCTCCAAACCCCCCAAAGTTAAAAAACGCATTTTTGAAGGTACGACCTGCAATTTGGTTTGGTCACACATATTATTGACAATTGTATGTCCTAAAAATTTCAGTAAGATCGGACAATAAACACAGAAGTTATTTAAGATTTTTCTTTCCATTGTGTGGGGCTCAGTAAAAAAGCAAGCTAACTGCTTAAACCGCTTGTACAGCTTGCAGTATGTGTGTGTCTGTATGTATGCACACTATTAGGCAAGTATGAGTGGATGTCAGAACTGGGTTCAGGGTATCTCTAGTCGGGCAGTCCCGACTAGAGCACTCTTACTTGTTTCGCGTGGCATTGTTTATACCCTGTACCCATTAACAAGTAAGAGTGCTCTAGTCGGGACTGCCCGACTAGGAGATACCCTGAACCCAGTTCTGACAAACACACCACACATTACTGCAAGCTGTGAAAACGGTTTAAGCAGTTATCATGCTTTTTCACTGAGCCCCACACAATGGAAAGTAATATCTTAAATAACTTCTGTGTTTATGGTCCGATCTTTTTAAAATTTGTAGGACATAACATTGGCTATAAAATGTGTGACCAAACCAAATTGCAAGGTCATACCTTCAAAAATGAGTTTTTTGAATTTTTGGGGGGACTGGGGGGTGGTATCCAAAAAGTGAATTTGTTACATGTGTATGCTATTCGAGATTATGCATGCCAAATTAGGGGCCTCTAGCTCTTATAACTTGTAAGTTATAGCCCAAAAACGCTGGTCTGAAATCGAAATTTATCGATAACTTTTGAATGCGACTAGTTATCGATCAAATGAAATAAACTTGATCTGTCCCAGGATTACGAGAACTTATATTCCAAATATGAAGTCTCTAGCTCTTGTAGTCTCTGATATCTGCGTGTTCATACAGACGGAAGGACGGACGGACAGACAGACAGACGGACATGGCTAAATCGACTTGGCTGTTGATACTGATCAAGAATATATATACTTTATATGGTCGGAGATGCTTCCTTATGCCTGTTACATACTTTTGCACAAAACCATAATACCCTTTTTACCCATTTTTAATGGGTTCGGCTTGCCGAAGATTTTATACTCTTTTCGAACCTTCAGACAATTTTCATTCTGCCAACTGCAGCACTTTCATATGCTGTAATAATTCATTTTATCGCGTGGCATTTATTTTTTTTGTTCGAAGAATATTACATTTTTTTGTTGTATGGCATCTACAAGATATAGTGGTCCGATCCGGCCGGCTCAAATCAATGTGCTGACATTTTGAATAATAAGTATATGTGCAAATTTTCATTGCGATAGCTTTGAAAACATGGGATTTATGGCCAAAACCGACTTCGAGTTGTATGGTAGCTATACGATATAGTCATCTGATCCAGCCGACTTCGATCAATGTTATGTATGTTTGAATAATAAGTACCTGTGCAAAGTTTCATTGCAATAGCTTTGAAAACATGGGATTTATGGCCAAAACCGACTTCCAGTTGTATGGCAGCTATAAGATATAATGATCCGATCTGGCCGGTTCCGACCAATGCGCTTTCCCTTTGTCTAAGTCTCTGTGCAAAGTTTTATCACGATAGCTCAGAAACTGGGGGACTAGTTTGCATACATACAGACAGACATGGCTAGATCAATTTGTTTTGGTTTTCTAAGCATACTGGCAGTAATTTTTGGGGGTCTCAGACGCTTTGCGTTACAAACTTCAGCACAAACAAAATATACTATTTTCTTCGAAAAGAGTATAAACATTAATGAGATTTCGTAATTTTAATTAAGAAATTTATAAACAACAAGTGAGAACGTTGCAGTCGGGCGGAGCCGAACATTTTTGCTGGTGTATGTGTGACCAGAAATCGGGCATCCAAGTTTTTGGGGACGGTAGGGGGCGTGGTCGATCATAATTTCTAATTTTTGTGGCTCTAGAAGAACTGTGGAAGATATCCTTTTCGCGTGGCCGCCAAATTTTTTGGCCGATCTTTAGAGGAGATGACCAGAAGTCTACCCTCAAAGTTTGGTGGCCCTAGCTCTTAAACTGTGCGAGATACAGGCTTCCGTGTTTCGTGGGGGCTGGTTGGCTTGGGGGCGTTCTAGTGGGCGTGGCTGGAAAATCCAGGACGCAATCTTTTGGGCTGGTCAGCCCTAGTCTAAATTCCAAATTTGGGGACTCTAGCTTCAAAATTTGCTGGAGATATTCACGTTTAATCGATTTGTGATTTGAGGTGTATCGACATGTTATCGATTTGCCAGACTCCCAGTGGGCGAGGCATAAATTTGGAACAAACTTGATCTGAAGCAGATAGCTATAATCATAACACAAAAGATTTCAAGAGTCTATCTGATATGGAAATACGTGCGTTCATCCAGACAGACAGACGGATAGACGGACGGCCTGACGGACATCCGACAAAACCAATATTCTATGAGTACCTTCGGTATCAGAGTATAAAAACTCGCACTTATGCCAACAAACCAAGCTATACAAGTAAAATTGGACACCTGATGATAGCTGAAATTAGCAGTTTCGATCTCATTTTGCTTTCGTAGCCTGTAATCCTCAAAAAAAAATGTATCTAAGAAAAAAAAAGTTTGTCAATAGTATATTCGATTTCACACCTAAGATGTCGGACGCTCCCAACTTTATATAAGAGCCAAAATCACAAATCTTCATTTTTTCAGCAAGGTTTTATTTATTTTAATTGTTTGCAAAATCTCTGTTTGCATTCAAAATTTAATAATCTTCCTGCAAGGACAACAAATGTTGTTTTTCGTCGGTTGGACGGTAGATCGAAATATGCGATAAGGCAATGCCAAAACGTACAGTTTTTTACGATCGCATAGTTTCTTATGCACTCTTTCTTACTCTCTTTACCTTCAGAAAGATTTTAAGAGAGCAAGAGACACAAAACATGCAGTAAAATGACCCGCTTGAGCTTCGTTCGAATATCTCGAAATACTCCTTTTACTAAGAAAATATGATAATACAAAGTGTTTTTAAGAACTTTTAATTTGTTGGTCTCGGTGGACCTTGCCGTGGAAATGCCCATATATATTATATTGGCTCGATCTAGTTTTTCAAAAAACTATCTTACTGCTATTAATAAAATTCAGTGAAACTAAAACCCCAAATTTTGCTTCGTTTTTAGAGGATTACATTGCTGGATTGTATGAAGCACATGTAAATTAAGGCTCTAATAAATGTGTTGGTATATTATAGTCCGATTTTTGACTCGGTAGGATCTTTTCTACCGGCTTACAGCAAAAAATCTTCATATCCACTGCTGTCCACAAATCCAGAAATTCTTATCAGCATAACTTATATGCATGCATGTACATATTTAAGATTCAATAGAATAAGATTACACACAAAATGAATAAACGCATGTTTGAATTTGTTTTTAAAATAATTATTTTATATTTATTATGTCAAAAAAATTTGCATTTGCATGTTTCGTTCGCTGTTTAAGTTAGGACAACAAAAATTATACAATTTACACATTAGGATAGGAAAAAAACGCGGCATAACTATTGAAAAAAAAATAAATCCAATTTTAAAAGGTTGAAAATGGTTCGCAGATATCGGAATTACAAAATATTGTTTGAATATTTTTTGAAAATATATTTATGTTGCTTCTCGTTAAAAACTTAAACTGTAGTTTGCATAAAGCCTAGTTACTAAAAAAATTGGCTCACTTTATAGTTTTATATAGTTTCTGTTCGGAAAGTTGCAATTTGTTAAGTTGTCAACTTAATTCAAACAATTATGAGAATCTTTTTACAATTTATGCTTAATATAAGGATTTATATGTAGACTTTCATAAAAAATGTAAAAAAAATATGATGTAGGCTTGCAGAATGTTTCGTTTGTATCGTATATAGCTAACAATTTCGTTTATATAAGCACATCAGTTTCGAAACTAACAGCTTAACATTTAATAATAATGCAATTAGTTGAAAGATTTCTTTTAAAAACTTAATAATAAAACGTAGTCTATGCTAAACACTATATTGATATTTTCTTGAATTTTTTTTGTTTTTCATGCTTATTTAGAGGGTTAAAAAACGTCAGCCGTTGGCTTCACGCATTACAAATACAAGCTACAAATACAATTACAATTAAAAAATACAAATAGTTTAATAATTAGATTAATAATAAAAAAATAATTTGCGCTAATTTTAATTGATTACTGGAAGAAGCGAAACGTACGTGACGTTTGCAAAAAATCTATAAAATTAGTTTTTACTTGTGCTAATACTGCGCGCGCGCACTGTAATTTCTAGATGAGGGGAGACGAATTAAAAAAAAACCGTTGCAAACTGTTCACTAACTAAATTGATGTATGCATAAGTGTATGTATGTGTGTATATAAATATAGCTGGTATAATATATATATATATATATATATATATATTTATATAAGCAATATATGTGCGCACTGTACAACAAACATTAAAGTTAAACATTTAAATTACTATATATAATAATTACGTGCTTTTTGTTTTGTTTTGTTTTAAATTAAAGCTTAAGAGCTACTCAAAAAAATGGTGTTGTGTGAGGAGTAAGTGGGGGGGAGCTAAAAGTCAAAAAACTAACTGGCTAGCTAGTTGGGGGGCTGCTGGCTGGCTCGCTTTATCAGCCGGTGTTGGGCGCTCTTTGAGTGCCATCGACACCATCGTCTGTCTCCCGACTCCTGCGTGTTGTTCTGTACTGCACCTAGGCCTTCGATTCAGGTACGCTTATATCAAATGTAGATGGCCTCGGAGCCCTTGTTGGCCTGATGGCCGCCCGAGATGTACAGATTGTTGGCCGCCGGCGACTGTACGCCCTCAGACCAATCCGAATTGCTACGCGGCGACGAAGACGACCAGTGGCCGGGCGATTCCGGAGATGGCGTCGGATAGCTATCCAGCGTCTGCACCAGATGCTGCGGCGTGTGTCCGCCCGAGTGCTGGCTTGGCGGCGTTAGATACTGATAGAAGGCCTGATTGTGCTGCGACGATGGCGATAGAATGTTGGTCGATGGCGACGAGCCCGACATTGAGCTTTGTATCGAAGGCGGATTCATTTGACCCGAGTGAAAAGAGTCTGCAAATTGAGAATGTTATTACAATCTGTTGCATTTCATAAGAATTATGCGAATAAGTTGCTGCTTACCCGGAGATCCACAAAATCCATTCAAGTCCAAACCGGCTGAACCGAACTCGAGGCCTCCAATCGCTTGTTGTTGTTGCTGCTGTTGTTGTTGCTGCTGTTGTTGTTGCTGCTGTTGTTGTTGTTGCTGCTGTTGTTGCTGCTGTTGTTGCTGCTGTTGTTGCTGCTGCAGCTGCGGTGACAACGTTTGCATTATTGCACTACTTTTCGCATTGTTGGAGGATTGGGGTGCCAGCATGATGCCCACGTCACTGCCGGTGGGCGAGATGATGCCCAGGCTAACCGGCGAGCTCTGTGGCCCCATGGAGCCGCCCAGCAGACTGTTGAGATTGCTGCCGAACTGCTTCTGCTGCGTGGCATGCCGCATCGCTTGAATGTGGGTCGGCGACGTGGGCAAACTGGGCCGCGACTTGGCCGGCGATGGTGAACCTACAAAAGTGCGATTAGTTATCAATCTAGCATTCCATCACTCAGTACTCACCCAAATAGGCATGCGGCGATAGCGCCAAACTGCTCTGCACCGAGTGGGGTGGCGACTGGTTGGAGTAGGGCGGACTGAGGCCTTGTTCGTGGCCGCCGTTGGGTAGCCCGGCGCCCAGGCCGCACAGGGTATTGGTGCTGCGCCCGCCACTTAGGCCCAGACCCTGTCCGTTCAGCATCTCCTGCTGAAAGGGCGAGCCCATCGAGTAGCCATAGGTGTCCAGCTTGATCATGTCCAGACTGTTCGCTGGCAGCGATTGCAGCTGCGCATTCTGTTTTTTTGAGGAAGAGAACATAAATAGTTGAATACAATACCGCAAGTGTTTTTAAAGAAAGAAGAAATTTGTAAATAGCAATATTAAAATCGAATGTGCAAATGATTGGTTTGTTAGTACTAACATCAAGAATAGACTAAGACCCGCTATATTATTAAGAATCGAATGTAAAGGATGAAAAATTATGACAATCGAATTGATTTCAAAGTATTTATGCTTTTAGCGGCAAGAAATTAAATTAAATTAAAACAAGTGGAGAAGGATTATCTTCGTCGTGCCGAAGATTAAACACTCTTTTCGAACCTTAAAGCAATTTTTACTATTTATCTGTGACTGCTTATTTAATTCGCAGATATTAATGTCGCATACATATACCCCTACATATAAAATAAAATATATAAAGGTATTCATGTAATCAGGAAAGTTTCACTATCTGCAGCTCGTGGACGCGTCCCTTAGCATTCATAAGTGCTACCGAATTGAACAATAAACAAGTTTCAGTTTTTCCAAAAAGTCAAAACTACACTACATATGTATACTACAATATACATACCAAATTGTGTGCCTGTTGCTCTTATACCTTTCAAGGCCGCTGTCGGAAATTGAATTGTCATAAAACTTAATCTGAACATACGAGAGCTTATATTCAGAATTTGAGATCCATATTTTTTTTCGCGTGGCATTGGTTTTACCAATGAATTTAAATTTTTTTTTTGAATTATTCTATAAAAGCTACTTTATGTATGAAAAAAAAAATTAGAAACAATTTAGGAAATTTAAAATAAATGTATTTGATTACAGCTATTATATATTTGAAAAGAAGAATAAGAAAAAATGAAAATAATTGACCAGTCGCCGCTGGCACTTGAACCCAGGACCTTTCGTTCGCCAGTTCGCAACTTTACCCCTTACGCCACAAGCCGTTTTGATGATCGCTGACAAAATCCCTTGAAGAGCAGACTGTCAAGAGCTTTCTTGTTTTGCTTTTTACTGCTTACACCAAGCAGTTCTAAAATTCGCTGACAAACTCGATTTATACAGAGCTTTTTTTTCGCGTGGCATTGTTTTTGTTCTAAGCCATTGAAAGCAAATGAATTTGATTACAGTTATTATATATTTGAAAAGAAGAATAAGAAAAAATGAAAATAATTGACCAGTCGCCGCTGGCACTTGAACCCAGGACCTTTCGCTCACCAGTTCGCAACTTTACCCCTTACGCCACAAGCCGTTTTGATGATCGCTGACAAAATTGCTTGAAGAGCCGACTGTTACAAATTTCCATGTTTTGTTTTCCTGCAACCTGCAACTCGCGTTTGTCAGCATTTGTTTTTTCGCGTGGCATTGTTTTTGTTCTAAGCCATTGGAAGCAAATTAATTTGATTACAGTTATATATTTGAAAGAAAGATAAAGAAAAAAGTATTAAATTAACAATCAGTCGCCGCCGAGGCTCGAACTTGCGAAACTTGCGTTCGTTAGCGCGGCTCTTTACGCCTTACGCCACAAACCGTTTTGATGATCGATGACAAAATACCTTGAAGAGCAGACTATCAAAAGCTTTCTTTGCGTTTGACTTTGTTTGCTCATATGCACCTGTTTTTCAAAATATTTAATGACGCATATCTTCGCTGTTTATGACTCAATCGATTTGCGATTTTACCCATTGATGAGTTATAAGGATGTTCAAGTGTACAAGGAAATTTAAGGCAATTGCTTTGAAAACATAGGATTTATGGCCAAAACCGACTTTGAGGTGTATGGCAGCTATAAGATATAGTGGTCCGATCCGGCCGGCTCCGACCAATGTGCTGTCCCCTTGAATAATAAGTGTCTGTGCAAAGTTGAATCGCGATAGCTCAAAAACTGAGGGACTAGTTTGCATACATACAGACAGACAGACAGACAGACGGACATGGCTAGATCAATTTGTTTTGTTTTTCTAAGCATATTGGCAGTAACTTTTGGGGGTCTCAGACGCTTCCTTCTATGCGTTACAAACTTCAGGACAAACTTAATATACTATTTTCTTCGAAAAGAGTATAACAAAATATTCTCTCAAATATATATAAAACAAAAGTGCTCTAGTCGGGAGTGACCGCTACGAAATACCCTGAACCCAGTCCTTACAATCATTCATACTAGTCTAAACACACACATGCTGCAGTACAAGCAGTGCAAGCGGTTTAAGCAGTTAGCTTGCTTTTTTACTGAGACCGACCCACACAATGGAAAGTTAAATCTTAAATATCTGTGTTTATTGTCCGATCTTATTGTAATTTTTGGGGCAAGCAATTGTCAATAATATGTGTGACCAAAACAAATCGCAAGGTCGTACCCTCAAAAATTCGTTTTTTGAACTTTTGGGGGGATAGGGGGGTGGTATCCAAAATGTGAAATATTTGATACATGTGTATGTTATTCGAGATTATACATGCCAAAGATTACACAAGACAGAAGGACAAACGGACAGACAGACAGACGGACATGGCTAGATCGACTCGGCTGTTGATACTGATCAAGAATATATATACTTTATATGGTCGGAGATGCTTCCTTATGCCTGTTACATAGTTTTGCACAACAGCATTTTGTTGCTTCTAAAAGCCAACATAAAAATTGACTTGGAATTGTTTGGCTGCAGCTGGAAATTTTTTAGATTGTCTATCCTGATGATGGCACTCACCTTGATGCAATCCTCATAGCTCGGCGGCTGTTTGGCGCCGTTGTTGTTGTTGTTGTTCGGCGGCGCTGCCATTGCATTAGAGTACATGGTGTCGTAGGGACTGGGCAGATTCAGGTTCACCAGATTGCCGTTGACGTTGCCGCCGGCTGTCGCCACCCCTGCCGCTGTTGTTGTTGTTGTAACCGGCGGCGGCGAGTCCAGATCCGTGCAGTTGTTGGCTGCCTGGGCAGCTGCCACCGATGCAGCCGTCAGCAGCTGTGCCGCATTCAGGCCATTCATGGCCTTTTTTGAGGCCGCACTGTTGCCGTTGTTGTTGTTGCCCTTTTTTGAGCTCGCCTTGCGCCGCATACTGCCCATGTTGCCCCCGCCCCCGGCGGAGTCGAGTCCATTGTCTGGGCTGTTGCCCTCGATCAGCTTGGCCTTCTTAGCGGCCTTCTGCTTGGCCGCCTGCGTGCTCTGCTTTCCAGCGGCTCCGCCCGCAGCGATCACCGTCGGCTGTGTAATCAGCTGTGGCTGCTGTCCCGGCGGCGGCGATCCAATCATGGCCTGCGGCGTCATGCTGATCATCTGCGGAGAGCGCGGCACATGCTCGTCCAGCAGCCGCACAATGTCGTGGTGCAGTCGTTCGCTGGCCACGTCGCGCGGTAGGCGATCCATGTGGTCGGTGATCTCGCGATTGGCGAAGTTGTCTAGCAGCGCCTTGCACGCCTCGTAGCTACCCTCGCGTGCAGCGAGGAACAGCGGCGTCTCGTCCTTGTCGTCCTGCGCATCCCGGTTCGCATGGTGCATAAGCAGAATGTTCACCGCCTCCGTGTTGTTGACGGCAGCGGCCCAATGCAGCGCCGTCTTGCCCGAGTTATCAGCGGCATTGATGTCCGCATCGGCTGTGATCAGGTCCTCGACCATGCCCTCGATGGCCAGGCGGGCGGCGAGTATGAGGGGCGTGGTGCCGTCATGCATGCGCGCATTCAGATTCGTTGCCCGATTGCGCAGCAGTATCTGAAAGACGCCCATTGCGTCGGCAGCCACAGCTGCGTGGAGCGGCGTGCGTCCTGTATTATCCTGGCAGTTGGCATCGGCACCGGCATCCAGCAGTCGCTTGGCCGCATCAGCGCGAGCATAGCGTGCCGCCAGATGAAGCGACGTCTCGCCGGTCTTGTCCATGGTGGCGTTCAGCTCGGCGCCCTGCGCTAGTAAGTCGGATATCACCTGAGCGGTGCTGTCCTCGTTGTTCTCAATGTCCTCGCCACTGTCCAGCCCTCCGCCGCGCACAGCGGCAATCATCAATGGCGTCAGGCCGCAGGGACCGCGTGCGTCGACGTCGTGCTTGTTGCCGTCCTGGTGGGCTGGTGGCGTCATGATCGCCCTCACATCGGCCACGTCTAGGTGCGCCTGCGACCAGACCCGTTGGTCCGCCTCCTCGTACTCGCTGATCATGGTGTGGTCGCTGGCGTAGCCCACGCTGGCCAACCCGGCCACGCTGCCGCCGCCGACGAGGTTGCCGTTGAGCTGATCCCCACGCTGGCGCTTCGGCTGCGGCATATCCGACTCGTCGTCCGACCAGTGACTGCCTCCGGCCACGCTGCCTACGCCTCCTGGCAGCTGGTGCCCCTGCGCTTGGTTTAGGCCCACCTGCTTCAGGTTGCGCATTTCCTGGCCGTGCGGATCCCGCCGGCGTCGCGACATGACCGCTGCAGCAGGCGCCCTAAAACCCTCCGGGAACCAGGTGACACCGTGCGCCCGCTTGCGCTGTGTGCTGAGGACCATGCCGAAGAAGGCCAGCAGGATGAGGACGAGGACAATGCCGGTGATCACATACTTGACGTTCGCCGGCGACTCAGGGCTGTCGCCTTCGCCAGGACTCTGCACTCCACGCACACTGTAGATGGGATAGCGATTGGCAAAGGTATGTTTGGCAGCGGACGCGGCGAGGAACTCGGCCGCTTCGGTGGCACGATTGAAGCACTCGGTGCACTTGCGATTGTCTATCTCCAGATAGATCTGGATGCCGGTCTGGCCGTTGCGCTGCGTGTATAAAATCTTGTGCTTGCGCCCAAACTCGGTGTCCTGAATGCCTGGCATGCGCGAGGCGCCCTTCCAGCTGAAGATCATGTCGTTGCCAAGGGCGTCCTTCTTTACTCGCACCGTTGTCCGTAGCACGTGGCTCATCTCGCGCAGGAACTGCGCCTGCTCCGCCCGGAACTGGCGCATGTCCATCAGCATCACCACGGACATGGCACCCTCGGCCAGCTGCGACGACTGCTCTGACTTCTCGCAGTCCAGCCCGTCCCAGCTGCACTCGGCGTTGTTGCACCCGTAGTCGCAGTAGCCATCTCCATAGTGCTTCTGACAATACGCATCATAGATGGCCGCACACCTCTTCAGCTTCTGCTCGCAATCGCGTCCGTCATAGAGGCAAGCGGCGTTGTTGCACTTCTCGTTGCACTGCCCATCCATGAAGACCCGCCAGCACTCTGGTGCTGTACAGTTCGCCCAAGGATTAATGCCCAGCGAGCAGTCATTGCCGTCGAAGTTGCACGCGTACGTGTTGCACTCGGAGTCGCAGACGCCGTTGCTCTGCTTCTCCGGACAGCCCCGCTTCTCGCACATCGCTCGCTGTTGCTCCAAATCGGCGGCATAGATGCCAGCGGCGCCAGAGTTACCATTGTTGGGGTTGCTTAAGCCAGAATTGGAGTTACCATTGTTCGAGTTGCCACCGCCCCATCCAGCGTAACTGGCGTCGTAGATCTCGCAGCGCTTGCCCGTCCACTTGCTGGGACAGAGGCAGTCGTAGTCGCCCAGCAGGTTATCGCAAGCAGCACCCTGCAGGCATGGATTGGGCTGGCATTCGTCCAGGGTGTCGATCTCGCAATGCTGGCCGGCGGTGCCACGACTGCACTCACAGCGGTAGCCACCAGCGTCGTCTATGTTGCAGCTGCCCGCCCGACACGGATTCGAGTCGCAGTCCTGCCCGCTAAACTCACAGTTCTTGCCGTAGTAGCCGTCCGCACAGACGCAGTGGTGTCCACTCTGTTTAGTACTGCACGCTCCACCGTTCTGGCAGGGCGACTGTGCACAAAAGTTGACCTTGTGCTCGCAGTGGCGGCCCATGTGTCCGGGTCGGCAGTTACAATGGTAGTTGTTCACCAGCTGCACGCAGTCCAAGGTGCCCGCGTTGGAGCAGGGATTGCTCAGGCACTCGTTGATGTCGCCCTCGCAGCGGGCGCCAACAAAGCCGGGCGGACAGGAGCACTCGAAACCGCCGACACGGTCGATACAGCTGCCGTTGTTGTGGCAGGCGCCTGGCTTGCAGTCGTCCTGGTTCAGCTCGCAGATGATGCCCAGCGTGCCCGGCGGACAGCTGCAGCTAAAGCCATGCACCAGGTCGTGGCAGGTGCCCCCGTTCTGACAAGGATTCGGCGCACAGTCGTCAATGTTTAGCTCACAGTTCTGGCCCTGGAAACCCTGTCGGCAGCTGCACTCATAGGCGCCCACAAGATCCCGGCAGGTGCCCCCATTCTGGCAGGGCTGCGAGGCGCACTCGTCAATGTCCTGCTGGCAGTAGCTGCCCGCATATCCCTGGCTGCAGTAGCAGACGTGGCTATTGCCGTGGTTCTTGCAGGTGCCGTTGTTGCACAGCTGCTTCACACTCAGTCCCTTCCTCTGCGCCGCGTCCTGGCAACTGATCGTTTGTACGTCACACAACTTGCCCGTCCAGCCCGCGGCACACTTGCAGTTGAACTGGTGCTTCAGCTGGCTGCAACTAGCTCCATTCTCGCATGGCGACTGCGCACACCAGTCCACGTAGTCAGAGCACTGTTTGCCCGTGTACCCACTCGGGCAGTGGCAGGTGTACTCGTCCCGCTGCTCATGGCAGGTGCCTCCATTGAGACAGGGCGCCGAGTCGCACTTGTTTAGCTTGTATTGACAGTTGGCGCCACTGTAGTCCACTAGGCAGCTGCAGTTGTATCCATTGATGCCGTCCACACAGCTGGCCCCGTTCAAACAGGAGCTCTCCGTGCAGTCCTCGTCGTTCGTCTGGCAGTCGATGCCACTGAAGCCCAAGGGGCAGGTGCAAGTGTAGCTGTTCACGTACTGCCGACAGGTGGCCCCGTTCTGGCAGGGCATGCTCAGGCACTCGTTGATGTCCGTCTCGCAGTGCTTGCCATCGAAGCCATCCACACACAGGCAAGAGTAGTCGCCAATGCCATCCAAACAGGTCCCACCATTCTGGCAGGGGAACGAGGCGCAGTCGTCCGTGTTGATCGCACAGTCCCTGCCCTCGTACCCCTTGGTGCACAGGCAGCGATAAGATCCGGGCACATTCAAACAGCTCGCTCCATTGCGGCAGGGCGAGCTGAAGGCGCACTCGTCGATGTCCTCGTCGCAGTAGCGACCCGTGTACCCCAGCTTGCAGGTGCAGGAGAAGTCAAGGAAGTTCGGACTGGGTGTGCACTTGGCTTCGTTACGGCAGCGATTGCTGGCGCATGGATCGAGTTGGCTCTCGCAATTGAGGCCCGTGTAAGGCACCTTGCAGACGCACTTGTAGCCGTTGACCTTGTCGATGCAGGTGCCCCCATTGGCGCACGGATTGCTGAGGCAATCGTCGATGTTCGTCTCGCACTTGTGGCCCGTATATCCCGGCATGCACTGGCAGCTGAACGCGTTCAGCTTATCGAAGCAGCTGCCGCCATGCTGGCACGGATTGCTCGAGCACTCGTCGATGTCCTGCTCGCAGCGCTTACCCGCGTATCCAGGTGGACAGTGGCAGATGAACTCGTTGATGCCGTCTTCGCAGCGTCCGTCGTTGACGCATGGACTCGACGCACACTCGTCCACATCGCTGAGACAGCGTGCATCGTAAAAGCCCCGCGGACATTCGCACTTGTAGCCATTGACCAGGTCCATGCAAACTCCATTGTTGGCACAGGGATTACTCGCACACTCGTCCACATTGAGCTCGCAGTGCTGACCCGTAAAGCCGGGCACACAGCTGCAGCTGTACGAGTTGATGCCGTCGATGCAGCTGGCGCCGTTGTTGCACGGATTGCTGTGGCATTCGTTCACGTTGATCTCGCAGTTCTTGCCACTCGTGCCGGGCAGACAGTGGCACAGATAGCTGCCCACACGGTCCACGCAGTGTCCACCGAACTGGCAGGGATTGGACTCGCACTCGTTGATCTGTTTCTGGCAGAGATAGCCCGTGAATCCGGGATCGCATAAACACTTGAAGCTGTTGTCGCCGTCGATGCACTTGCCCCGGTGGCACGGACTCGAGTCGCAGTCGTTGATGTTGATCTCGCAGCTGGCGCCTGTGTAGCCCGGCGGACACTCGCAACTGTAGCCGGCGATGGAGTCGTGGCAGATGCCATTATTCCTACACGGCTGCGACTGGCAGTCGTCGATGTTGATCTGGCAGCGGGCGCCGGTGAAGCCGAGCGCACAGCTGCATTTGAAGCCGTTGATCTTGTCGTGGCAGATGCCGTCGTTCAGGCAGGGACTCGACTGGCACTCGTCGATGTCGATTTCGCACTGGGTGCCCGTGAAGCCCGGCATGCAGACGCAGCGGAAGGTGCCCGGGTCGTCCAGGCAGCTGCCCTCGTTCTGGCACGGATGCGACTCGCATTCGTTGATGTTCGTCTCGCACCGCGGTCCCGTGAAGCCCTGTGAGCAGTTGCACATGAAGGAGCCCGGTGTGTTCACGCAGATGCCATTGTGCTCGCACGGCGATCCTTGGTCGCACTCGTCAATGTCCTCGGAGCAGTCGACGCCTTTGTAGCCGGTGGCACAGGAGCACGCATAGGAGCCGTTGATGGGACTCGTGTCGCAGATGGCGTCAGCGTGACACGGATTCGAGGTGCACGCATCGTCCAAGTGGCACAGCAGCCCCGTCTTCCCAGCCGTGCAGCGGCAGTAGAAGCTGCCGACACCATCAATGCAGGTGGCCCCATAGAAGCAGGCCGCCTGCACACAGTCGTCGATGTTCTCGCTGCAGTCGCTTCCCGCCCAGCCGTTCACGCAGATGCAGCTGTAGGTGCCGTGAGTGTTCGTGCAGGTGGCTCCGTTCTGGCAGACGGACGGACGCAAGGCGCACTCGTCCACATCGACGTCGCAGTAGCGACCCGTGAAGTTCGGCGGACAGTTGCAGCGGTAGTCGTTGATCCCATCTACGCAGGTGCCTCCATTTTGGCACAGGTTGCCAGGACAATCGTCGATGTTCTGGTCGCAGTTCTTGCCTTCGAATCCTGCAAGGGGTCAAAGAATAAGCAAATTTATCAATTAATTTCCAATTCATAAAAACAATTTATATTTATGTGAGCAAGTTTAAGCTCGATATGAATAATTTATATTTTTATTATTTTAGATATAATTATTTATTTATTTTATCAAATTAAATGACAAACTTGAGTTGACTATCGTTTATATTGATTGTTTATTTAAGAGATAGAAATTAGGTTAGGAATCATTCAAAATATATAATAGTATTTACTTATTTGTACTATGTACACTGTCACTGTGGACGCTGGTAAATTATAAACTCTCGGTTTAATTATAAATTATAAGCTTCTTTAATAGTTATAATTTCAGAACGTGTTGTTTTCCTGTGCCAAATTTCTAAACACAGAAGTTATTTAAGATTTAACTTTCCATTGTGTGGGGCTCAGCAAAAAGCAAGCTAACTGCTTAAACCGCTTGCACTGCTTGAACTTCAGCATGTGTGTGTTTAGATTAGTATGCATGATTGTAAGGACTGGGTTCAGGGTATCTCGTAGTCGGGCACTCCCGACTAGAGCACTCTTACTTGTTTTTTACTGCATTCGTAGAATGATGTTTGCGAAAGGCAATGCAAACGAAAAAATTGGAAAACGTTCAACAGTTATCAAAATTTCAAAAGTATTCATCGCTCTTATATGTACCTAAATTTTCGTAACATAAGTAAATATATATAAGAGCCATGAATACTTTTGTGAGATGAAAATATGCGTTTTTTTTAGTTTTGTTGCTCTATTTTGATAACTGTCTAATACATACGCCACCAAGCAGTTTTGAAATGCGCTGACAAACTCGATTATACTGATATTTTCTTTCGAGTGGCATTGTTTTTGTTCTAAGACATTGGTAGCAAATGAATTTGATTACAGTTATTTTATATTTGAAAAGCAGAATAAGAAAAAATGAAAATAATTATTGGTCGCCGCTAGGAAACGAACCAGAGGCCTCTCGTTTGCCAGGGCACTCCTTACGCCACAAACTGCTTTGATGATCGATGACAAAATACCTCGAAGAGCAGACTATCAAAAGCTTACTTGCGCTTGACTTTGTTTGCTCATATGCACCTGTTCCTTCAAAATATTTAATGACGCATATCTTCGCTGTTTATGACTCAATCGATTTGCGATTTTACATAATTGATGAGTTATAAGTATGTTCAAGTAAACAAGGAAATTGAAAGCAATTGCTTTGAAAACATCGGATTTATGGCCAAAACCGAATTCAAGTTTAATGGCAGCTATAAGATATAGTGGTCCGATCCGGCCGGCTCCGACAAATGTGCTGTCCCCTTAAATAATAAGTGTCTGTGCAAAGTTGCAGTGCGATAGCTCAAAAACTGAGGGACTAGTTGCATGCATACAGACAGACAGACAGACGGACATGTCTACATCAATTTGTTTTGTTTTTCTAATCATACTGGCAATAACTTTTGGTGGTCTCCGACGCTTCCTTGTATGTGTTACAAACTTCAGCACAAACTTAATATACTATTTCTTCGAAAAGAGTAAGAAAATATAAAAATGTAGTTGCTAGATTTTGAAATACTTGGGTTTATGCTCCATATGCTTAGCAATTAATACTTTAGTGATTCACTGTATGTACATCACTCAGCGGTCACACTGCGAATGAGCAGCATGTGTACATGTAAATATGTATATGTGTACGTACTTACATATATACATACATGCATATGTACATATGTACATGTGTTCAATGAAGTGCACTAACAGATTTATGGACAACAACACAGCATCATAAAATGCTTCAAAAAACGAATACGTTTACAACAACTGGCCAGGGCATGAACAAAAAAGTGGTTGCGAGTCAATGCGAAGAAGGCGCACAAAGCGCAGACAGCGCTTAAAATATGATAATACCTACACACATGCATATGCACATATGACTGTAGATAATATACATACGGCTGTGTGGGCAGCTGTGTTGCACATGTTTCGGCCGCCAGATGGAGACTCAAACGTAGAGGGTGCTGCTGGGCGATGGGAGAGCTGAGAGAGCATACAGGTAAGCCGAGTCGAGAACAACAGCTAGCCGGCGCTCTTTCTCTCTCTCTCACTCGCTCTATCTTGCTCTTCAAGCAGCTTGCTCTCTCGCAGTACGGCTGCGCGCGCTCTCTAAAAGATTACGCCTGCGGCAACATTCAAACAAACACATGCACAGACATACATACTTTATTTATAAAGACAACAGCAATAGCAAAGCGAAAGAAAAAATGCGCGCCGCTGCGCATGCGAAGCGAATGAGCAAACAAAATGTAAAGAAGTAAAACAGACGCTCGCATGAGCATTCATATGCATGTGCATGTGTGTGTGTGTGTACAACACGTCTTTGGTTGTTCTTTCCCACGGTCTCATATCTGGCCAGGCAGCTATCTGAATGCGCGCGAAGCAAACGAGCGCAACGAGCGTAGTCCACGAGCGCGCGCTCGTTCTCTCTCTCCCTCTCTCTGTGTCACTCTCTCGCTCGCTCCCCCCAACCACATACACAAACATAAGTACAGACAGAACCACACCACAACAACAGGAGCAGCAACAACAATGGATAAATGTTGCTTATGCTCGCTAGCTTCGTCAACTGCTGCTCTTGCATCGGCTTCGTTTGGGCACACTCGGCTCGATCGAGTTTTATACTGCTCATGGTGCAATTACTAAAGGTGGAGTAAACTACTGTGTGGTGAATCTATTCAGCTGCCTAGCTTGCCAGTCGTTTCCTGAACGTCGTTGAAGCAGGTCGACATGTGGATGAATTTTTTTTGTTTTCAGAAATGTTTGATTGTATGCGTGAATGTATTTGTGCTTGTATGTGTTCTACAAGCGTTAATGCACGCATTCATAAGCACATATACACACATACACAAGCATACCAAACGGCTGGCAACTGCTGGCAGCTCGCTCGTAAAAAAAAACGAAGCAACGACAGCTTCGTGAAATTGGCGTGGCAGCTCGTAAAATAGTTTACTCCACCTTTAGTAATTACACCATGATACTGCTTTTATGCCGCGTGTATATGTGTGTGTTTAGCTACGCTTCGGACTTCGACTTTGTACATTGCGCTTTACTTTGTGGCTCATTCGAGGAATTAAATCGCACTTTATGTCGACCCCTTCCCCCTTACTAGACGACTAAAGCCCATCATATGTACATGCTCTTGCTCTCTGCTTTTAAGTGTGTGTGTCTGCATTGGAAGCTTCGTGCGCTCTTTGCGGCTCGGCTCTGCTCGCCCACAGCTTTTTTTAATGGATGTTCTTGCTTGGTCGGTTTTGCTTCGTTTTTGGTCTTAAAGGAAGGGCCCAAAACACACACACACACACCAGTACACATGCATATGCCTGCATGTATGGTAGAAGCTTGCTGTCCCACGCCAGTTACTGTCATTGTTTGTTGTTGTTGCGCTGTGCTGATCGATGTTGTTGTTGTTGTTGTGGGCATTTTTATACTCATTTCGAAAATTATAATATATTCACTTTGTGCTGAAGTTTGTAATGCATAGAAGGAAGCGTCGGAGACCCCCAAAAGATACTGTCAGTATGCTTAGAATGACAATACAAATTGATCTAGCCATGTCCGTCTGTCTGTCTGTATGTATGCAAACTAGTCCCTCAGTTTTTGCACAGACACTTATTATTCAAACCACTATATCTTATATACAACTCTAAGTCGGTTTTGGCCATAAATCCGATGTTTTCAAAGCAATTGCTTTCAATTTCCTTGTACACTTGAACATACTTATAGCTCATCAATTATATAAAATCGCAAATCGATTGAGTCATAAACAGCGAAGATATGCGTCATTAAATATTTTAAAAGAACAGGGGCATATGAGCAAACAAAGTCAAGCGCAAGTAAGCTTTTGACAGTCTGCTCTTCAATGGATTTTGTCATCGATTATCCAAAATGGTTTGTGGCGTAAGGGGTAAAGTGACGCCGTGACAAACGAAAGGTCGCTGGTACGCTGGTAATTTCAGCGGCGACTTATCATTTATTTTAATATTTTCCTTTCAAATATAAAACAGCTGTAATCAAATTAATTTGCTTCCAATGTCTTAGAACAAAGCAAGTGGGGAAGGATTATCTTCGGCGTGCGATTTTATGCTCTTTTCGAACATTTAGGCAATTTAGGCACCCCTATAATTTCATATGCAGTACAAAATCGTTTTGTCGCGAAACATTTTTTTTTGTTTGTTCTAGGAATATTTTATTCATTGCCAGTTGTATGTCAGTTATAAGATATAGTGATACGATCCTGCCGGCTCCGACCAATGTGATGTCTCTTTGAATAATAAGTATCTGTGCAAAGTTGAATCGCGATAGCTTTAAAAACATGGGATATATGGCCAAAACCGACTTCGAGTTGTATGGCAGCTATACGATATAGTGGTCCGATCCTGCCGGCTCAGACCAATGTGCTGTCCCCTTGAATAATAAGTGTCTGTGCAAACTTGCATCGCGATAGCTCAAAAACTGAGGGACTAGTTTGCATACATACAGACAGACAGACGGACATAGCTAGATCAATTTGTATTGTCATTCTAAGCATACTGGTAGTTACTTTTGATGGTCTCCGACGCTTCCTTCTATGTGTTACAAACTTCAGCACAAACTGAATATACTATTTTCTTCGAAAAGAGTATAAACAATGCCACGCGAAAAAACAAACAATCAGTATAATCGAGTTTGTCAGCGATTTTTAAAACTGCTTGGTGGCGTAGGTATTAGAGTGCTGCGCTGACAAACGCGAGTTTCAGGTTGCAGGAAAACAAAACAAGAAAGTTTCTGAAAGTCTGCTTTTCAAGGGATTTTGTCATCGATTATCAAAACGGTTTGTGGCGTAATGGGTAAAGTGACGCCCTGGCGAACGAAAGGTCCTGGGTTCGAGTACCAGCGGCGACTGAACATTTATTTTCCCTTTTTATACCCTGAACCCATTAAAAATGGCTAAAAAGGGTATTATGGTTTTGTGCAACAGTATGTAACAGGCATAAGGAAGCATCTCCGACCATATAAAGTATATATATTCTTGATCAGTATCAACAACCGAGTCGATCTAGCCATGTCCGTCTGTCTGTCCGTCCGTCTGTCTGTATGAACACACGGATATCAGAGACACATAATTTGGCCTGTATAATCTCGAATAGCATACCCATGTAACAAATATTTCACTTTTTGGATATCACCCCCCAATCCCCCCAAAAGTTCAAAAAACGTATTTTTGAAGGCACTACCGGGCAATTTGGGTTGGGCACACACTTTATAGTTAATGCTATGTCCTAAAAATTTCAGAAAGATCGGACAATAAACAGAGAAGTTATTTAAGATCTAATTTTCCAATGTGTGGGGCTCAGGAAAAAGCAAGCTAACTGCTTAAACCGCTTGCACTGCTTGTACTGCAGCATGTGTGTGTTTAGATTAGTATGAATGATTGTATGGACTGGGTTCAGGGTATCTCCTAGTCGGGCACTCCCGACTAGAGCACTCCTACTTGTTGTTCTAAGACATTGGCAGCAAATGAATTTGATTACAGTTGTTTTATATTTGAAAAGCAGAATAAGAAAAAACAAGTAAGAGTGCTCTAGTCGGGAGTGCCCGACTACGAGATACCCTGAACCCAGTCCTTACAATCATTCATATTAATCTAAACACACACATGCTGCAGTACAAGCAGTACAAGCAGTGCAAGCGGTCTAAGCAGTTAGCTTGCTTTTCGCTGAGCCCCACATAATGGAAAGTTAAATCTTAAATAACTTCTGTGTTTATCGTCCGATCTTATTGAAATTTTGGGGCAAACAATTGTCAATAATATGTGTGACCAAACCAAATTGCAAGGTCGTACCTTCAAAAATGCGTTTTTAACTTTTGGGGGGTTTGGGGGTGGTATCCAAAAAGTGAAAAATTTGTTCATGTGTATGCTATTCGAGATTATACATGTCAAATTAGGGGCCTCTAGCTCTTATAACTTGTAAGTTATATCCAAAAAACGATGGTCTGAAATCGAAATTTATCGATAACTTTTGAACGGGACGAGCTATCGATAAATTTTAATAAACTTGATCTGTCCCGGGATTAGGAGAACTTATGTTCCAAATATGAAGTCTCTAGCTCTTGTAGTCTCTGATATCTGTGTGTTCATACAGACAGACAGACGGACAGACGGACAGACGGACAGACGGTCAGACGGACAGACGGACAGACAGACGGACATGGCTAGATCGACTCGACTGTTGATACTGATCAATAATATATATACTTTATATGGTCGGAGATGCTTCCTTATGCCTGTTACATACTTTTGCACAACTTCATTATACCCTTTTTACCCATTTTTAATGGGTTCAGGGTATAATGAAAATAATTATTGGTTGCCGCTAGGAATCGAACCAGAACCTTTCGTTTGCCAGTGCGCCTCTTTATCCCTTACGCTACAATTAGTTTTAATGATCGATGACAAAGCTTAATTGCGCTTGACTTTGTTTGCTCATATGCACCTATTCTTTCAAAATATTTAATTACGCATATCTTCGCTGTTTATGACTCAATCGATATGCGATATACCCATTGAAGAGTTATAAGTTATAAGTTCAAGTGTACAAGGAAATTTTAAGCAATTGCTTTGAAAACATCGGATTTATGGCCAAAACCGACTTAGAGTCATATGGCAGCTATAAGATCTAGTGGTCCGATCCGGCCGGCACCAACCTATGTGCTGTTTCTTTAAATAATAAGTATCTGTACAAAGTTTTATCGCGATAGCTTTGAAAACATGGGATTTATGACCAAAACCGACTTCAAGTTGTATGGCAGCTATAAGATATAGTGGTCCGATCCGTCCGGCTCCGACCAATGTGCTGTCCCCTTAAATATATAGGTGTCTGTGCAAAGTTGCATCGCGATAGTTCAAAAACTGAGGGACTAGTTTGCATACATACAGACAGACAGACAGACAGGTAGACGGACAGACAGACAGACGGACATGGCTAGATCAATTTGTTTTGTTTTTCCAAGCATACTGGCAGTAACTTTTGGGGGTCTCAGACGCTTCCTTCTATGCGTTACAAACTTCAGCATATACTTAATATATTATTTTCTTCGAAAAGAGTATAAAAAGGAAAAAATAAACGAGAAGTCTATATAAAGCCATTTAAAAGTTAAGCTCAGATATACACGATTTCTTTTTCGTCAAAATATTTATGCCAACTAGTGTATGTACATCAGTGAGTGTATTTTGTTGGGGGACTGCAACTTGTTGGCTGAGCCTGGGTTGGAGACTATAGAGTGGCATTTTCAATGCATATTTTAAAAATAAACCAAGGCAGGGCAAAAGCGACAGCAAAAACAACAACAACGAGCATCTGCTGGTCTGTTGCACATATGTATGTTTCATGTTCGCACTTCACGCCACACAGCCATCGACGTTACCCAGTCACTTAGTGGCACTTTGAACTCTAGACAGCAGCTGTTTCAGTGACTCTCAAACCACCGACAGCAAATTTAATGAAACGTTGCAAACGCAAAAAGACACTGCACGCTAAAATTATACAGCCCACCCTCCTATTCGCTAACCGATGCATGTGTGTGTGTGCCCATTCAAGTCAATTGGTTGCAACAATTTGCATGAGTTGTTGGTCCGACCTGTGACAAAACTAAAAGCCTAGCAACAATGTTGCCAAGCAATAAGGTCTCCTACGAATTTCGCACACCATTATTTCAAATCTTAGCGAATTTATGTTGTTTATACTCTTTTCGAAGAAAATAGTATATTAAGTTTGTGCTGAAGTTTGTAACGCATAGAAGGAAGCGTCGGAGACCGTCAAAAGTTACTGCCAGTATGCTTAGAAAAACAAAACAAATTGATCTAGCCATGTCCGTCTGTCTGTATGTATGCAAACTAGCCCCTCAGTTTTTGAGCTATCGCGATGCAACTTTGCAGAGACTCTTATTATTCAAGGGGACAGCACATTTATCGGAGCCGGCTGGATCGGACCACTATATCCTATCGCTGCCTTACAACTTGAAGTAGGTTTTGGTCATAAATCCCATGTTTTCAAAGCTATCGCGATAAAACTTTGTACAGATACTTATTATTCAAAGAAAAAGCACATTGGTCGGTGCCGGCCGTATCAGACCACTATATCTTATGGCTGCCATACAACTCTAAGTCGGTTTTGGCCATAAGTCCGATGTTTTCAAAGCAATGGCTTTAAATTTCCTTGCACACTTGAACATCCTTATTGCAAAGCGATTAAGTCATAAATAGCGAATAAATGCGTCATTCAATATTTTGCAAAAACAGGGGCCATATGATCAAAGTCAAGCGAAAGTAAGCTTTTGATAGTCTGCTCTTCAAGGGATTTTGTCATCGACCATTGAAACGGCTTGTGGCGTAGGGGTCCCAAGTTCGCGTCTCAGCGGGCGACTGGTCATTTATTTTAATTTTTTTCTTATTCTTCCTTTCAAATATAAAACAACTGTAATCAAATAAATTTGTTTCCAATGTCTTAGAACAAAAACAATGCCACGCGAAAAAACAAATGCTCAGTATAATCGAGTTTGTCGGCGATTTTTAAAACTGCTTGGTAGCGTAAGTATTAAAGTGCTGGGCTGACAAACGGGAGAGCACGGTTCAAATCCCAGCCGCGACTTACTGCTTTTTTTTTCTCTAATTATTTGTGTTAAATATATATGAAATTGATTGAATTCAATAACTTAAAAAAAAATTACAATTCATATGATACCAATCCTTAGAGCAAAAAAATAAATGCCACGCGATGAATCGATTTTTTAATACTTTTGAAATTTCAGTGGTGCAGTTGGCAGAGTGAAAATTGCCAAAAGGTTCGAAAAGAGTATAGAATCTTTGGCACGCCGAAGATAATCCTTTCCCACTTGTTTTAATTTAGAAAGTTTGCATACAGTACACACATTATAGGTCCGACTATAATGCGCAATAGTTACCAACGTTGATCAATCCAAATATATCTAAATACATACATATATATGTACTTATTATACCCTGTACCCATTAAAAATGGGTAAAAAGGGTATTATGGATTTGTGCAAAAGTATGTAACAGGCATAAGGAAGCATCTCCGACAATATAAAGTATATATATTCTTGATTAGTATCAACAGCCGAGTCGATCTAGCCATGTCCGTCCGTCTGTCCGTCTGTCTGTATGAACACGCAGATATCAGAGACTATAAGAGCTAGAGACTTCATATTTGGAATATAAGTTCTCCTAGTCCCGGTACAGATCAAGTTTATTTCATTTGTTCGATAACTCGTCGCATTCAAAAGTTATCGATAAATTTTAGACTAGCGTTTTTGGGACATAGCTTCAAAGATATAAGAGCTAGAGACATGCATGGCATGCATAATCTCGAATAGCATACACATGTAACAAATATTTCACTTTTTGGATACCACCCCCAATCCCCCAAAAGTTGAAAAAACGAATTTTTGAAGGTACGACCCTGCAACTTGTTTTGGTCACACATATTATTGACAATTGTGTGTCCCAAAAATTTCAGTAAGATCGGACAATAAACACAGAAGTTATTTGAGATTTAACTTTCCATTGTATGGGGCTCAGCGAAAAGCAAGCTTACTGCTTAAACCGCATGCACTGCTTGCAGTATGTGTGTGCTTGTATGTATGCACACTATTAGGCAAGTATTAATGGAAGTCAGAACTGGGTTCAGGGTATCTCCTAGTCGGGCACTCCCAACTAGAGCACTCTTACTTGCTTTTATTATGCACAATTTCCTTAGGCTGGCAAATTCACTTTTGTTGTGTTGGAACAAAAAACTCTTCCAAGTGTTCATCAGCTCAACAATGTTCAACAATTGTCAGCAACGAACATATTTATTCTCTGATACCGAAGGTACTCATAGTATATTGGTTTTGTCGGATGTCCGTCAGGCCGTCCGTTTGTCTGTCTGGAGGAACGCACGTATTTCCGAAACGATATTAGATAGACTCTTGAAATCTTTTGTGTTATGATTATAGCTATCTACTTCAGATCAAATTTGTTTCACATTTATGCCACACCCACTGGGAGGCTGGCAAATCGAAAACATGGTGATACACCTCGAATCACAAATCGATTAAACGTGAATATCTCCTACAATTTTGAAGCTAGAGTAATCAAATTATGTAGGTATATTGCTGGTTACCTCCCGAAAAAATTGGATGCTAGGTTCATCGGCCACGTCTATTATTACGCCCACCAGCCCCCCCCTCCAAAATTTATTTAAATGCTTATATCTCCTGCAGTTTTAGAGCTAAGGTCACCATATTTGGAATATATATTACTGGTTACGTCCTCTACAGATCACAGAAAAAAATTTCGAACACGCCCACACCCGCCCCCGTAATCGCGATAATCGATATACATGAATGCACAATTCGATAATACGTGTATATTGCCGGCAATTTTGAAGCTAGAGTCCCCAAATTTGGAATTTAGACTAGGGCTGACCACCCCAAAAGATTCCGTCCTGGATTTTCCGGCCACGCCCACTAGAACGCCCCCAGCCACCCCGCCCCCACGAAACACGGAAGCCTATATCTCGCACAGTTTAAGAGCTAGGGCCACCAAACTTTGAGGGTAGACTTCTGGCCAAGTCCTCTAAAGATGGGGGGCACGCCCCCTCCCGCCACCAAAATCGCGAAAATGTATATCTTCCACAGTTTTAGAGCTAGAGTCACCAAATGTGTAAGATAGACTTCATGTCACCTCCTCTAAAGATCGGCAAAAATTTTGGGGCCACGCCCCCTCCCTCCCCAAAAAATCGCGAAAATGTATATCTTCCACAGTTTTAGAGCTAGAGTCACAAAATTTTTAAGATAGACTTCTTGTTGCCCCTCTAAAGATCGGCAAAAAATTTTGGGGCCACGCCCCCTACCGCCCCCAAAAATCACGGAAATGTATATCTTCCACAGTTTTAGAGCTAAAATCACCAAATTTGGAAAATAGTCTTTTGGTCACCCCCTCTTAAGATCGACCACGCCCCTCCCGTCCCCAAAAACTTGGAAGGCCGATTTCGGGTCACCCATACACCAGCAAAAGGTTCTGTTCAATTGCTTTCAGCTGTTCTTAAAATGGTATCAGAGTATTACGAAGTCGGCTCCGCCCGACTGCAACGTTCTCACTTGTTATACCCTGAACCCATTAAAAATGGGTAAAAAGGGTATTATGGTTTTGTGCAAATGTATGTAACAGGCATAAGGAAGCATCTCCGACCATATAAGGTATATATATTATTGATCAGTATCAACAGCCGAGTCGATCTAGCCATGTCCGTCTGTATGAACACACAGATATCAGAGACTACAAGAGCTAGAGACTTCATATTTGGAACATAAGTTCTCCTAATCCCGGGACAGATCAAGTTTATTTCATTTGATCGATAACTCGTCGCATTCAAAAGTTATCGATAAATTTTGATTTTAGACTAGCGTTTTGGGACATAACTTCAAAGTTATAAAAGCTAGAGACCCCAAATTTGGCATGTATAATCTCGAATAGCATGTGTAACCAAAACAAATTGCAGGGTCGTACCTTCAAAAATGCGTTTTTTCATATTTTGGGAGGATTGGGGTGTGGTATCCAAAAAGTGAAATATTTGTTACATGTGTATGCTATTCGAGATTATGCATGCCAAATTTGGGGTCTCTAGCTCTTATATCTTTGAAGCTATGTCCCAAAAACGCTAGTCTATAATCGAAATTTATCGATAGCTTTTGAATGCGACGAGTTATCGAACAAATGAAATAAACTTGATCTGTCCCGGGACTAGGAGAACTTATATTCAAAATATGAAGTCTCTAGCTCTTATAGTCCCTGATATCTGCGTGTTCATACAGACAGACGGACGGACAGACAGACGGACATGGCTAGATCGACTCGGCTGTTGATACTGATCAAGAATATATATACTTTATATTGTCGGAGATGCTTCCTTATGCCTGTTACATACTTTTGCACAACTCCATAATACCCTTTTTACCCATTTTTAATGGGTACAGGGTATAAAAAGATGCATAAAATATCACAAGTGGCTTTCGTTTAACTGTTATTCAAATAAACAATTGTATTCAATTCTGATTTATTGCTGAACTTAACCGATAAATGCTGCGACTGTTATCGAGCAATGTGTGTGTGTATGTGTCTTTGTCTGTGAAGTTCTTGTGAGTTATGACTCGCCACGATCCAAATGGTGGCCCAAGTTTGAATTGCATCGCTGCTGCCCACGCGGGGCCAAACTCGTTTGTCAGCTTGACTCGATGGCCTCCCTCCTCTCTGAACCCGCTTGGCATTTTTCATCATTCATCGTTTGCAACTTTTACCCCAAGAAAACGCATGCCGTTTGGGCAGCATTGAATCATGATCGCTCCCGTTCTCACCCCCCCCCCTCCCTGTGTCTTTGTCTTGTCTTTTGAATTGTGCATGACCTCCTTAGGGCGTAACTGTGCTTAAGCATCCCAGCGAACCAACAAGCCAACAACGTCCAGCTTCCAGCTTTGTCAATGGTCCCTGGACCGTGGTCCATTAGCTGGGCCGAGTCAGCCGTGGCTGATTTATTTGTAATTTGCTTGGCGAGCAGAGCAAATTAAGCCAGCGCTCGATTTTGATGCCTTTGACTGACTTCGACTTGATTTGCTCCGGGGGGTGGTGTGTGCAGGAGTGGGGTGTAAGGGAAGGTACGCTGCTGCTGGGAAAACAAGTTGCTTTTGTTATGTAGGTTTGTGCCGCCCGTTTTGCATAATGAATGCAACTCCGCCCCTCCTTCGAACAATTCCCATTGGCATCTCCCGCGATACCAACGTGATGTCCACAGGGCGCTTCGTGTCGTGTCGACTGGTTTGCTATAGTTGTTGTTATTGTTACTGATGTAATTTCTGTTGCCCAACATTGGCACAAAAGGCGTTATAGCATTTCCATTGCATTATTGCATTTTGTGTTTTTCTCTCTATTCTGCTTCTTTTTCTTTGCCGTCTTCATCTTTTTCGTCTTCTTCTATTATCTGCATCTTGAAATTCCTTTCATCAGTTTGTCGTTTCACTATTGGACTGGTCCCTTTTTAAAATGGCCGCCTGTGGTCACACTTTCGCCACTCCCACCGACCGACTCGCCAACTGTGTCCGTCCGTCCGTTCGTCCAAATGCAATTCGCGTCCATTCGCACTGCACCGCACTACACTGCAATTCACTTCAATTAAAGTGAATTAAATGAAAAGTGTACACACACATTGACATACATACAGACACGCACATATAAATGCCTTCATAAATACATATGTAAAATGTAAATGTAGGCAATTTACATGTCCAAGTGGGCGACAATTGTCCGAGATGCCGAGTGTGAGAAAGAAGTGGGGGTGTGGTGGAGGGGGAGGGGGGTCATTTGGCATTCAGAGAAACCGTTGACACTGCCTTTCGAAGCGACGCTGATTGCAAAGAGTCGTATCGATTTGTGTACTAAATGCACAATTGCTACGATTGGAAATGGAACATTTGTCAATATTTAAAAAATTACAGAACGAAGTGTGCTTACACTTGTTAAGTACAAGAATGGGAATGGGAATGATTGAATATGTAACAAGCCTTGTTTAGCTTGCGGAAGAAGACTTTTCATTTTGCTTAACTATTTCCTCAACCTACGTTTTAAATATCATTGCATAAATCAAATATAAAAAAGTTGTACATTACAACATGTATAAGGAATGTTAAAATAGGTATATGAAATATAATAAGATAACAAGTGTGGTAATATAGTTAGACATAAAATTATAATTTGGATGAACCAATTCCCGAGCTTTGGTACCCTAGAAACTGGGGATATCCAAAACATGAAACGTAAATGATCTAATAAATGACTGATAGGAAAGTTAGATTACTTTAAGACAACAATGCTACCCTTGAACTATAACTTTTTTTAGTATCAAATTTGTTTATCAAATATTATAATTAAATAAACTAAAATACAAACAAACTATTTTATATTTATACTCTTTTCGAAGAAACTAGTATATTAAGTTTGTGCTGAAGTTTGTAACGCATAGAAGGAAGCGTCGGAGACCCCCAAAAGTTACTGCCAGTATGCTTAGAATGACAAAACAAATTGATCTAGCCATGTCCATCTGTCTGTAGGTCTGTCTGTAGGTCTGTCTGTCTGTCTGTATGTATGCAAACTAGTCCCTCAGTTTTTGAGCTATCGTTATAAAACTTTGCACAGAGACTTATTATTCAAAGGGACAGGACATTGGTCGGAACCGGCCGGATCGGACCACTATATCTTATAGCTGCCATACAACTGGAAGTCGGTTTTGCCCATAAATCCCATGTTTTCAAAACTATCGCGATAAAACTTTGCACAGATACTTATTATTTAAGCATACATAACATTGATCGGAGCCGGCCGGATCGGATCACTACATCTTAAAACTGCCATACAACTGGAAATAAATTTAATATTTCAATTCAAATTGATATCATATGATATCAATTTTTACAGATGAAAGTGCTGCAGTCAGCAGAGTGAAAATTGTTTAAAGGTTTGAAAAGAGTATAAAATCTTCGGCACGCTGAAGATATTTCTTATCCACTTGTTATACCCTGAACCCATTAAAAATGGGTAAAAAGGGTATTATGGTTTTGTGCAAAAGTATGTAACAGGCATAAGGAAGCATCTCCGACCATATAAAGTATATATATTCTTGATCAGTATCAACAGTCGAGTCGATTTAGCCATGTCCGTCTGTCTGTCTGTCCGTCCGTCCGTCCGTCTGTCTGTATGAACACGCGGATATCAGAGACTACAAGAGCTAGAGACTTCATATTTGGAATATAAGTTCTCGTAATCTCGGGACAGATCAAGTTTATTTAATTTTATCGATAACTCGTCCCGTTTAAATGTTATCGATAAATTTCGATTTCAGACTAGCGTTTTTGGTCCTTAACTTAAAAGTTATAAGAGCTAGAGGCCCCCAATTTGGGATGTATAGTCTCGAATAGCATACACATGTAACAAATATTTCACTTTTTGGATACCACCCCCCAATCCCCCCAAAAGTTCAAAAAACTCATTTTTGAAGGTACGACCTTACAATTTGGTTTGGTCACACATTTTATAGCCAATGTTATGTCCTACAAATTTTAGAAAGATCGGACAATAAACACAGTAGCTATTTAAGATTTAACTTTCCATTGTGTGGGGCTCAGCGAAAAAGCAAGCTAACTGCTTAAACCGCTTGCACTGCTTGTACTGCTTGTAAGGACTGGGTTCAGGGTATCTCGTAGTCGGGCACTCCCGACTAGAGCACTCTTACTTGTTTTTTTTTAGTTTGGTTGCCCCATGGCCAATAGTATATTTGTGCTTGAGTTTCCTAAATACCTCTAACAGTACAAATTATTGTTGTTTGAAATGATATCTTTAAGTTTAGCTTAGGTGTATCTAACCTGAATGTTCTCAATCTCATTTTTGCTGAAAACTCTGAGATTTGGTTACTGAATTTTCGACCTTCTTCAAAACATTTATTTAAAAGAGCTGTTTATTTGTGTGCTTTCATAACAATCATCAAAACGATCTATCCTATATATGTTTTTATATGTTTTCAGTTCGCTAAAAAGCATATATTTAAGAATTATGTCTAAAGATAAAGTTATAGAACAAGCGATGCTTTTCTTAAGGGCCATCGATTAACAATACAGAAGATGCAAAGCTTTGACAGTTTGTTTGACTCCGCTCTAATGAATAGTATTTATAGTATTTTCTTTAGTATTTATTGTACTTACCACGTGGGCACTTGCAACCATAGGTGAGTCCGTTGGCGCGACATGTGCCACCGTTTTGACAGGGTGATGGCGAACAGGGCTTGTACTTGGTGTCGCAATCCTTGCCAGTGTAGCCAGCCGGGCACATGCATCTGCAAAGAAGTAAGAAGCGTGGAAGGAGAAGCGTTAGAACGATGCCCCAATGCCAATTTAAAGCAGGCTGCATGGCTGTTTGCAGCATGCAAACGTTACTTAATTGCAACTTGCAGCGTGCAACGTGCAGCGTTCAATGTGAAACGTGCAACTTCCGTTTGATCGAAATGTGTCTTGTGGATGGAGCTTGGCAAGCGCCTCGTCCAGCTGCTGGTCTACAACTCTAGCCAAAGCCTGATCACTCTCTATCCTCTCTGCTGTCTCTCTCTCTCGCTCGGCCAGAGTCGTTTGTGTGCTCTCTGCTCTGCTGTCGTCTACAATTGCTCAGAGTTGGTGGCATTAACCGGTTCTTTGGGGCTGGGTACACAGGGCCACAACAATAAAAGCCAATATGTACAACAATGTTGGTAGCTAGTTTTTTCTTTCTATACATACATAAACATATATATGTACAAATATATATATTTTTCTTTATTGTTATTTCGTGTTTTATATGGCGTTTCTTTGTGTCTCTCTGTTCTGTCTCTGTTTGTAGTGTGTACATTGATTTTGGGCACAATTTCTCAAATTGTTTATGTTGTATTAAAAACAAGTGGGGAAGGATTATTTTCGGCGTGCCGAAGATTTTATACACTTTTCGAACCTTTAGTCAATTTTCACTCTGCCAACTGCACCACTAAAATTTCAATAGTAGTAAAAAATCGTTTTATCGCGTGGCATTTATTCATTTTTTATACCCTGACCCCATTAAAAATGGGTAAGGAAGCATCTCCGACCATATAAAGTATATATATTCTTGATCAGTATCAACAGTCGAGTCGATTTAGCCATGTCCGTCTGTCTGTCTGTCTGTCTGTCTGTCCGTCCGTCCGTCCGTCCGTCTGTCTGTATGAACACGCGGATATCAGAGACTACAAGAGCTAGAGACTTCATATTTGGAATATAAGTTCTCGTAATCTCGGGACAGATCCAGTTTATTTCATTTTATCGATAACTCGTCCCGTTTAAATGTCATCGATAAATTTCGATTTCAGACTAGCGTTTTTGGGCCTTAACTTAAAAGTTATAAGAGCTAGAGGCTCCTTTTTTTTTTTTTTTTTTTTGATTTTTATTTGGCAAGCTACATAGGGTGTTTACCCTATTTCCAGGCCGGTATAACTTTAAACTTTAAAACCCAATCCTCAGTGGGGAGATGACGCTGTTGTCAGCACGGGAGAAGATGTTCGACCTCCAGGGTCTTGCCAATGATGCCATTGGCGTTCCAAATAATGATGTTCAGACCATAATTAGACATCGCGATGCAAAGACGTTGAAATATGTGTACCATTCGTCAGTAGGGATCGCATCATCTCTAAAGTAGATGTCATTATCGACATCATCTGGTCAAAACGCGATAGCAGCTTGTCAATCGCAGCCGCTTGTGTTGAAGCACTAGCTTCCTGCTGTCTACGTAGTTCGTCAATGAAGCTATGTAGTCTGTCCTGAGCAGGCTGAGTTGTGGAAACCGAGGGCAAATGTCCAGGGATGCTAGAACCAGGGACATTAGGCTTCCTACTATAGCCCGGTGTAGGCCAGTGGCTTGAATTTAACACCATCGGGGGTGGGACAGGCAGATTCGAGGTCTTTGGGGGTAACTGGGTTGCCGACCAAGCATTCCGAACTGAGACAGGAGTGACAGACTTCCTTTGCTGTAGACTTCGTCCAGTGTTGTTACCATTGCGCTTTGCAACCGCCTCCAGATAGGCGGGACAGCGTCTGAAAGCCGCGCTGTGATTGGACCCACAGTTGATGCACTTGTATTGTTCTTCAGTGGTAGCCATACACTTGTCTTTATCACGTGTTTCATGATCACCCGAACACCTGGCACATTTAGCGGGGAAGGAACAGAAATTCTTGGAATGACCAAACTCTTGACATCTGAAACATCTCAGAGCCCCAGATCGCGGACGGGGGGCCTCGATTTTCACGACCTGATATGCCAAAGCTTTTATGTCCTAAAATAAAGATCGGACAATAAACACAGAAGTTATTTAAGATTTAACTTTCCATTGTGTTGGGCTCAGTGAAAAAGCAAGCTATCTGCTTAAACCGCTTGTACTGCTTGCAGTATGTATGCACACTATTAGGCAAGTATGAATGGATGTCAGAACTGGGTTCAGGGTATCTGCTAGTCGGGCACTCCCGACTAGAGCACTCCTACTTGTTTCTCTAAGATTTCGTATCATATGAATTTAAATTTTTCTTTTAAAATATTGAATTCAAGCTATTTAATATATATTTGAAACAAATAATTAGGAAAAAAATAAAAATCAATAAGTCGCGGCTGGGATTTGAACCAGCACTCTAATACTTACGCCACAAAGCAGTTTTGAAATGCGCTGACAAACTCGATTGAATTGATCGTTTTTTTCGCGTTGTATGGTTTTTGTTCTAAAACATTGGTAGCAAATGAATTTGATTACAGTTATTTTATATTATATAAGAAAAAGGCAAAAATAAATAGACCAGTCGCCGCTGAGACTCGTACCCAGGACCTTTCGTTTGTCAGCGCACCACTTTATCCCTTACGCCACAAATTATGTATTTATTTCCTCGCACAACATGGAAAACGGCAACGATTATCGAGAACGGAGTCAACTGAGAACTGTTCAAACTGGTTTCAAAAAAGGTGGGCAGCTGTTGTGCCTTTAGCCCCGTTTTCCCCGGCTCTGGGCATGTTGCGACTGAAGACGGGCCGCTAATTAAGACCATTAAGAGAATTTAATTAAATTAAACAATTAAAAGGCACATACGCATACAAAGGCAAGGCAACAGGCCTCGAGTGCCGCAAATGCTCTCCCGGGATCTGTACCACTGGCCAATGAACTGAGCCCAACTACATACATATGTGCCTTCATATGTACATACATACATATGTACATGTATATGTATATGTATTACCCCTCATTGGCCGGCCTGCTGCTGCTGACCAAATTACACATCGAAAATTGCTTCACCTTCGCTTTGGGCAAAACGAACGAAATTAAAAATTGATTTTTGATTGACATGTGAAACTCAGCGGGCCAATGCGACAAAGCGTTGATGATGAGCCCGAGCCCGAGCCCGAGCTGAGGATCGCTGGATTGGTGGTTTGGTTTGGTGGCGTAGCAAATGAGGCTGACGGCAGACCCTGCTTGGGCTCATCTCCGGCGGGTCATTAAGTCGGTGGTGAGTGCACTCAGTCGCGTGAGTGATACTTGTTTGGAGCCCAGTAAAAAATAGTATTAGCTTCTGCTGAGTATGCATATATTCGTGTTAATTTGTATGGATAAATTGAGCCCAATTGTGATTTACATTTTTGTTGTCAAAATTATTGTTGCATGTTGGGCAAAATAGATTCATGAATACATACGAATGTTAAAATACAAATGTATGTGTATGTGTATGTATGTATGTACATATATATTTAGTTCGTATTCGAATATTCGCCATTCATGAATGCATTCATATGATTGAAGCGTATTCGTCAGCCTATTTCTTTGATTACATACATCAGTTGACAAGTGCTTAAAAATTCACCATCTTTGCTATTAATCAATGCACTCATTATTCCATTAAATCAGTTTCAATGATAACGAGATAAATGTATTCACATTAAGAGATTCGTTTGTTTGCAGCACTAAATCTTTTCAAATGACAGCTTTCGAATATTAGATGGCCTTGTTTATACATATGTATGTATGTAATTGGTTGGCTATTCATATGCAGGCATTCATACTCATACGGTTAAGCATGACTAAGCTTGCGAGAGTATCATATATCGATGTCCACTAAATAAGCGATTTAATTTCGCATTGCTAAATTTAAATAACGCTTTAAGTAAGAGTGCTCTAGTCGGGTGTGCCCGACTAGGAGATAACCTGAACTCAGTTCTGACATCCATTCATACTTGCCTAATAGTGTGCATACATACTGGAAGCTGTGCAAGCGGTTGAAGCAGATAGCTTGCTTTTTCACTGAGCCCCACACAATGGAAAGTAAAATCTTAAATAACTTCTGTGTTTACTGTACTATCTTTCTAAAATTTGTAGGACATAACATTGGCTATTAAATGTGTGACCAACCCAAATTGCAAGGTCATACCTTCAAAAATGAGTTTTTTGAACTTTTGGGGGGATTGGGGGGTGGTATCCAAAAAGTGAAATATTTGTTACATGTGTATGCTATTCGAGATTATACATGCCAAATTTGGGGCCTGTAGCTCTTATAACTTTTAAGTTAAGGCCCAAAAGCGCTAGTCTGAAATCGAAATTTATCGATAACACTTAAACGGGACGAGTTATCGATAAAATGAAATAAACTTGATCTGTCCCGGGATTACGAGAACTTATATTCTAAATATGAAGTCTCTAGCTCTTGTAGTCTCTGATATCCGCGTGTTGATACAGACGGACGGACAGACGGTCAGACGGACAGACAGACAGACGGACATGGCTAAATCGACTCGACTGTTCATACTGATCAAGAATATATATACTTTATTTGGTCGGAGATGCTTCCTTATGCCTGTTACATACTTTTGCACAAAACCATAATACCCTTTTTACCCATTTTTAATGGGTTCAGGGTATAAAAATCGGTCAGACAATGTGAATATTATGCGATTCGATCGAATGCCGCCGTTCGTTCGGTGGCAGACATTTAAACCGAACTAAGCCCATTGAGCAAAATGGAATTAATATTGCAATATCATATTGTAAGTAACGAAAGCCACCTGAAATCGAAAGGTGGTTAAAAATGCATTGCGCGACTGCCTGATTGCAATTAATGGGGAGAAGTAGTAGTAGTTATGCCCTACAAATTGTCAATTAGGGTCAACAATACACAAGATCGAGCCTTAGCCATATGTTTATGCTAATTACTAACCAAATGTCGGATCATTGGGTCATTATACAAATGGCAAGAGAAAACAACATACACAAAAACAAGAGTGCTCTAGTCGAGGAGTGCCCGACTAGGAGATACCCTGAACCCAGTTCTGACATCCATTCATACTTGCACTAATAGTGTGCATACATACAGACACACACATCACATGCAAGCTGTGCAAGCGGTTTAAGCAGTTAGCTTGCTTTTTCACTGAGCCCCACACAATGGAAAGTAAAATCTTAAATAACTTCTGTGTTTATTGTCCGATCTTTCTAAAATTTGTAGTACATGACATTGGCTATAAAATGTGTGACCAAACCAAATTGCAAGGTCATACCTTCAAAAATGAGTTTTTTGAACTTTTGGGGGGATTGGGGGGTGGTATCCAAAAAGTGAAATATTTGTTACATGTGTATGCTATTCGAGATTATACGTGCCAAATTTGGGGCCTCTAGCTCTTATAACTTTTAAGTTAATTCAAAAGTTAAACTTGATCTGTCCCGGGATTACGAGAACTTATATTCCAAATATGAAGTCTCTAGCTCTTGTGGTCTCTGATATCCGTTACATACTTTTGCACAAAACTATAATACCCTTTTTACCCATTTTTAATGGGTTCAGGGTATAAAAAGAGCAGCACAGTAAAACAAATGTTCACATCGCACTTTTCAGCTCGAATGTGTTTCTATCTTCATTTCTATTCTCTGTGCTCAACAGGCTATTGGAGTATATTGGATTTGAGACAGTGTCATGATTTCTATAGCTAATAAGCTATGTTTATTTTTAACCATTTTAGTAGTAGTTTAGCAACGTGTGGAATAGAGCATCGCGCAGTCGGAAGCTACATTTTGTATTTGACGTTTAAGCTTAAACAATAGACGCATCCCCGGTTAGGGGAATCTGGCAATTTGTGTGTTTCAAATTAAAAATGCAAATGATGCCAATGATATAGTTTAATTTACATGTCGAGTGCGAACCAGTTAAGAAGAAGAGCTGCGAAACAAAGCGCCGGAAATTTCAGTCGGTTTCTGTTGCTGATATTAAAATGCAACTGATTTGTGTGTGCTTATGTGTGTGTGTGTGTGTGATTTAATTCAATAGTTTTTGTATATTTTAATCAGAGTGGAAACGTTGCGTCGTTGTCCATTTGGTTCAATTACCAAATTGTTGCTCAATGTTTTGGCCAAAATCAATCAACTATTTTAATCGTTTATATATGCTAATGCGTATTCGGGCCAAAACGTTGCTAGCTTAGCTTACGGCTAACAGTGAAGCGCCGAACTCGATTTTATAAATTATTAGTTTTAAATTGCCATTAATTTGGCGCAGAGCCGCAAACGCTTTTCAATAAATTAGATAAATATGCAAATGAGACGATTTGTTATCTTTGATATCGCCTAATCCTCCGCCCTTCCCGTCACCGCTTCCCGACCAACCTCCTCTCTCACTCTGCCGGTTCTGATCAAATCGGATCGTGTCTGATCGTTTGTCGAACAAGCAGCCAAATTTGCACTTGTCATCCGCTGAGTTATGAACTGAATATATCAATGACACTGACTGACAGAAATGCTTAAATAGATGAGTCCATCTGTATTCTTACAGAGCTCGATCTACTCCATATGTAAGTAGATTAAACTAACAATAAGCATCACCATAGAATTTGCACTAAAACGATACTTTTGCACCGAACACGCCACAGGGAGCTATCACGAAAATCGAGCATTGACTATAATGTTAGCACGTAATTAGCATGTAAATATAAAACTCATAGATCCTAGAAAAGTTCATTATTTTGGGAGATATAGCCAATAAACCCAGTACACCCCGCACTAAAACGATACTTTTGCACCGAACACTCATTACCAAGGCTGCAAACAAAACAAGTAAGAGTGCTCTAGTCGGGAGTGCCCGACTACGAGATACCCTGAACCCAGTCCGTACAATCATTCATACTAAACTAAACACACACATGCTGCAGTACAAGCAGTGCTAGCGGTTTAAGCGGTTAGCTTGCTTTTTCGCTGAGCCTCACACAATGGAAAGATAAATCTTAAATAACTTCTGTGTTTAGTGTCCGATCTTATTGAAATTCTTGGGGCATACAATTGGCAATAAAATGTGTAACCAATCCAAATTGCAAGATCGTACCTTCAAAAATGTGTTTTTTGAACTTTTGGGGGGATTGGGCGGTGGTATCCAAAAATTGAAATATTTGTTACATGTGTATGCTATTCGAGATTATACATGCCATTTGTAACGCATAGAAGAAAGCGTCTGAGACCCCCAACAGTTACTGCCAGTATGCTTAGAAAACAAAACAAATTGATCTAGCCATGTCCGTCTGTCTGTCTGTTTGTATGTATGCAAACTAGTCCCTCAGTTTTTGAGCTATCGCGATGCAACTTTGCACAGACACTTATTATTCAAGGGGACAGCTCATTGGTCGGAGACGTCCGGATCGGACCACTATATCTTATAGCTGCCATACAACTCTAAGTCGGTTTTGGCCATAAATCCGATGTTTTCAAAGCAATTGCCTTAAATTTCGTTGTACACTTGAACATCCTTATAACTTAGAGCCTTATTATTCAACGGGACAGCACATTGGTCGGAACCGGCCGGATCGGACCACTATATCTCATAGTTGCCATACAACTCGAAGTCGGTTTTGGCCATTAAAAATGGGTAAAAAGGGGATTTCTGCAAAGGTTTTCTGCAAAAGTATGTAGCAGGCATAAGGAAGCATCTCCCACCATTTAAAGTATATATATTCTTGATCAGTATCAATAGCCGAGTCGATCTAGCCATGTCCGTCTGTCTGTCCATCCGTCTGTCTGTCTGTATGAACACGCGGATATCAAAGACTACAAGAGCTAGAAAATTCACATTTGAAATATAAGTTCTCGTAATTACGGGACAGATCAGGTTTATTTCATTTTATCGATAACTCGTCCCGTTTAGATGTTATCGATAAATTTCTATTTCAGACTAGCATTTTTGGGCCTTAACATAAAAGTTATAAGAGCTAGAGGCCCCAAATTTGGCATGTATAATCTCGAATAGCATACACATATAACAAATATTTCCCTTTTTTGATAACGCCCCCCAATCTCCCAAAATGTTGAAAAAACGCATTTGTGAAGTTATGACCTTGCACTTTGCTTTGGTCGCACATTTTATTGCCCAGTCTGTGCCCAAAAAATTTCAATAAGATCGGGTGATAAACACAGACGTTTTTAAGGATTTAATATTTGGGGCCTCTAGCTCTTAAGCCTTTGAAGTTATGACCCAAAAACTCAGGTCTGAAATCGAAATTTATCGATAACTTTTAAACGTTACGAATTATCGATAAAATGAAAAAAACTTGATCTGTCCCGGGATTAGGAGAACTTATGTTCCAAATATGAAGTCTCTATTCAATTTCAATAAGATCGGACAATAAACACAGAAGTTATTTAAGATTTAACTTTCCATTGTGTGGGGCTCAGCGAAAAAGCAAGCTAACTGCTTAAACCGCTTGCACTGCTTGAACTGCTTGTACTGCAGCATGTGTGTGTTTAGATTAGTATGAATGATTGTAAGGTCTAGGTTCAGGGTATCTCGTAGTCGGGCACTCCCGACTAGAGCACTCTTACTTGTTAATAATAGTCAGCCAAATTTGTCGCCATTCTGTTAAGCTTATTGTACATATATTCAATGAGATTATCACAAGTACATTAATAATAATACTTACTGATAGGAGCCATGCGTGTTGACACAGGTGCCGCCATATTGGCAAGGATTTGATTGGCACTCCTCCACATCCTCGGAACAGGTGTGACCCGTAAAGCCAGGCGGGCAGTTGCAACTGAAGCTGCTGCTGCCGGCCATAGCGGAACAGGTGCCGCCATTGCGACAGGGTGAACTGGCGCACAGATTCTGCGTCTGGCAGTGCTCACCTGCGAATATTCAAATATATAGATAGAGAGAGAGAGAGAGAGGGGGGGAGAGATTAGTATCTGATTGGGGGATAAAGCATGGAGCTGTTGACTTGCCCGTATAGCCATTGGCACAGATGCAGCTGTACTCCTGGAGCGTCTTGAGCTGGCAAGTGCCGCCATTGAAGCAGCGCGCCTCATCGCAGGCATTCGCCACAGCGATCTCGCAGAGCGACTCCTCAAAGCCGAGCGGGCACAGGCAGGAGATGCCAGCCGGCCGGCCATTCCGAAAGGCCACCTGACAGGTGCCGCCATTCTGGCAGCGTCCATGGCCCGTCAGGCAGGGATTCCGATGTTCACAGTAGTCGCCAAAGTACCGTGTATCGCAACTACAATAGATAAATAAAAAAGAGATACCGATTTAGATACATGTATATAAGTGTGTGTGTGTGTGTGTGTGTGTGTGTGTGTGCGCGTGTATGCAAGTGATTGCAAATCCTGATGCATTCATAAATGCATATCTAGTTTATAGACAGCGTACTACAAACCTGTTCCAGTCAGATTTGCGGCGGCAGATTTGTGTCTATCGATAAGCGTTAAATTAATTAGTTAATAAGTGTTAAAGCAGCTGACAAACTGACAAATTTGCCTCATTTCCGCTTCGAAGCCAATGCAAAGCGTCTAGCGATGACTTTCACAATGACAGCGATGCAGATTTATTATATATTATGCCAAATTTATTCTCTCTAGCTCTTATAACTTTTAAGTTAAGGCCCAAAAACGCTTGTCTGAAATATAAATTTATCGATAACTTTTAAACGGTACGAGATATCGATAAAACGAAATAAACTTGATCTGTCCCGGGATTACGAGAGCTTATATTCCAAATATGAAGTCTCTAGCTCTCGTAGTCTCTGATATCCGCGTGTTCATACAGCCGGACGGACAGACAGACGGACATGGCTAGATCGACTCGGCTGTTGATACTGATCAATAAAATATATACATTATATGGTTGGAGATGCTTCCTTATGCCTGTTACATACTTTTGCACAAAACCATAATACCCTTTTTATATACTCTGATTTGTAATAGCATTTGTCGCTAGTGGTTCTTTTCTTAGGAGAGATGATGAGTTTTCACCATAACTAATAGATAAATGCAAGAAGATGTGAAGTATCAATGGTATCCAAAAACTACACGACTTTTCTTGTGATGGACACCAAATTAATTGTATGAAATATAAATGAGGATTTCTACTGTGACAATTTGTTTTCTAATTTTCCGATGTATTTCGGCTGTACGAAGGCAACCGTTTTTAGGGAGATATTTCATACACATCTTCACTGTTTGGAGTGGAGTTGCCAATGTGATTTTAAATAATGTACCAGAACGAATTTGATCCTACTTTAAAGAAGAAGAAATTCAGAGGTAGTTTAGAAAGAGTAAAATTCAAAAGCTTTTTATGATTTGAAAAATCAAACGATTATTTCGATCTCAATACACATTTATTCATTAAGGGTATTCATGTCGTAAAAAGCGACTACTTAATAGTATTTAATGAATATCAAGTATCAATAATGCAATGATCAAAAGTGATCGAAATGAACTTTAGCTGAAAGCAATCAGGCTGTTGTGCTGCTGACCAAAAACTACGAGCTATATCAAAGTTGTTCAGTCCTTGCCAAATGTTCGTCACAAAAAAAAAAAACAAAAAACCAGTGGGGAAGGATTATCTTCGGCGTGCCGACGATTTTATATACTTTTCGAACCTTTAGTCAATTTTCACTCTGCCAAATGCACCACTGAAATTTCAATAGTAGTAAAAAATCGTTTTATCGCGTGCCATTTATTTTGTTGCTCTAAGAATTGGTATCATATGAATTTAAATTTTTCTTTTAAAATATTGATTTCAAGCTATTTGATATATATTTGAAAAAAATAATTAGAAACAAAATAAAAAGCAATAAGCCGCGGCTGTGATTTGAACCATGCTCTCCCGTTTGTCAGCCCAGCACCCTAATACTTACGCCACCAAGCAGTTTTGAAATGCGCTGACAAACTCGATTATACTGATCTTTTCTTTCGCATTGTATAGTTTTTGTTCTAAGGCATTGGTAGCAAATGAATTTGATTACAGTTATTATACTCTTTTCGAAGAAAATAGTATATTAAGTTTGTCCTGAAGTTTGTAACGCATAGAAGGAAGCGTCGGAGACCCCCAAAAGTTACTGCCAGTATGCTTAGAATGACAATACAAATTGATCTAGCCATGTCCGTCTGTCTATCTGTCTGTATGTATGCAAACTAGTCCCTCAGTTTTTGAGCTATCGTGATAAAACTTTGCACAGACACTTATTAGTCCAGGGGACAGCACATTGGTCGGAGCCGGCCGGATCGGACAACTATATCTTATAGCTGTCATACAACTCGAAGTCGGTTTTGGCCATATATCCCATGTTTTTAAAGCTATCGCAATACAACTTTGCACAGATACTTATTATTCAAAGAGACATCACATTGGTTGGAGCCGGCCGGATCGGATCACTATATCTTATAGCTGCTATACAACTGGCAATAAATTAAATATTCTTAGAACAAAAAAAAAAAAATTTACACGACAAAACGATTTTGTACAACTAATGAAATTTCAGTGCTGCAGTTGGCAGAGTGAAAATTGCCTATAGGTTCGAAAAGAGTATAAGATCTTCGGCACGCCGAAGATAATCCTTCCGCACTTGGTTTATATTTATAAAGCAGAATAAGAAACAAGTAAGAGTGCTCTAGTCGGGAGTGCCCGACTAGGAGATACCCTGAACACAGTCCTTACATTCATACTAATCTATCAGTGTGTATACATAAATGTAGTGGAAAGTAAAATCTTAAATAACTTCTGTGTTTATTGTCCGATCTTTATTTTAGGACATAACATTGGCTATAAAATGTGTGACCAAACCAAATTGCACCAAAAAACACTGGTCTGAAGTCGAAATTTATCGATAACTTTTGAACGGGACGAGTTATCGGGACTACGAGAACTTATATTCCAAATATTAACTCTCTAGCTCGTATATTCTCTGATATCTGCGTGTTCATACAAACGGACAGACAGACTGACGGATAGACAGACGGACATGGCTAGATCGACTCGGCTGGGTATATAAATGAAAATAAATTATCAGTCGCCGCTGAGTTGCGTACCAGCGACCTTTCGTTTGCCAGGGCGTCACTTTACCCCTTACGCCACACGCCGTTTTGATGATCGATGACAAAATCCCTTGATCAAAAGCTTACTTGCGCTTGGGTTTGTTTGCTCATATGCACCTGTTTTTATACCCCGAACCCATTAAAAATGGGTAAAAAGGGTATTATGGTTTTGTGCAAAAGTATGTAACAGGCATAGGAAGCATCTCCGACCATATAAAGTATATATATTATTGATCAGTATCAACAGCCGAGTCGATCTAGCCATGTCCGTCTGTCTGTCCGTCTGTCCGTCTGTATGAACACACAGATATCAGAGACTACAAGAGCTAGAGACTTCATATTTGGAACATAAGTTCTCCTAATCCGGGACAGATCAAGTTTATTTCATTTGATCGATAACTCATCGCATTCAAAAGTTATCGATAAATTTTGATTTTAGACTAGTTTTTGGGACATAACTTCAAAGTTATAAAAGCTAGAGACCCAAATTTGGCATGTATAATCTCGAATAGCATACACATGTAACAAATATTTCACTTTTTGGATACCACCCCCAAACCCCCAAAAGTTAAAAAAACGCATTTTTGAAGGTACGACCTTGCAATTTGGTTTGCCCCAAAATTTCAATAAGATCGGACAATAAACACAGAAGTTATTTAAGATTTAACTTTCCATTGTGTGGGGCTCGGTGAAAAGCAAGCTAACTGCTTAAACGCTGCACTGCTTGTACTGCTTGTACTGCAGCATGTGTGTGTTTAGAGTAGTACGAATGATTGTAAGGACTGGGTTCAGGGTATCTCCTAGTCGGGCACTCCCGACTAGAGCACTCTACTTGTTTTTAAATATTTAATGACGTATATCTTCTCTATTTATGGCTCAATCGTTTGCAATTTTTCCCATTGATGAGTTATAGGGATGTTCAAGTGTACAAGGCAATTGAAAGCAATTGCTTTGAAAATATCGGATTTATGGCCAACACCGACTTCAAGTTGTATGGCAGCTATAAGATATAGTGGTTCGATCCGGCCGGCTCCGACCAATGTGCTGTCCCTTTGAATAAAAAGTGTCTGTGCAGAGTTCCATCGCGATAGCTCAAAAACTGAGGGACTAGTTTGCATACACACAGACAGACGGACATGGTTAGATCAATTTGTATTGTCACTCTAAGCATACTGGCAGTAACTTTTGGGCGTCTCCGACGCTTCCCTCTATGCGTTACAAACTTCAGCACAAACTTAATATACTATTTTCTTCGAAAAGAGTAAAACAAGATGCGGGTCGGTCAAACATCGAGGCGCACTCCGATTGCCAATGACGATGATGACAATGACGTTGTCATTATTATTATTGTTGTTGTTGTTGTTGCTGAGCTGATGATGATTATTCCCGAGTTGGAGTTAAAGTCGAACGACAACTTGCACATTGTTGTTTTCCCTTGAGAAAACAATTTTTATGAACGGTAATTTGTGCGCGATCTTGATTGCATTAAATTTTCATCGAAGCCAAAGTCAAAGCCAGCTAAGAGAAGCAATGAGAAAATTACACGCATTGCAGCAGCAGCATCCCAACAACAACAACATAAACAGAGATGACGATGAAGAAGAATAAAAAAGAGCAGCAGCAGCAGTTGCAAGTAGCAAGAGTCAAAAGCAATGAATAATCATTAAGGTGACTTGTGCTTTGGCCAGTGGCTAAAGCGGACTGGATTGGGAACGGCTTTCTTTGGCGCTGCCACTTACCGTTACAAGTGTGTGAAAATGCTTTAGATTTAGCATTAATTTGTAACACACATAACCTCCCAAAATGCCCAGCCTAACCTCACTTTGCGCACTGCGAGCGAGCGTGCGATTGTTTATTTATATATATATATATATGTGTGTGTGTGTCGATTGTTGATCGCAATCGAAGCTGTTCGGGAAAATTAAATGGCATTAGGCAAAACAGTTAGCAACATGTTGCTGCTGCTGCTGTTGGCTTGAGAAATCGATGTTGCTGCTGATGCTGCTGTTGGGGATTAAAGGCACAGCCGAAACAAAGTGAAACAACGGACAGCGCTCAGTGGCCAGCGGCGATGCGGCTGATAAGACTGCCAGCGGACTGACTCCCATTCAAATGATCGGAAACAAGTAAGAGTGCTCTAGTCGGGACTTCCCGACTACGAAATACCCTGAGCCCAGTCCTTACAATCATTTATACTAATCTAAACACACACATGCTGCAATACAAGCAGTGCAAGCGGTTTAAGCAGTTAGCTTGCTTTTTATACTCTGATACCGAAGGTACTCATAGTATATTGGTTTTGTCGGATGTCCGTCAGGCCGTCCGTCTGTCTGTCTGGATGAACGCACGTATTTCCGAAACGATGTTAGATAGACTCTTGAAATCTTTTGTGTTATGTTTATAGCTATCTGCTTCAGATCAAGTTTGTTTCAAATTTATGCCACGCCCACTGGGAGGCTGGCAAATCGATAACATGTCGATACACAAATCACAAATCGATTAAACGTGAATATCTCCCACAATTTTGAAGCTTGGGTAATCAAATTTGGTATGTATATTGCTGGTGACCTCCCGAAAAAATTGGATGCTAGGTTTATCGGCCACGCCCATTATTACGCCCACCAGCCCCCTCCCAAAATAATTTGAAATGCTTATATCTCCCGCAGTTTTAGAGCTAAGGTCACCATATTTGGATTATATATATTACTGCTGACGTCCTCTACAGATCACAGAAAGAAATTTTGACCACGCCCACTCCCGCCCCCGTAATCGCAAAAATCGATATACATGAATGCACAATTCGATAACACATGTATATTTCCTGCATTTTTGAAGCTAGAGTCCCCAAATTTAATATTCAGACTAGGGCTGACCACCCCAAAAGATTCCGTCCTGAATTTTCCGGCCACGCCCACTAGAACGCCCCCCAGCCACCCCGCCCCGACGAAACACGGTAGCCTATATCTCGCACAGTTTAAGAGCTAGGGCCACCAAACTTGAGGGTAGACTTCTGGCTAAGTCCTCTAACGATCGGCCAAAACATTTGGGGCCACGCCCCCTCACGCTTCCAAAAATCGCGAAAATTTATATCTTCCACAGTTTTAGAGCTAGAGTCAAGAAATTTGTAAGACAGACTTCTTGTCACTCCCTCTAAAGATCGGCCCAAAATTTTTGAGGCCACGCCCCCTCCCGCCCCCAAAATCGCGAAAGCTTATATCTTCCACAGTTTTAGAGCTAGAGTCACCAAAATTGGAAGATAGAGTTCTTGTTACACCCTCTAAAGATCGGTAAAAATTTTGGGGCCACGCCCCCTCCCGCCCCCAAAAATCGCGAAAATGTATATCTTCCACAGTTTTAGAGCTAAAATCACCAAATTTGGAAAAAAAAAACTTCTGGTCACCACTTCTTAAGATCGACCACGCCCCTCCCGTCCCCAAAAACTTGGGAGGCCGATTTCGGGTCACCCATACACCAGCAAAAATGTTCTGATCACTTGCTTTCAGCTGTTCTTAAAATGGTATCAGAGTATTACGCAGTCGGCTCGGCCCGACTTTAACGTTCTCACTTGTTTACTGTTTGATCTTATACCCATTAAAATGGGTAACAAGGGTAAGAGCTAGACTCTTCATATGTGGAATATAAGTTCTCGTAGTCCCGGGACAGTACAAGTTTATTTCATTTTATAGATAGCTCGTCCCGTTCAAATGTTATCGATACATTTCGATTTCAGACTAGCGTTTTTGGGGCCATAGCTTAAAAGTTATAAGAGCTAGAGGCCCAAAGCTTGGCATGTATAATCTCGAATATCATACACATATTACAAATATTTCACTTTTTGATACAACCCCCCAATCCTCCCAAAAGCTGAAAAAATGCATTCTGACCTTGCAATTTGGTTTGGTCACACATTTTACTGCCAATTGTATGCCCAAAAAATTTCAATAATATCGGACAATAAACACAGAAGTTATTTAAGATTTAACTTTATATTGTGTGGGGCTCGGTGAAAAGCAAGCTAACTGCTTCAACCGCTTGCACTGCTTGTTCTGCTTGTACTGCAGCATGTGTGTGTTTAGATTAGTATGAACGATTGTAAGGACTTGGTTCAGGGTATCTCCTAGTCGGGCACTCCCGACTAGAGCACTATTACTTGTTCGGTGTGTGTGTTGAGAGTTTTGCTCCCTACCGCCAGTTGGTAACTTGTTTCATGTTGTGTTCGCTGACGTTTTCAAATGAAACGCGAGAGAGAAAAAGAAGAGAAGAAAAAAATGTACAAAACGAAGAAAAATAAATGAAAACGTGACTCGCATTGGCAAATAAACCAAAGTATTCAGCGGTAGCATGGTCAGGGTGTGTTAAGGCCTGCTAGAGATGGCAGCGTGACAGCGATCTCAGACACGTACCGAGCTCATTCTCATCTCCTGACGAAAATGAGTCATTCTGCTAGAGTGGTGAGTTCAAAGTTAGCAAATGTGGTGAATTTCGCCACATGCACATTTATTTTAATTTTCCAATTTTTCTGTCGAGTTTGGTGAATTAACACACAAATCTTCTATCGGAATCTATCAAGACTGCTGTTCTAGGTTATTGTGTCGTGTTTTGGGTGTGGTGAATTTCTCTGCTAATAACTTAACGTCACGTTCACATCAAATCATCAACATCACGATCTTTCTGAGATCTCGCTGCACACGCCTGCAAACAAATAAAAAAAAATTTTAGCCTTGTGTGAGAAAAAAATCGATTTGGCATGTTCAGGTCTCAATCGCTGTCGCTGGCGATTTCAATTTGCGGTCGAGAAGCGAGAGAGATATGTTCATAATCATAACTTTATAAATCTTGAGCAAGCAAGCTTCTCACGAGCGTAACCGCAGCATCCGGAGCCGGAGCAACTGCAACAGGAGGCTATCGAATGTGCAGCAGCACATTGAGGTAAGTTGGTATCCATAACCAGAAGATGATTTAACGTCTTTGCCCGATGATCAGTCATCTTTGCTCTGGTGTCGGTCTCTAGTCTCGAGCCCCGGAGTCTGTGGTCCATGGACTATGGCGTCGGCCTTAATGCAGCTGCAGATCTACAAATGCAGTAAGTATGTAACTATGTGCAAGTACAACGCCTAGTTAGCTGCTGGTTAGCGGCTATAGTTGCAGTTGATGTAATGCGCTCCGCTCTCTGGGTATCTAATTTCTGCCGAGCAATGCAATTCACACGCTAGCACAGCTGGCGACGTTTTCTGCTGAGCAAACGCAAACAGAAACACATATCAAGATCGACGGACAATGTACGGAGCATGGAGCATGCAGTTTGGAGTTTGGAGAGCCTGCAGCGTTTGCTCCTAGAGAGCCAATCCGAGCCGAACTGAGCTTAGCTGAGCTGTGCAGAGCAGTGCCGAAAAATGCTTATCGCCCAGTTAACATCGCTGTCAAAGCCTGCAGGCTGCAGGCAATTAAAGGCTCGGCTTGGCTCCATCAACTCGGCTCCAAGCTCGACTCGACTCGACTTGGCCTGGCTCGTTGACAAAAGCGCCCAATTAAAGCATAATTTTCTTTTATTTGGGAAAAGACAAGCAATCATGTTGATGCTGCTGCTGCATGATATTGATCTTTGTTGCAAACTGTGGCTGCCTCTCAAACTGCGACTTTCAGTGATGAGCTGCAGCATTTGTTGCTGCTGCTGCCGCGCTTGTCTGTTGTGTGACAAGTGCGTGCTTTGTGTGTTCGATCAGTCGAACTATTGATCTTTCGCATTTACTGCTGCATTTGCCCAACAGTGCTGCGTCATTCATTTCCTTTGCTGCGCAATCGAAGACCATTCACTATGCTAATTAACTGCTTAACCCCCACCGACAATGTCTGCTAAAATAGATCACGTTCGTTTGGTTATCTGCATTTCCATTAGGTTATCTAATCATCAGTTGCAGGCAGCACTTTGTTGTCTGCCTGAACAGCATTTCAGATTGGCACTCGTCAAGCATTTGGGGAATTTTTTTGTATGGGTCATAGAGTAGGTTGAAATATTAAATATTTTTTTATCTTAAATTCTTTGTTTCTTACATGACAATTTCTTGGGGTTTTCCGGCCATTTGGCTAAAGTATTTTAATTGTGTTAAATTTTTCATTTCAATCATGTTTATTTCGTTTTAATCTTTCGACCTTTTTATACCCTGAACCCATTAAAAATGGGTAAAAAGGGTATTATGGTTTTGTGCAAAAGTGTGTAACAGGCATAAGGAAGCATCTCTGACCATATAAATTATATATATTCTTGATCAGTATCAACAGCCAAGTCAATTTAGCCATGTCCGTCTGTCTGTCTGTCTGTCCGTCCGTCCGTCCGTCTGTATGAACACGCGGATATCAGAGACTACAAGAGCTAGAGACTTCATATTTGGAATATAGTTCTCGTATGCCCGGGACAGATCAAGTTTATTAAATTTTATCGATAACTCATCCCGTTCAAAAGTTATCGATAAATTTCGATTTCAGACCTGAGTTTTTGGGTCATAACTTCAAAAGCTTAAGAGCTAGAGGCCAAAAATTTGGCATGTATAATCTCGAATGACATACCCATGTAACAAATATTTCACTTTTTGGATACCACCCCACAATCCCCCCAAAAGTTAAAAAAACGCATTTTTGAAGTTATGACCTTGCAATTTGGTTTGATCACACATCATATCCCAGTCTGTGCCCAAAAAATTTCAATAAGATAGGGTGATAAACACTGACGTTTTTAGGGATTTAACTCTCCATTGTGTGGAGCTCAGTAAAGAATCAAGCTTACTGCTTAGACTGCTTGCTCTGCTCGCACTGCTTGTACTGCAGCATGTGTGTGTTTAGATTAGTAAGAATGATTGTAAGGACTGGGTTCAGGGTATCTCGTAGTCGGGCACTCCCGACTAGAGCACTCTTACTTGTTATACCCTGAATTCATTAAAAATGGGTAAAATGTGCATACTGAAGTTGTACAAAAGTATGTAACAGGCATAAGGAAGCATCTCCGACCATATAAAGTGCATATATTACTGATCAGTATAAACAGCCAAGTCGATCTAGATATGTCCGTCCGTCTGTATGAACATGCGGATATCAGAGACTACAAGAGTTAGAGACTTCATATTTGGAATATAAGTTTTCGTAATCCCGAGACGGATCAAGTTTCTTTTATTTTATCGATAGATCGTCCCGTTTAAAAGTTCACGTAATCCCGGGACAGATCAAGGTTATTTCATTTTATCGATAGCTCGGCCCGTTCAAAAGTTATCGATACATTTCGATTTCAGACTAGCGTTTTTGGGACATAGCTTCAAAGTTATATAAGCTAGAGGCCCCAAAATTTGGAATGTATAATCTCGAATATCATACACATGTAACAAGTATTTCATGTTTTGGATACTAACCCCAATCTCCCCAAATATTTAAAAAATCCAGTTTTGAAGGTATGACCTTACAATTTGGTTTTATCGACAATATTATGTCCAAAAAATTTCATTAAGATCGGACGTTAAGCACAGAAGTTGTTTAAGACTTAAATTTTCATAGTGTGGGGCTCAGTGGAGAAGCAAGCTAACTGCTTAAACTACTTGTACTGTTTGCATGTATGTACACTTAAGTAAGCATGTATGCTAGGACTGGGTATCTCCTAGTCGGGCAATCCCGACTAGAGCATTCTTACTTGTTCTGTTTTAAGTAGTTGCTGTAGTTGCACTTCTCACATTACCAACATGCCATGGCTGTTGTGCATGTTTTTCACGTGAAAAGCCATCAATGCAGGGCAGAACAGAACCGAGCGGAGCAGTGCAGGGCGGATGAACAGTACCAACAACTGGGCAGGTGCAACATGCACAGACAGAAAACAACAACAACAAAGCGACTATTTGTTGTTATTGTCATTGTCGTTGTTGTTGTCGTACTATGTCAATGTTCCATTTGAGTCACTTTATCTCTATTTCTAGCTCTGTCTCTAGCTCTTTCTCCATCTGTTTGTGCCTGTCTATAAGTATTTGCTTCTGCATTTCACTCTAGGCATTTATGTATGCATGTACTCGGTATTAGCTTAGCAGCTGAGCTTGGCCATAATTTCAGCTGAGTGCCGTAGCTGTGGCCGCAGCCGGACCCGTTTTTCTTCGACGACCGAAAAATGCGAGACCCCACGGCCCAGCAACAATTTTACACCAAATTTCTTTCCGCTTTTAGCTGTCTATCCATTCAAGCAGCCATTCATCCATCCGTCCATCTATACACCCATCCATCTATCGTTTGAGTTACATGCCAAGCCGCATTTTCTTTCAGCTGCACGTTTTCATTTCATTTCGTTTGCTTTTGTCTGTTGCGCAAGCGCAGGTAAAAATGCATATTTTACGGCCACCGGCCTTATCAAATGCTTTACAGGTAAGCAACAGCAGTCGACCTTTATATACAGTGCACCATTTACAATTGTCAACACATTTGGCGTATTGCGCAACATTGTTGCAATATATTGATAACATAGATAGGTTACAGTGTGTGCAAATACGACAAAGTTTACATTTGTTATTTGCCTTTACAGTTCGAAATAAAGCTTTCATTTATATCGATAATAACTTAAGTTATGTGCTATATAGAGGTGCAAATAAGTACAATAAATTACTTTAATTATATGTATCTTATGTTTGTCATTCTACATCAAAGTTTGTGCAAATTATGTCTTCAATTAGTATGAAGCATTTTTAGAAACAATTAAATTGCTTCAGTATCGCCGAAACCTATGTGAACTCAGCTAATACTAGACTGAACCTCATTAAATTTGGAACATGGCTTCAATCGTAGTAATCATGATGGCTTCTTGTATAATACGTTGGTTTTTTTGTGTGTCTTGATTCATGCAATACATGGCCCAAAACAATGCTAGATTTATGAAATGCAATGCGCCGCCTCTCGCAGACTGCGTCTACGACTCCAACTACAACTCCGACCCTGACTCGAGACCGACTCTTTCTCCGATTCTGACCAGAGTCTCTAGAGATTCAGACATAACTAAAATTTTGGTGTGGCGCAGTTTCCAAACTTCCTAATGCCATACTTACTCTTGCACATTAAAAATGGGTAAAAAGGGTATTATGGTTTTGTGCAAAAGTATGTAACAGGCATAAGGAAGCATCTCCGACCATATAAAGTATATATTCTTGATCAGTATCAACAGCCGAGTCGATCTAGCCATGTCCGTTCGTCCGTCTGTCTGTCCGTCCGTCCGTCCGTCTGTATGAACACGCAGATATCAGAGACTATAAGAGCTAGAGACTTCATATTTTGAATATAAGTTCTCGTTGTTTTTTCCATTTTATCGATAACTCTTCCCGTTCAAAAGTTATCGATAAATTTCGTTTTCTGACGAGCGTTTTTGGGCCATAACTTAAAAGTTATAATTGCTAGAGGCCTTAAATGGCATGTATTATCTCGAATATCATACTCATTTTAAAAATATTTCACTTTTTGGATATCACCCCCCAATCCCCCCAAAAGTTCAAAAAAAGCATTTTGCAATTTGGGTTGGTCACACATTTTATAGCCAATGTTGTGTCTTAAAATTTTTTAGAAAGATTGGACAATAAACACAGAAGTTATTTAAGATTTTATGTGCATGTGTAAGTTTGTATGTACACACACTGATAGATTAGTATGAATGATTGTAACGACTGGGTTCAGGGTATCTCCTAGTCGGGCACTCCCGACTTGAGCACTCTTACTTGTTTCATTTTAAATGGGTACGGGGATATAATAAAAACTGAAAAAATAAACGAAACAACTAGCTGGATGGAATTTTGTACGATACGCCTTGGCCGCAAAAAAAAGGGCGCGCAAAATGAAGAACAAAAGTGTTCGGTATTGGGTATTCCGGTTCAGGTGTATGTATGTGAGTGTGTGTGTGTGTAGCAACAATTTATGACCATTGCTGGCTGCTGCTGTTGCTGTTGCTGTATAAGGCAAGAATGTAAAATGCAAGCGGAATGGACAATAAACATTCGCTAAGCTCAGGCGTGGACCGAACTCTGTTGGGAAAGGGGAATGGGCAACGGACTCCAGCTAACTGGGGTTTGGTGGGGAAGAGCTGATTTGTTGTAGCAGCAACAACAGCAACAGCAGCAGCCACATAGAAAAGCAACCAAAGCAGGTTGCAAACAAGTTTCGAGTCGCGGGCAGGCGGGAGAAACTGAAACTTGGGGATCTGGAAGCTGCCTGGCCCTGCTGATAAAAATCGAAGGATGCACCAGCAACAACAAAATGGCCGCCAGCCGACGCTCTCTAAATGTGTCATCAGCAGCTCTCGTCTGCTAACTGTAACTGGACCATAAAAAGCTGCTGCCTGTTGGGAGCCGAGAGACACTTAAAAGATAAGCGCGGCATTTGCTTTTGAGTTTTGTGTGCTTGGGCATTTTCATTGTCATTTCCTTTAGCCAGCCCTGATTTGTTTTCTTTTTTGTATATTAGATACACACACACAGACAGAGAGAGAGAAAGAGAGAGAGGGAGAGAGAGAACCCGACTGCTGCTGCTGTCGTGCTTAATGATAAGTTACTTAAAGTAATTGCACAGAGAGCTTGAACATTTTTCACTTTTTTTTTGGAGGACAACAACGTCAGGTAAGGTAAGCTATTGTGAAAACAGTGAAGGGGCAGGGACAGGGGCGGACTGCGGTGCGTTGCGGCTAAGACGCCGGGGCCCAGGTAAGAAGCAAAAGAGCTTAACAGAACATACAGAGGCAAGGGAAATCCAAAAAGAACATTTCAAGTGCAAAGCGTGTGAGCCGAGAGTTGAAATAAAAACCAAAGCTGTTGTTATTCTTCTGCTTCTTCGTCTTCTTCAGAGCCGTCGTCGTGTGGGGAAATGAAATTAAATGGAAATATACAAGCTTGGGCATTAAGCAATATACACACACACATCCATGCACTTATTCTCTCTCCTTGTCTGTCTGTACATGAAACAATGAACTGAGCTGCACAATACAAAACGAAAGACTTAGACGACGAACTTGCCCCAACAAAAATTAAAACAAATTTAAGCCAACAAAATTATGTTCGCCTTTACTTGTTTCGGGTCAGAAATTCACTGACTTTGCTTTCTGAACTGTCACTATTTAAACGTGACTTGATAAGCACATTTTCGCTGCAGTGTGATTACAGTAGCTTTTATTATAATATATGTATATGTATGTGAGCATTTCCACGGCAAGGTCCACCGAGACTAAAAATTTAAAAGATCTTGAAAACACTTTGTGTTATCATATTTTCGTAGTGAAACAATCAAATTTAACTAATTTTTATTTATATTTATTTAAAACGCACTCGAGATATTCGAATGCAAAGTCGCTCAAGCGCAATTTTTCGTATTTGGGTCATGTTACTGCATGTTTTGTTTTCATCAAATATTATAAAGAGAGACATTACGCATTGACTCTTGCTCTCTAAAAATCTTTCTGAAGGTTAAGAGAGTAAAAAACAGTGCATAGGAAACTATGCGATAGTAAATAACTGTAAGTTTTGGCATTGCCTTATCGCATATTTTGATCTACCGTCCAACCGACGAAAAACCACATTTGTTGTTAGGCTTCGAAAGTTCTTGCAGACAGATCATTAAATTTTGAAAGCAAACAGAGATTTTAATAACAATTTAAATAAAACAAGTAAGAGTGCTCTAGTCGGGAGTGCCCGACTACGAGATACCCTGAACCCAGTCCTTACAATCATTCATATTAATCTAAACACACACATGCTGCAGTACAAGCAGTACAAGCAGTGCAAGCGGTCTAAGCAGTTAGCTTGCTTTTCGCTGAGCCCCACACAATGGAAAGTTAAATCTTAAATAACTTCTGTGTTTATCGTCCGATCTTATTGAAATTTTTGGGGCAAACAATTGTCAATAATATGTGTGACCAAACCAAATTGCAAGGTCGTACCTTCAAAAATGCGTTTTTTAACTTTTGGGGGGTTTGGGGGGTGGTATCCAAAAAGTGAAAAATTTGTTCATGTGTATGCTATTCGAGATTATACATGTCAAATTAGGGGCCTCTAGCTCTTATAACTTGTAAGTTATATCCAAAAAACGCTGGTCTGAAATCGAAATTTATCGATAACTTTTGAACGGGACGAGCTATCGATAAATTTTAATAAACTTGATCTGTCCCGGGATTAGGAGAACTTATGTTCCAAATATGAAGTCTCTAGCTCTTGTAGTCTCTGATATCTGTGTGTTCATACAGACAGACAGACGGACAGACGGACAGACAGACGGACATGGCTAGATCGACTCGGCTGTTGATACTGATCAATAATATATATACTTTATATGGTCGGAGATGCTTCCTTATGCCTGTTACATACTTTTGCACAACTTCATTATACCCTTTTTACCCATTTTTAATGGGTTCAGGGTATAAAAAGCCTTACGGAAAAATATTAAGATATGTGATCTTGGCTCTTATATAAAGTTGGGAGCGTCCGACACCTCAGGTGTAAAATCGAAATATTTTTAACAACATTTTTTATATGGGTATTATGGTTTTGTGCAAAAGTATGTAACAGGCATAAGGATGCATCTCCGACCATATAAAGTATATATATTCTTGATCAGTATCAACAGCCGAGTCGATTTAGCCATGTCCGTCTGTCTGTCTGTCCGTCTGTCTGTCTGTCTGTATGAACACACAGATATCAGAGACTACAAGAGCTAGAGACTTCATATTTGGAACATAAGTTCTCCCAATCCCGGGACAGATCAAGTTTATTTCATTTTATCGATAACTCGTACCGTTTAAAAGTTATCGATCAATTTCGATTTCAGACTAGAGTTTTTGGGACATAACTTCAAAGTTATAAGAGCTAGAGGCCCCAAATTCGGCATGTATAATCTCGAATAGCACACACATGTAACAAATATTTCACTTTTTGGATACCACCCCCCAAACCCCCCAAAAGTTCCAAAAATGCATTTTTGGAGGTACGACCTTGCAATTTGGTTTGGTCACACATATTATTGACAATTGTTTGCCCCAAAAATTTCAATAAGATCGGACAATAAATTCAGAAGCTATTTAGGATTTAACTTTCCATTGTGTGGGGCTCAGTGAAAAGCAAGCTAACTGCTTAAACCGCTTGCACTGCTTGTACTGCTTGTACTGCAGCATGTGTGTGTTTAGATTAGTATGAATGATTGTAAGGACTAGGTTAAGGGTATCCCGTAGTCGGGCACTCCCGACTGGAGCACTCTTACTTGTTTTTTTTTATACTCTGATACCGAAGGTACTCATAGTATATTGGTTTTGTCGGATGTCCGTCAAGCCGTCCGTCTGGATGAACGCACGTATTTCCGAAACGATATTAGATAGACTCTTGAAATCTTTTCTGTTATCATTATAGCTATCTGCTTCAGATCAAGTATGTTTCAAATTTATGCCACGCCCACTGGCAGGCTGGCAAATCGATAACATGTCGATGCACCTCAAATCACAAATCGATTAAACGTGAACGTGAACAACGTCGAACTTTCAAAACTTTTGGGGGAATTGGGGGGTGGTACCAAAAAAGTGAAATATTTGTTACATGTGGATGCTATTCGAGATTATACATGCCAAATTTGAGGCCTCTAGCTCTGATATCTTTGAAGTTATGTCCCATAAACGCTAGTCTGAAATCGAAATTTATCGAAACCTTTTAAACGGTACGAGCTATCGATAAAATGAAATAAACTTGATCTGGGATTACGAGAACTTATATTCCACATATAAAGTCTCTAGCTATTTTAGTCTCTGATATCTGCGTGTTCATACAGACGGACAGACGGACGGACGGACGGACAGACGGACATGGCTAGATCGACTCGGCTGTTGATACTGATCAATAGTATATACATTTTATATGGTCGGAGATGCATCCTTATGCCTGTTACATACTTTTGCACAAAACCATAATACCCTTTTTACCAATTTTTAATGGGTTCAAGGTATAAAAAAAGTTTTAATAATTTTTGGGTGAAATCAAAAGCATTTACAATTGAAATCAATGCATAACATTCTAAAATTAATCGCATTGAAATATTGCTTCAGGTTCCGCTGAAATCGGCGCTTGAATTGTTGGCCGCGAAAACCATTTCTATTTGTGTACCGTCCGAACCTCTTGGTTTTTTAAATATCTTGAAAACTGAAAATGCCCCAAAATCAAGCTTTGCACATATTATAGGAGTACTAAAGAGCTATAAGTTAAGCCAGTTGTCAGAATAAAATCCGTTTTATTTTGCCTGGTTTTTACTTCAAGCTCGTACGATTGCAAAAATCCGACACCATGGAAACGCCCATATGTATGTAAAGAATAGTTGCATATAAACAATCAGCTATGATCTTAATGTTTGCATTGTGTAGTGCCAAAGATATAAATACTGCACATTTTAAACTATGACAATTAAATATGAATTGTGATCTTTTTGATGTATATATTAGAATACCAACGAGTACAATTGTAGTGTATAGGCTCATTTCAAAACGAGCTTCTCAAATTAAAGAAGTTAATGAACAAGTAAGAGTGCTCTAGTCGGGAGTGCCCGACTAGGAGATACCCTGAACCCAGTTCTGACATCCATTCATACTTGCCTAATAGTGTGCATACATACAGACACACATACTGCAAGCTGTGCACATTGGCTATAAAATGTGTGACCAAACCAAATTGCAAGGTCATACCTTCAAAAATGAGTTTTTTGAACTTTTAGGGGGATTGGGGTGGTATCCAAAAAGTGAAATATTTGTTACATGTGTATGCTATTCGAGATTATACGTGCTAAATTTGGGGCCTCTAGCTCTTATAACTTTTAAGTTAATTCCCAAAAACGCTAGTCTGAAATTTAAATTTATCGATAACATTTAAACGGGACGAGTTATCGATAAAATGAAATAAACTTGATCTGTCCCGGGATTACGAGAACTTATGTTCCAAATATGAAGTCTCTAGCTCTTGTAGTCTCTGATATCCGCGTGTTCATACAGACAGACAGACGGACGGACGCACGGACGGACGGACGGACAGACAGACAGACGGACATGGCTAAATCGACTCGACTGTTGATCCTGTTGAGCCTGACGGACATTCGACAAAACCAATATACTATGAGTACCTTCGGTATCAGAGTATAAAAACACAAAAACAAAATATAACTTGAAGCGGTGTGATCATGAGCTTAATGCTCATGTTGCTGATGACTCACCTATGGCTCTGGCTGTATAAATATTTGGCAACAGAATGATTGTCTCTGATGTAGTTTTGAAATTTGTTAGTTTTATCAGTTGATTAAACGTCTTCCCTACTCTGTTGAGTAGCCAAAAGCTTCGATTAGATTTGCTCTTGCACTGACTGCTTTAAGTCTGCATTTTTATACCCTGAAGGGTATTATGGTTTTGTGCAAATGTATGTAACAGGCATAAGGAAGCATCTCCGACCATATAAAGTATATATATTATTGATCAGTATCAACAGCCGAGTCGATCTAGCCATGTCCGTCTGTCTGTCCGTCTGTCCGTCTGTATGAACACACAGATATCAGAGACTACAAGAGCTAGAGACTTCATATTTGGAACATAAGTTCTCCTAATCCCGGGACAGATCAAGTTTATTTCATTTGATCGATAACTCATCGCATTCAAAAGTTATCGATAAATTTTGATTTTAGACTAGCGTTTTTGGGACATAACTTCAAAGTTATAAAAGCTAGAGACCCCAAATTTGGCATGTATAATCTCGAATAGCATACACATGTAACAAATATTTCACTTTTTGGATACCACCCCCCAATCCCCCTAAAAGTTCAAAAAACTCATTTTTGAAGGTATGACCTTGCAATTTGGTTTGGTCACACATTTTATAGCCAATGTCATGTACTACAAATTTTAGAAAGATCGGACAATAAACACAGAAGTTATTTAAGATTTTACTTTCCATTGTGTGGGGCTCAGCGAAAAAGCAAGCTAACTGCTTAAACCGCTTGCACAGCTTGCAGTATGTTTGTGTCTGTATGTATGCACACTATTAGGCAAGTATGAATGGATGTCAGAGCTGGGTTCAGGGTATCTCCTAGTCGGGCACTTCCGACTAGAGCACTCATACTTGTTTTGGTCTGCGTCGTTTATTTTTATACCCCGAACCCATTAAAAATGGGTAAAAAGGGTATTATGGTTTTGTGCAAAATTATGTAACAGGCATAAGGAAGCATCTCCGACCATATAAAGTATATATATTCTTGATCAGTATCAACAGCCGAGTCGATCTAGCCATGTCCGTCCGTCTGTCCGTCCGTCTGTGTGTATGAACACACGGATATCAGAGACTACAAGAGCTAGAGACTTCATATTTGGCATATAAGTTCTCGTAGTGCCGGGACAGATCAAGTTTATTTAATTTTATCGATAACTCGTCCCGCTTAAAAGTTATCGATAAATTTAGATTTCAGACTAGCGTTTTTGGGACTTAACTTCGAAGTTATAAGAGCCCAATATTTGGCATGTATTATCTCGAATAGCATACCCATGTAACAAATATTTCACTTTTTGGATATCACCCTCCAATCCCCCCAAAAGTTGAAAAAGGTTTTGAAGGTACGACCGTGCAATTTGGTTTGGACACACACTTTATAGTTATTGCTATGTCCCAAAAATTTCAGAGAGATCGGACAATAAACAGAGAAGTTATTTAAGATCTAACTTTCCAATGTGTGGGGCTCAGTGAAAAAGCAAGGTAACTACTTAAACCGCTTGCACTGCTTGTACTGCTTGTACTGCAGCATGTGTGTGTTTAGATTAGTATGAATGATTGTAAGGACTGGGTTCAGGGTATCTCCTAGTCGGGCACTCCCGACTAGAGCACTCCTACTTTTTTTGGTAAGAGCTGCTCATTAGCATGTGATAAGCCGCAAGTAAGAAAAAAACTAAAATCAAAATCGAGATATAATAGACGAAACAATTGATGGCAAGAGGCGCCATTATGCCAGAACAGCAGAACAACAGTTAGAAGCGGCAGCAGCGTTTTTTATTGAGCCACAATCAAATTCATTGTTATGTCGCGTTCAAGTGCATAATTGTCGGAGAGCTCAGCTTGTGGGCGATGCATGCAGCCCAAAATGGACTCCAAACATGACATTTGACATGGCTGGAGAGTGGCTGTTGTTGCAGTTGCTGTTGCTGTTGCCAAGAGGCAATCAAAGTGAATCAACGTCTCGCTGACATAAAAGGCTGTAAGATCTGCAAAAGTTACATCGCGTCGAGTCGCGTCGTGTCCTGTACAGGCCCCATCAGCTCGAGCAATCAAGTCAATTAAACAAACAACCAGCAGAGCACAGTCGAGTCTGTTTGCGTTAGCAGGCACAAGCACAGGCACAGATTGCAGCCGAGAGCCGGGTCGAGCTGATCGTTTCGATCTGATCGGTAAACGGCAAAATAAACAGTTTGCCAAAAGCTCGTGAAATTTTCAAATTGCAAAATAATCATTGAGCTGTGCACCAATTCAAAATCAAGACAAAATGTGGTAAATGTACCCCACAGCTGCCACAGCGAGGATTGGCCAAAAAAATAAAAATGGAGCAACACATATTTTTCGCATGGCAAACTTTAAATACCCTTGCATATGCATATGATAGTATAAGTGCGATATTGTTCAGATTTTGGTCAGACTTTTTTCACATGTCAACTTAATGATCGATATATTTTTATTCAGTAATCAGATATGCTGCTAATACTTTGTGATATGATTCAAAACAAACACATACGACACATAAGCTAAGCGCATTTACAACGATTATTGCTCTCCTGCAATGCGGTACAAATTGTGTGCCACATTGATAATACCCTCAGCAAGGGTATAAATACATACGCGCTAGACTGAGCGCTATCCTATAATAGCTCAAGCCTAGCTTCAGCTACAGTTACTATTTCCGACTCTATGGCTAACAAAGTTCAAGCGATGTTATCGCACATTCAGCCAGCGAGAGAGAGAGAGAGAGAGAGAGAGAGAAGGAGATCACTTACATATGTAAAGACTGGAATGGAGTCTAAGGCTTGATCGTGCCGTTGATGATCAGAGACAGAAACGGAGTCAGAGTCAGAGTCTGAGGCAGCAGACCAAGCGAGGAGAGACAAAGAGGCATGAGGCAAATGTACTGCCACATGGCTTGATCATCAGCAACGATCGCCGAGTCAGTCCAGAGAAAATGTCGTAAGACTAACGACAACAACAATACCAAAAACAAACAACAACAACAACAGCAGCAGCAACAACAAGTAAGAGTGCTCTAGTCGGGAGTGCCCGACTACAAGATACCCTGAACCCAGTCCTTACAATCATTCATACTAATTTAAACACACACATGCTGCAGTACAATCAGTGGAAGCGGTTTAGTTAGCTTGCTTTTTATACTCTTTTCGAAGAAAATAGTATATTAAGTTTGTCCTGAAGTTTGTAACGCATAGAAGGAAGCGTCGGAGACCCCCAAAAGTTACTGCCAGTATGATTAGAATGACAATACAAATTGATCTAGCCATGTCCGTCTGTCTGTCTGTATGTATGCAAACTAGTCCCTCAGTTTTTGAGCTATCGCAATGCAACTTTGCACAGACACTTATTATTCAAGGGGACAGCACATTGGTCGGAGCCGGCCGGATCGGACTACTATATCTTATAGCTGCCATACAACTCGAAGTCGGTTTTGGCCATATATCCCATGTTTTTGAATCTATCGCGATGAAACTTTGCACTGATACTTATTATTCAAAGAGACATGACATTTGTTGGAGCCGGCCGGATCAGATTACTATATCTTATAGCTGCCATACAACTCGAACTCGGTTTTGGCCATATATCCCATGTTTTTAAAGCTATCGCGATACAACTTTGCACAGATACTTATTATTCAAAGAGACATCACATTGGTTGGAGCCGTCCGGACCGGATCACTATATCTTATAGCTGCTATACAACTGGCAATAAATTAAATATTCTTAGAACAAAAAAAAATTTTACGCGACAAAACGATTTTGTACAGCTTATGAAATTTCAGTGGTGCAGTTGGCAGAGTGAAAATTGCCTATAGGTTCGAAAGAGTATAAAATATTCGGCACGCCGAAGATAATCCTTCCCCACTTGTTTTTTTTAATAACTTCTGTGTTTATTATCCGATCTTATTGAAACTTTTGGGGCAAACAATTGGCAATAAAATGTGTGACCAAACAAACTTGCAAGGTCATAACTTCTAAAATGCATTTTTTCAAATTCTTGGGGGATTGGGGGGTGGTATCCAAAAAGTGAAATACTTGTAATATGCGTATGATATTCGAGATTATACATGCCCAATTTGGGGCATCTATCTCTTATAACTTTCAAGTTATGACCAACAAACACTGGTCTGAAGTCGAAATTTATCGATAACTTTTGAATGGGACGAGTTATCGATAAAATGAAATAAACTTTTAGTGTCCCGGGACTACGAGAACTTTTATTCCAGATATGAAGTCTCTAGGTCTTATATGTATCTGATATCTGCGTGTTCATACAGACAGACAGACAAACAGACGGACGGACAGACGGACATAGCTTAGATCGACTCGGCTGTTGATACTGATCAAGAATATATATACTTTATATGGTCGGAGATGCTTTCTTATGCCTGTTACATACTTTTGCACAAAACCATTATACCCTTTTTACCCATTTTTAATGTGTTCACGGTATAAAAAGCGGTCTCATTTTTAGGCTAAAAGCTAAAGCGCTTTTATGTAATTGCCTGCTAAAGATAGTGATAGCAAAATAGTCGCCAATATACAAGCAGGGAAGGAATGAAAAGAAAAAGCAGTTGCAGTTTTAATTGCAATGCCAGCGGCTACCGCTTTAGATCACTCACGAGCACTCAATATGCAAAGAGAGAACGTATACCTTATGTAGGCTAAATAGTCAATGGACGCATTGATCGGCTTTAGTGCATGTCAGATGGTAAAGATCATCACTGACTCAAGCACATTGAGTCAGCCACTCTCAAGGAAAGCGCCCCCGATCATGCTGTTGATCATACAGATCACACCGATCTGGATCAGATCAAACCTGCTGCTGCAGCTGCAGTTGCCAGCGAGATTTAACAGTGCAATCGATCTTGAAACGATCTTCGCTTTCGAGTACAGTGCACGCCCCGAATTTTAATTATGCCATGCTCGCAGACTCGTAAAATTTTTACAGAGTCTGTCAAAGAAACGTAAGCGCTCTACTCGTATGCTCGTCGCAACCATATCATAACTCAGTTCAAGTTATGCGTAGTGTACGTGCCATTTGTTTCGGCCGCATTCGCATTTGATTTATTACAAAAGTAGACGAAAACCACGAAAAAAAAACTTAACTGAACTGCACTGCCACAAACTAGACAAACACAACAAAAACATAAAATACAACAAGCAACGAGTGAAAATTTCCGACAAATCAGAAATACTGAGCAAAGGCACGAACCTGCGTCTTCTTCGTCATCATTCACCCAAGATTCGTGTTGTTATTCGTCCCTCGGGAATCTGTTCAGCTGAGAATCTTGCGCGGGCGCTTTTGTCTGCCTTTGATGAAAATAGAGTTTCAGCTCAGTTTGAATCCTTTCTGCTATCTTTTTATACCCTGAACCCATTAAAAATAGGGTATAATGGTTTTGTGCAAAAGTATGTAACTGGCATAAGGCAGCATCTGCGACTATATAAAGTATATATATTCTTGATCAGTATCAACAGCCGAGTCGATCTAGCCATGTCCGTCTGTCTGTCCGTCCGTCGGTCTGTATGAACACGTAGATATCAGAGACTATAAGAACTAAAGACTTCATATTTGGAATATAAGTTCTCGTAGTCCCGGGACAGTACAACTTAGATTAATTTTATTGATAACTCGTCCCGTTCAAAATTTATCGATAAATTTCGATTTCAGACCAGTGTTTTTTGAACATAACTTGAAAGTTATAAGAGCTAGAGGCACCAAATTTGGTATGTTTAGCCTCGAATAGTATACATATATCTAACAAATATTTCCCCTTTTGAATACCACCCCAATTTGGTTTGGTCACACATTTCATAGCCAATGTTATGTCCTACAAATTTCAGAAAGATCGGACAATAAACACAGAAGTTATTTAAGATTTTACTTTCCATACATGTATGATGGATTAGTATATAAGGACTGGGTTCAGGGTATCTCCTAGTTGGCCACTCCCGACTAGAGCATTCTTATTTGTTTTTTCTTGGGTGTATGTGCGCTTTGGGCTAACAAATGTCAATTCGCATTGATGGAAGCCTCAATTTCAATTTCTTTTGCGTGTGTGTCCTTGGAATTGACGTTGCTCGTTGTTGCTGTTGTTGGTTGGCAGCCGCCGCTGTGGAGCAATTGATTGACATATGCAAATTGCTGCAGTCATTTCGGCAGCCCAAAACTTATGATAATAATTGATGATATCAATTCAAGTTTATGGTAAGTATTTGACATTAACCCTCGCCCCTTGTTCCCACTTTTCCCCGCTTTGTATTAATTAACATAAATTGACAGGGGTCGACAGGGAAGCAAGCATTGTAGCCCGTGCCTATTTAACGAATACTTCCTTCCGTTCCATAAACTGGATTGCAAACAGGGGATTTATTCTGCTTGGACTTAATAGTTAGACATGTGTGCTAAATTTACTTACGCGCAGTAGGATTTGCCATTGGTCTGTGTGATGCATGTGCCAGCATTTTTGCAGCCCAGTGTGGTGCAAGAAACGGCCAGGGAGGAGGAGCTGGTTTCTGTAAGACAAAACAGTACAAATATTTAAGAATTGGTTTATAATCAATTGAAGACAATAAACAAAGCTTTCAATATAGATTTATTCGTATTCATATTTATTATGCATCTTAGCCTCGTAAACGCCTATAATATAACTATGGGCAACATATTGTTAAGTTATCCTTTAGTGAAATAAATTTATTTACCAATAGTTTTTTTTCAAATTCATTTAACAAATATAACAAACAGTTTCAGTTATCTTTCTCTTTTTTTTATAAGATACATTCTTTTCAAATATCTTAAGCCACAACATTATAAAATATACACATGTACATACATATTTATGTATGCGGCGAAGGCGGCATGTCAAAGCTCATGACGATCGTTGACAACAGCGAGCAGCAAATCGCAACATGAAGAAGAACACCAAATACTACAACAACAACAACAATGAATATAGTTCAGTGCACTTGAACTACACAGCAGAGAAAGGGGCTCCGGAAAATATAAAAAATACGACTTGTGCAATTCTCTGCGAGAAATAAGCAAAGGCGATGAAGGGAAAGAAGAAGAGGCAAGACAAAACTCTAAATATGCTTATTATACTCTGATACCGAAGGTACTCATAGTATATTGGTTTTGTCGGATGTCCGTCAACGCACGTATTTCCGAAACGATATTAGATAGACTCTTGAAATCTTTTGTGTTATAGCTATCTGCTTCAGATCAAGTTTGTTTCAAATTTATGCCACACCCACTGGGAGGCTGGCAAATCGATAACATGTCGATACACCTCAAATCACAAATCGATTAAACGTGAATATCTCCCACAATTTTGAATTGAATTGAATTGGATACTAGGTTTATCGGCCACGCCCATTATTACGCCCACCAGCCCTCCCTCCAAAATTAAAACTAAGGTCACCATATTTGGAATATATATTACTGGTTACGTCGTCTACAGATTACAGTTCGACCACGCCCACTCCCGCCCCCATAATCGCGACAATCGATATACATGAATGCACAATTCTATAACACGTGTATATTTCCCGCAATTTTTAAGCTAGAGTGCCCAAATTTGGAATTTAGACTAGCGCTTACCACTGACCGCAAAAAATTTGGGGGCCACGCCCCCTCCCGCCCCAAAATCGCGAAAGTTTATATCTTCCACAGTTTAGAGCTAAAATCACCAAATTTGAAAAATAGACTTCTGGTCACCCCCTCTTAAGATCGACCACGGCCCTCCCGTCCCCAAAAACTTAGAAGGCCGATTTCGGGTCACCCATACACCATACACATTTGGCCGCTCGCCAAAACGAACCAATGTTTGCTAATTGGGCGTGTGGCGATTTCCTGCCTCGACGGACGGCTGGGGGCTGTTGAAAAGGGGGACAACGGACGACAATAAGTTTTGATTGCCCAGCACAATAAATAAATAGCTTTGTCTTCGCAACGAGACAACGACAAAAAGAAGAAATATATCAAAAACTCTGCGCTGCAGCACTTAAGCCCCTTGCCCCCCTCTTTCCATCCTTCCCAGCTCACTCTGTGTGTTTATATATGGATATGTATATCTGGCAACCCTTTTTTTTCAATGAGCGCGCACTGTGTGTGCCGCTTGGCATTCGAAATGCAACACGAAAATTGTCGCGAATACGTAAACATAAAATTCGCATTTGAATGATCGATGGGGCAGACACAAGACAAAAACAAAACTGGAATAAGTCTTAGCCTGATAAAAAACACATGAACATATATGTATATGGGCATTTCCACGGCAAGGTCCACAGAGACTAAAAAATTAAAATATCTTAAAAACACTTTGTGTTATCATATTTTCGTAGTGAAACAATCAAATTTAACTAATAAAAGTGCATAAGAAACTATGCGATGGTAAATAACTGTAAGTTTTGGCATTGCCTTATCGCATATTTCGATCTACCGTCCGACCGACGAAAAACAACATTTGTTGTCATTTCGACGAAAAGACTTGCAGGAAGATCATTAAATTTTGAATGCAAGCAGAGATTTTAAAAACAATTAATATAAAAACAAGTGAGAGTGCTCTAGTCGGGAGTGCCCGACTTGGAGATACCCTGAACCCAGTTCTGACATCCATTCATACTTGCCTAATAGTGTGCATACATACAGACACACACAAACTGCAAGCTGTGCATGCGGTTTAAGCAGTTAGCTTGCTTTTTCACTGGACTTTTTATACCCTGAACCCATTAAAAATGGGTATAAAGGGTATAATGAAGTTGTGCAAAAGTATGTAACATGCATAAGGAAGCATCTCCGACCATATAAAGTATATATATTATTGATCAGTATCAACAGTCGAGTCGATCTAGCCATGTCCGTCTGTCTGTCCGTCCGTCTGTCTGTATGAACACACAGATATCAGAGACTACAAGAGCTAGAGACTCCATATTTGGAACATTAGTTCTCCTAATCCCGGGACAGATCAAGTTTATTTCATTTTATCGATAACTCGTACCGTTTAAAAGTTATCGATAAATTTCGATTTCAGACTATAGTTTTTGGGACATAACTTCAAAGTTATAAGAGCTAGAGGCCCCAAATTTGGCATGTATAATCTCGAATAGCATACACATGTAAAAAATATTTAATTTTTTGGATACCACCCCCCAAACACCCCAAAAAGTAAAAGGTACGACCTTGCAATTTGGTTTGGTCACACATATTATCGCAATTGCTTGCCCCAAAAATTTCAATTAGATCGGATAATAAAAACAGAAGTTATTTAAGATTTAACTTTCCATTGTGTGGGGCTCAGAAAGATCAAGCTAACTGCTTCCACTGCTTGTACTGCTTGTAGTGCAGCATGTGTGTGTTTAGATTAGTATGAATGATTGTAAGGACTGGGTACAGGGTATCTCGTAGTCGGGCACTACCGACTAGAGCACTCTTACTTGTTTGTCATAAGTTCGAATTTTTATTTGTAAATTTCTTAATTAAATTACGAAATGTTTTTTGTTTGCTCCCCACCTGCTCCGCACTCAGTTTATTAACAAATTTATACTCTCAAGCCTGGTTGATTTTACAAAACAATGTTTCCCAGCATAATATAACTTTTTATACTCTGATACCGAAGGTACTCATAGTATATTGGGTTTGTCGGATGTCCGTCAGGCCGTCCGTCTGTCTGTCTGGATGAACGCACGTATTTCCGTTACGATATTAGATAGACTCTTGAAATCTTTTGTGTTATGATTATAGCTATCTGCTTCAGATCAAGTTTTTTTCAAATTTATGCCACGACCACTGGGAGGCTGGCAAATCGATAACATGTCGATACACCTCAAATCACAAATCGATTAAACTTGAATAACTCCCACAATTTTGAAGCTAGAGTAATCAAATTTGGTAGGTATATTGTTATCCTAGGTTAATCGGCCACGCCCATTATTACGCCCACCAGCCCCCCTCCAAAATTAATTTGAAATGCTTATATCTCCCGCAGTTTTAGAGCTAAAGTCACCATTTTTGGAATATATATTACTGGTGACGTCCTCTACAGATTACAGAAACAAAATTTCGACCACGCCCAGTCCCGCCCCCGTAATCGCGAAAATCGATATACATGAACGCACAATTCGATAACACGTGTATATTTCCCGCAATTTTGAAGTTAGAGTCCCCAAATTTGATATTCAGACTAGGGCTGACCACCCCAAAAGATTCCGTCCTGAATTTTCCGGCCACGCCCACTAGAACGCCCCCCAGCCACCCCGCCCCCACGAAACACGGAAGCCTATATCTCGCACAGTTTAAGAGCTAGGGCCACCAAACTTTGAGGGTAGACTTCTGGCCAAGTCCTCTCAAGATCGGACAAAAAATTTTGGGGCCCCGCCCCCTCCCATCCCCCAAAATCGCGAAAATGTATATCTTCCACAGTTTTAGAGCTAGAGTCAAGAAATTTGTAAGATAGACTTCTTGTCACTCCCTCTAAAGATCGGCCAAAAATTTTGGGGCCACGCCCCCTCCCGCCCCTCAAAAATCGCGAAAGCTTATATCTTCCACAGTTTTAGAGCTAGAGTCACCAAAATTGGAAGATAGACTTCTGGTCACCCCCTCTTAAGATCGACCATGCCCCTCCCGTTCCCAAAAACTTGGAATGCCGATTTCAGGTCACCCAAACACCAGCAAAATTTTTCTGTTCACTTGCTTTCAGCTGTTCTTAAAATGGTATCAGAGTATTACGCAGTCGGCTCCGCCCGACTGCAACGTTCTCACTTGTTTGTTTTAATCATACTACATATTTTTCTTAAGTTCGTTGTTATTATGTCAAAATTAATACATTTAATACTTCTGTTGATTTAAAAACATTTTTACAAAGGTTATCTATAAATAATTTCGTAAAACAGCAACAGAATCAACATTAATATTATAATGGAAAAAAAATGATCGTCCATTACTACCCAACACGACACTGATTGAAACTCAATTTAAAAACAAGTAAGAGTGCTCTAGTCGGGAGTGCCCGACTACGAGATACCCTGAACCCAGTCCTTACAATCATTCGTACTACTCTAAGCACACACATGCTGCAGTACAAGCAGTACAAGCAGTGCAAGCGGTTTAAGCAGTTAGCTTGCTCTTTCGCTGAGCCCCACACAATGGAAAGTTAAATCTTAAATAACTTCTGTGTTTATTGTCCGATCTTATTGAAATTTTTGGGGCAAGCAATTGTCGATAATATGTGTTACCAAACCAAATTGCAAGGTCGTATCTTCAAAAAAGCGTTTTTTTAACTTTTGGGGGGTTTGGGGGGTGGTATCCAAAAAGTGAAATATTTGTTACATGTGTATGCTATTCGAGATTATACATGCCAAATTTGGGGTCTCTATCTCTTATAACTTTGAAGTTATGTCCCAAAAACGCTAGTCTAAAATCAAAATTTATCGATAACTTTTGAATGCGACGAGTTATCGATCAAATGAAATTTACTTGATCTGTCCCGGGATTAGGAGAACTTATGTTCCAAATATGAAGTCTCTAGCTCTTGTAGTCTCTGATATCTGTGTGTTCATACAAACGGACAGACAGACGGACATGGCTAGATCGACTCGGCTGTTGATACTGATCAATAATATATATACTTTATATGGTCGGGGATGCTTCCTTATGCCTGTTACATACATTTGCACAAAACCATAATACCCTTTTTACCCATTTTTAATGGGTTCAGGGTATAACAAGTGAGAACGTTGCAGTCGGGCGGAGCCGACTGCGTAATACTCTGATACCATTTTAAGAACAGCTGAAAGGAAGTGAACAGAACATTTTTGCTGGTGTATGGGTGACCCGAAATCGGCCTTCCAAGTTTTTGGGGACGGGAGGGGCGTGGTCGATCTTAAAAAGGGGTGACCATAAGTCTATTTTCCAAATTTGGTGATTTTAGCTCTAAAACTGTGGAAGATATACATTTTCGCGATTTTTGGGGGCGGGAGGGGGCGTGGCCCCAAAAATTTTGTTCGATCTTTAGAGGGGGTTACAAGAAGTCTATCTTCCAATTTTGGTGACTCTAGCTCCAAAACTGTGGAAGATATACGCTTTCGCGATTTTTAGGGGTGGGAGGGGACGTGGCCCCAAAAATTTTGACCGGTTTTTAGAGCGGGTGACAAGAAGTCTATCTTACAAATTTGGTGATTCTAGCTCTAAAACTGTGGAAGATAAAAGTTTTCGCGATTTTTGGGGCGGAGGGGGCGTGGCCCCAAAAATTTTGGCCGATCTTTAGGGGGGCTGACAAGTCTATCCTCCAATTTTGGTGACTCTAGCTCTAAAACTATGGAAGATATACATTTTCGCGATTTTTGGATGCGGGCGGGGGCGTGGCCCCAAAATTTTTTCTTTAGAGGACTTGGCCAGAAGTCTACCCTCAAAGTTTGGTGGCCCTAGCTCTTAAACTGTGCGAGATATAGGCTTCCGTGTTTCGTGGGGGCGGGGTGGCTGGGGGGCGTTCTAGTGGGCGTGGCCGGAAAATCCAGGACGCAATCTTTTGGGCTGGTCAGCCCTAGTCTAAATTCCAAATTTGGGGACTCTAGCTTCAAAATTGCGGGAAATATACGTGTTATCGAATTGTGCATTCATGTATATCGATTTTCGCGATTACGGGGGCGGGAGTGGGCGTGGTCGAAATTTTGTTTCTGTAGAGGACGTCACCAGTAATATATATTCCAAATATGGTGACTTTAGCTCTAAAACTGCGGGAGATATAGGCATTTCATATTAATTTTGGAGGGGGGCTGGTGGGCGTAATAATGGGCGTGGCCGATTAACCTAGGATCCAATTTTTTCGGGAGGTCACCAGCAATATACCTACCAAATTTGATTACTCTAGCTTCGAAATTGTGGGAGTTATTCACGTTTAATCGATTTGTGATTTGAGGTGTATCGACATGTTATCGATTTGCCAGCCTCCCAGTGGGTGTGGCATAAATTTGGAATAAACTTGATCTGAAGCAGATAGCTATAATCATAACGCGAAAGATTTCAAGAGTCTGTCTAATATCGTTTCGGAAATACGTGCGTTCATCCAGACAGACAGACGGACGGCCTGACGGACATTCGACAAAACCAATATACTATGAGTACCTTCGGTATCAGAGTATAAAAAGTTTAAGTAATTTTTGGGTGAAATCAAGAGCATTTTCAATTGAAATCAATGCATAACATTCTAAAATTAATCGCATTGAAATATTGCTTTAGGATTCGCTGAAATCGGCGCTTGAATTGTTGGCCGCGAAAACCACTTCTGATTTTGTACCGACCGATCCTCTTGGTTTTTTGCAAATATCTTGAAAACGGAAAATGCCCCAAGATCAAGCTTTGCATATATTATAGAACTATTGAAGAGCTATAAGTTAAGCCAGTTGTCAGAATAAAATTCGTTTTATTTTGCCTGTTTTTTACTTCAAGTGCGTACGATTGCAAAAATCCGACACCATGGAAACGCCCATATATAAATATGTTCATACAAACTCAGCGAAATTGCAAGCCTGAGTCATAAGCGGCGTATGCATAATATTGCGATTTTTTAATTTATGCGCACACAGCAGCATAAGCGCGCAGCATATCACACAACACGAGCAGTCCGCAACATGCTGCGATACATTGTTGATTGTCGAAATTTTTGCAACATCGCGATGCCAGCTTCGCGCTAAGTGTGTGTGTGTGTGTGTGTGTGTGTGTATGTGTGTGTATAAACTAATTGACCTCAATTAGTGCAACAAATATATATATATAGAAAAAACCTACATCTATACGGGGACCACTAAAAATGTTTTATTCGCATTGTTAAGGTGCGGTTCTTAGACAGAGAGAGAGAGAGAGACAGAGAGAGAGAGAGAAATAGACAGAACAAATACAAATACGCAAATAATGATATTTGCATATCATAATTATCATAAAATCTGATGGAATAATATTTAATTTTACTGTTTAAAAATGTGATTTTTAGAGATCTCGCTGGTTTTATGCTTCTGTTTATTATACTCTTTTCGAAGTAAATAGTATATTAAGTTTGTGCTGAAGTTTGTAACACAGAAGGAAGCGTTTTAGACCCCCAAAAGTTACTGCCAGTATTCTTAGAATGACAAAACAAATTGATCTAGCCATGTCCATCTGTCTGTATGTATGCAAACTACTGCCTCAGTTTTTGAGCTATCGCGATAAAACTTTGCACATACACTTAATATTCAACGGGACAGCACATATATCTTATAGCTGTCATACAACAGGAAGTCGGTTTTGGCCATATATTCAATATTTTCAAAGCTATCGACTTAAATATCCTTGTACACTTGAACATCCTTAAAACTCATTACTGTTTAAAATATCAAATTGATTGACGTATAAATAGCAAAGATATGAGGTGCGACACGGTACACCCCGCACTTCATCGATCTTTACAGGTAATGTCTAAAAATAACGTTCTAATGATGGCCCACCGTAAAAAATTTCGTGCTCGAAAGAAAACCCCTTTTTTAAAAGGATCAAGTGCGGGGTGTACCGGGTCACGGGGGCTACACCCCGCATGGCTTCCAGTAGACTTACGGATCTGAAATTTGTCTCAGAATGAAGTGCTAATTACGTGCTCCAAGAAAAACCAAGGATCAAGGACCTACTCCTTCCGGAAGTGTGTAGGTTAAAAACACATTTTTTAAAAAAATAAAAGTGCGGGGTGTACTGAGTCACGGGGGCTACACCCCGCATGGCTTCCAGTAGATATACGGGTCTGGAATTTGTCTCAGAAGTAAGTGCTAATTACATGCTCCAATATAAAACAAACATCAAGGATCTACTCGTTTTGTAAGTAGATTAAACTAACAATAATCATCACCATAGAATTTGCACTAAAACGATACATTTGCACCGAACACGCCCCAGGGAGCTAGCACGTAAATCGAGCATTGACAATAATGTTAGCACGTAATTAGCATGTAAATATAAAACTCAAAGATCCTAGAAATGTTCATTATTTTGGGAGATATAGCCAATAAGCCCAGTACACCCCGCACGCAAATAAATTTTTTGTGATATAATAAACATTTTTTATTTAAATTTCTATGTACTGTGTCATCAGAAAAAATTCTCTGCTTATCCTGTGAATTGCAATTGTAAGTCAATCAAGAATACAGGCGTATGACTCAATCGTTTACCATATTTGTCAAATTTAATGCAATTAAACGTGCAAGACAACGCTACTTATTTTTAGGCAATTTTTTGTAAACAAATAGCAAATTAGACTACATACATACATATGTATCAATCAAAAATGTAGGAGCAAATCAATTGACAGCCTGCGACAATTCAAAAAGAAACACTTGCATAACTCTTTTTACCATTACCATTTTACCATTGAACCCATTAAAAATGGGTAACAAGGGTATTATGGTTTTGTGCAAAAGTATATAACAGGCATAAGGAAGCATCTCCGACCATATAAAGTATATATATTCTTGATCAGTATCAATAGCCGAGTCGATTTAGCCATGTCCGTCTGTCTGTCTGTCTGTATGAACACGCGGATATCAGAGACTATGAGAGCTAGAGACTTCATATTTGGAATATAAGTTCTCGTAGTCCCGGGACAGTACAAGTTTATTTCATTTTATCGATAACCCATTCAAAAGTTATCGATAAATTTCGACTTAAGACCAGTGTTTTTTGGACATAACTTGAAAGTTATAGGAGCTAGACGCCCCAAATTGTATAATCTCGAATATCATACACATATAACAAATATTTCCCTTTTTTGATACCACCCCCCATCCCCCAAAATGTTGAAAAAACGCATTTGTGAAGTTAGGACCTTGCAATTTGGTTGGGTCACACATTTTATAGCCAATGTTATGTCCTAAAAATTTCGGACAATAAACACAGATGTTATTTAAGATTTTACTTTCCATTACATGTATGTATACACACTGATAAATTAGTATGAATGTAAGGACTGGGTTCAGGGTATCTCCTAGTCGGGCACTCCCGACTAGAGCACTCTTACTTGTTGCAATTACTCTTTTCAAACTTCAATCAACCTTTTCTTGCAATTTATTTCATCTAACTATTTTGTTAAACTACTCAAGTGACGCTATTACTAATTTACTGTGAACTAATTTCGGACTGCTGTTTACCTCTCAGCCCTTTTGATAGATAGTGACTCACTTGGCCAGCTGCAGCTGATTTGCATGACTCCAGTGGCAGCCTGTGGCAAAAAACTGTCAACTTCTAAATTATATATTTGTATTTGATGTTAGCTTTGTAATCTAGTTTGTGTCTAGTTTGCCGCGGTGGGCGTGGCCAGTTTGGCTTTAATGAATTAACAGGCAGCTCTGGGCCATTCAACGCTTCATCAACAGAGCGTGAAACTCCTTAGCTGAGAGCTTTTTATACCCTGAACCCATTAAAAATGGGTAAAAAGGGTATAATGGTTTTGTGCAAAAGTATGTAACAGGCATAAGGAAGCATCTCCGACCATATAAATAATATATATTCTTGATCAGTTTCGACAGTCGAATCGATTTAGCCATGTCCGTCTGTCTGTCTGTCCGTCTGTCCGTCTGACCGTCAGTCCGTCCGTCCGTCTGTATGAACACGTGGATATCAGAGACTATAAGAGCTAGAGACTTCATATTTGGAGTATAAGTTCTCGTAGGTCCGGGACAGATCAAGATTATTTCATTTTATCGATAACTCGACCCGTTTAGGTTATCAATAAATTTAGATTTCAAACTAACGTTTTTGGAACATAACTTCGAAATTATAAGAGCTAGAGGCCCCAAATTTGGCATGTATTATCTTGAATAGCATACACATGTAACAAATATTTCACTCTTTTTATACCATCCCCAATCCCCATAAAAGTTCAAAAACCAAATTTTTATACCCTGAACCCATTAAAAATGGGTAAAAAGTTACATTTTAAATAACTTTTGTGTTTATTGTCCGATCTTATTGAAATTTTTGGGGCAAGCAATTGTCGATAATATGTGTGACCAAACAAAAGTAAGGTCGTACCTCCCAAAATGCGTTTTTAACTTTTGGGGGGTTTGGGGGGTGGTATCCAAAAAGTGAAATATTTGTTAGATGTGTTTGCTATTCGAGATACATGCCAAATTTATCCTCGAGCTCATATAACTGAAGTTATGTCCCAAAAACGCTAGTGTGAAATCTAAATTTATCGATAACTTTTAAACGGTACGGGTTATCGATAAAATGAAATAAACTTGATATCCGCGTGTTCATACAGACAGACAGACGGACAGCCGGACGGACGGACGGACGGACGGACAGATAGACAGACGGACATGGCTAAATCGATTCGACTGTTGAAACTGATCAAGAATATATATTATTTATATGGTCGGAGATGCTTCCTTATGCCTGTTACATACTTTTGCACAAAACCATAATACCCTTTTAACCCATTTTTAATGGGTTCAGGGTATAAAAAGCGCTCTACAAATCTGTTGTCGAACTTTTTTGGGCCTTGCTCTGGCGTTTAGTCGGACGCTTGGCGATGCAGGCAAGTGTAACAATGTGCAGCTCTCGCACATGCCACCCACCCAAACCCCCCCCCCCCACCCTCCATCAACCTTAGCCTAAGTTGGGCTGTCTCATGGGTTGTGCGGCGTGTGTATAGATAAATGAGTTGTTAATTGCTCGAATTGTTGCTTGAAGCGCAACTAAATTGCTCATAACTAGGCTTAAGTTGTAGCATAATTAAAATCCGTTCGGAAGGGTAGCAATGGAGCTTATGGTATAAGTATTACATTGCAGATGTAAGAAATTGATGCATCTTTCACATTTACTGATTTATTTCATGATTTGCAAAAATACTCTTTTAAATGAACCGAAATACAAAAGTTCAATTACAATTAATAGATTTTTTATTTGACTTATTGTTATTTTTATCAATAGTAAATTCAGAAAAATCGCTTAAATATAATAAATAGTATTTATTCAAAATAATCTGTCAAAAAGTATATGGGCGTTTCCATGGTGTCGGATTTTTGCAATCGTACGAACTTGAAGTAAAAAACAGGCAAAATAAAATGGATTTTATTCTGACAACTGGCTTAACTTATAGCTCTTTAATAGTCCTATAATATGTGCAAAGCTTGATTTTGGGGCATTTTTAGGTTTCGAGATATTTGCAAAAAACCAAGAGGTTCGGACGGTACAAAAATAGAGTGGTTTTCGCGGCCAACAATTCAAGCGCCGATTTCAACGGAACCTTAGGCAATATTTCAATGCGATTAATTTTAAAATGTTGTGCATTCACCCAAAAATTATTTAAACTTTTTTTTTAAATTGAGTTAATCAGTGTCGTGTTGGGTAGTAATGGACGATTATTTTTTTCCATTATAATATTAATGTTGATTCTGTTGCTGTTTTACGAAATTATTTATAAATACCCTTGGTAAAAATGTTTTTAAATCAACAAAAGTATTAAGTGTATTCATTTTGACATAATAACAACGAACTTAACAAAAATATGTAGTATGATTAAAATAAAAATTATATATTCTACTGGGAGCATTGTTTTGTAAAATCAACTACGCTTGAGAGTATAAATTTTTAAATAAACTGAGTGCGGAGCAGGTAGGAGCAAACAAAAACAAGTGCGAACGTTGCAATCGGGCGGAGCCGACTGCGTAATACTCTGATACCATTTTAAGAACAGCTGAAAGCAAGTGAACAGAACATTTTTGCTGGTGTATGGGTGACCCGCAATCGGCCTTCCAAGTTTTTGGGGACGGAAGGGGCGTGGTCGATCTTAAGAGGGGGTGACCAGAAGTCTATTTTCCAAATTTGGTGATTTTGGCTCTAAGACTGTGGAAGATATACATTTTCGCGATTTTTGGGGGAGGGAGGGGGCGTGGCCCCAAATATTTTTTTACCGATCTTAAGAGGGGTGACCTGAAGTCTATCTTACAAATTTGGTGACTCCAGCTCTATAACTGGAAGGTATACATTTTCGCGATTTTTGGGGGCGGGAGGGGGCGTGGCCCAAAATTTTCTGGCCGATCTTTAGAGGACTTGGCCAGAAGTCTACACTCAAAGTTTGGTGGCTTTAGCTCTTGAACTGTGCAAGATATAGGCTTCCGTGTTTCGTGGGGGCGGGGTGGCTGGGGGCGTTCTAGTGGGCGTGGCCGAAAATCCAGGACGGAATCTTTTAAGGTGGTCAGCCCTAGTCTAAATTCCAAATTTGGGACTCTAGCTTCAAAATTGCGGGAAATATACACGTCTTATCGAATTGTGCATTCATGTATATTGATTTTCTCGATTACGGGGGCGGAAGTGGGCATGGTCAATTTTTTTCTGTGATCTGTAGAGGACGTCACCAGTAATATTTATTCCAAATATGGTGACCTTAGCTCTAAAACTGCGGGAGATGAAAGCATTTCAAATTAATTTTGGAGGGGGGCTGGTGGGCGTAATAATGGGCGTGGCCGATTAACCTTGGGTCCAATTTTTTCGGGAGGTCACCAGCAATATAACTACCAAAATTTATTGCTCTAGCTTCAAAATTGTGGGAGATATTCACGTTTAATCGATTTGTGACTTGAGGTGTATCGTCATGTTATCGATTTGCCAGCCTCCCAGGGGGCGTTGCATAAATTTGGAACAAACCTGATCTGAAGCAGATAGCTATAATCATAACACAAAAGATTTCAAGAGTCTCTCTAATATCGTTTCGGAAATACATGCGTTCTTCCAGACAGACGGACGGCCTGACGGACATCCGACAAATCCAATATACTATGAGTACCTTCGGTATCATCATCGGTTCATCACTCTAAAGATCGACCAAAATTTTTGGGGCCACGCCCCCTCCCGCACCCAAAAATCGCGAAAGCTTATATCTTCCACAGTTTTAGAGCTAAAATCACCAAATTTGGAAAATAGACTTCTGGTCACCCCTTCTTGAGATCGACCACGCCCCTCCCATGCCCAAAACTTGGAAGGCCGATTTCGGGTCACCCATACACCAGCAAAAATGTTCTGTTCACTTCCTTTCAGCTGTTCTTAAAATGGTATCAGAGTATTACGCAGTCGGCTCCGCCCGACTGCAACGTTCTCACTTGTTTTTATTTTATTTTAATTGTTTGCAAAATCTCTGTTTGCATTCAAATATTAATAATCTTCCTGCAAGTCCTTTCGACGCACTGACAACAAATGTTGTTTTTCGTCGGTTGGACGGTATATCGAAATATGCGATGAGGCAATGCCAAAACTTACAGTTATTTACTATCGCATAGTTTCTTATGCACTTTTTTTTGCTCTCTTAACCTTCAGAAAGATTTTAAGACAGCAAGAATCAATGCGTAATGTCTCTCTTTATAATATTTGATCATCACAAAACATGCAGTAAAATGACCCAAATGAGATAAATTGCGCTTGAGCGACTTTGCGTTCGAACATCTCGAAGTGCGTTTTAAATAAATGCAATTTTTTTTAAATATGTTTAATTTGATCCTTTCACTAAGGAAATATGATAACACAAAGTGTTTCTAAGAACTTTTAATTTGTTGGCCTCGGTGGACCTTGTCGTGGGCATGCCCATATACTAACAAGTGTTTAAAAACAAAGACAAACGAAATGTGTCTCATATTAAAGAATTATAAATTGGGATTCTAATTTCGAAGTATTATTTAACAATTATTTATAAGAACTACACTTCATCTAACATTTCAATTGCAATCTGACACATGTGCCAAATTAAGCATTTTTTCGCAAAGTCGGTTGTTGTCAGCTGTAGGTAATAAAACGTAACTTTAACTACCGCCCCTTTTGACGTTGTGTAGGAGGCGGAACAGCTGTGTGTATGCGTGTTTGTGTTTCAGTGTGTGTGTGTGTGTGGCAAGGTGTGCAGACAAATGTCACTGGCCGTTATAAATGGCTCTTATCAAATTTAAATTTTTACCGTTGCTGCTCGACACACACACACATACACATACACACATACACACATACACATACACATACACATACACACATACACGTACACACATACACATACACATATGCACAGCCATGCGCTTAACAAACAACAAACAAAAGCCACCCAAAAACGCTATCAGCATAATAAGCAACAGCAGCAGCGACAACAACAGCGGCGAAGCTGAAACTAAAACAAGTAAGACTGCTCTAGTCGGGAGTGCCCGACTAGGAGATACCCTGAACCAAGTCCTTACAATCATTCATACTAATCTAAACACACACATGCTGCAGTACAAGCAGTGCAAGCGGTTTAAGCAGTTAGCTTGCTTTTTCGCCGAGCCCCACACAATGGAAAGTTAAATCTTAAATAACTTCTGTGTTTATTGTCCGATTTGGGGCAACAAATTGCAAGGTCGTACCCTCAAAAATACGTTTTTTTGATCTTTTGGGGGGTGGTATCCAGAAAGTGAAATATTTGTTCCATGTGTATGCTATTCGAGATTATACATGCCAAATTTGGGGCCTCTAGCTCTTATAACTTTGAAACTCTAGTCTGAAATCGAAATTTATCGATAACTTTTAAACGGTAAGAGTTATCGATAAAATGATAAAATGATCTGTCCCGGGATTAGGAGAACTTATGTTCCAAATATAAAGTTTCTAGCTCTTGTAGTCTCTGAAATCTGTGTGTTCATACAGACAGACAGACGAACACACGGTCAGACAGACGGACATGGCTAGATCGACTCGACTGTTGATACTGATCAATAATATATATACTTTATATGGTCGGAGATGCTTCCTTATGCCTGTTACATACTTTTGCACAACTTCATTATACCCTTTTTACCCATTTTTAATGGGTTCAGGGTATAACAAAGGCAAAAACCAAAACACAGAAACAACGTCGACAGCGACAAGTAAAATAGCAACAAAAAACATAAAAGCAACAATAACAACTACAACAACCTAAAAAACAAAACCACGGCCAAAAATTTCTCACGCTTTTCTCCAAATGCGCGCACTATATACATATATGTACATATATTTTTATATATACATATATATATATATCTATACACATACATATGTGTATATAAACATATATATAATAAATACATATATAAATAAAACTATCAAAAAACCGCGGAGCGGCGTGGGGCACGAGGAGGGGCGAGGGGGGGGGATTTAGCCGTCTTTCTAATTAAGCACTTATACCCTGTAAAGTGAGTGCAAAATAAATAAATCGCTTTAATAACGACAGTATATTCATAAAATAGCCGAGTTGACAATCGATAATAAAGATCCTCTACATAACCCGATATAGCAGCTATCTCCTTGTCAAGAATACTCTTACTGACAGATACATTTATCTATTTCTTTTAGGCACTTTGCATGGAAAAAGAGGTTGTTTCTGTTGAAACAACATTTTAATATATCAATGTACATATGTATTATATGTAACAGTTGTGCAGTGTGAACTATACACATACATACATATATTTTATTATACTCTTTTCGAAGAAAATAGTATATTAAGTTTGTGCTGAAGTGTGTAACGCATGTCTGTATGTATGCAAACTAGTCCCCCAGTTTTTGAGCTATCGTGATTGCACAGACACTTATTATTTAAAGGGACAGCACATTGGTCGGAGCCGGCCGGATCGGACCACTATATCTTATAGCTGCCATACAACTGGAAGTCGGTTTTGGTCATAAATCTCATGTTTTCAAAGCTATCGCAATGAAACTTTGCACAGTTACTTATTATTCAAATATACAACAGATTGTTTGGAGCCGGTCGGATCGGATCACTATATCTTATAGCTGCCATACAACTCGAATTCGGTTTTAACCACATATATCACATGATTTTGAAGCTTTCGCGATGAAACTTTGCACATATACTTTTTTTCAAAATGACAGCACATTGATTGGAGCTGGCCGGATTGGACCACTATATCTTTCAAAAGAAAAATTTAAATTCATATGATATCAATTCGGAAAAAAAAATAACATGCGATAAAGCGAATTTTTACAGCATAAGAAAGTGCTGCAGTTGGCAGAGTGAAAATCGTCTAAAGGTTCGAAAAGAGTGTGAAATCTTCGGCACGCCGAAGATAATCCTTTCCCACTTGTTTTATTTACATATGAGTGCGTGTTAATCTTTTTTTTTTTGAAACTGAAACCATAAAGTCACTGTGGCAAGACAATGCAAATGTTGCGACTGAGACCCAAGTTTTAATCTGTGGGGGTTACAACAACATCAACAATTGCAACAACAACAATTGCAATATGTACGTGTTAGTTAATCATAGGAAACGAGCCTCCGTACAATGCCTCGTGTGGTACACATCCAATAATCTTAAAGCATTTAAAGCGTTAATCTGTCGTTTAAAACCGCGTCATAAGTTCTACAGCAATAACTTCGATACGCCCAAGTTCTCAGGCGTTATCTAAATATGAAATAGGAATATGCGCGCATAAAGCTTGACATGTTTCTACATGGTCAAAATTCAGAGGAGCAATTATCTTGGAGGCTAAGCAGCATTTCGTCATATTGTGTAAACGATTTAATATTTAGGCGGTAACAAATTGATCTCATTTAAAAAGTCAAGTATCTTTGATTACAAGATTTGTTTTTAAATATGACCTATGATCTTTCGATAATAGTTAAAATTGTTAACCAACCGTTTTTTTTTTTTTCAAATCTATTCAATGTATCCATTTCCTGTGATTTGACAATTATTTCAGTTAGGCTTAAGGTCATCTTAGATAGAAGAGTTATCCTTAAAGGTTTTAGCGACTATCTTTTGCAATTTTGGAGAAAGTAATTTTGGTTGATTTGTCGAACATATTATCCTGAATGCATTGGGTGGTTATCATCTTCGGATTCATCAACCGGATTCATTCCATTCAACTGAGGATCTGCTCTGATTGTCAGCTGTATAATTTGCATTCTGGTAAAACTTCAGATGGCGAATAGCGAAGCAAATGTTGCAGTTCCTCGAGACCCCCCTCCCTTGTTTCTCTCTCTCTCTCTCTGTGTTTCTCTCTCTCTCTCTCTCTTTCTGTGGTCTGTATCTTTTGTGTTCTGGATTGTGATAAGTACGAGACGATGTCGATGTTCGCATTGAGCCAATGAGCTCTTCAAATATTTACATACGGCATCGACTTCAGTGTCAGTGGCGTTCACAAGAGCTGACAAATTATTGCGGGGGCGGTTGTTTGGGGAGAGCGAAGATGCGGCTGCGAACGCTAACGCGTGGAGGTGGCAGCCACAACAATGAAAAGCGAAATAAAAACAAGTGCGATGGGATTATCTTCGGCGTGCCGAAGATTCTATACTCTTTTCGAACCTTTAGGCAATTTTCACTCTGGCAACTGCACCACTGAAATTTCACAAGTAGTAAAAATTCGATTTATCGCAAGGCATTTACTTTTTTGCTCTAAGAATTGGTATCAAATGAATTTAAATTTTTCTTTTAAATTATTGAATTTAAACTATTTGATATATATTTAAAACAAATAATTAGAAAAAAAACAAGTGGGAAAGGATTATCTTCGGCGAGCCGAAGATTCTATACTCTTTTCGAACCTTTAGGCAATTTTCACTCTGCCAACTGCACCACTGAAATTTCACAAGTAGTATAAAATCGTTTTATCGCGAGGCATTTACTTTTTATACCCTGAACCCATTAAAAATGGGTAAAAAGGGTATTATGGTTTTGTGCAAATGTATGTAACAGGCATAAGGAAGCATCTCCGACCATATAAAGTATATATATTCTTGATCAGTATCAACAGCCAAGTCGATTTAGCCATGTCCGTCTGTCTGTCTGTCCGTCCGTCCGTCCGTCCGTCCGTCCGTCCGTCTGTCTGTATGAACACGCGGATATCAGAGACTACAAGAGCTAGAGACTTCATATTTGGAACATAAGTTCTCCTAGTCCCGGGACAGATCAAGTTTATTTCATTTTATCGATAACTCGTACCGTTTAAAAGTTATCGATAAATTTCGATTTAAGACCAGCGTTTTTGGGACATAACTTCAAAGTTATAAGAGCTAGAGACCCCAAATTTGGCATATATAGTCTCGAATAGCATACACATGTAACAAATATTTCACTTTTTGAATACCACCCCCAAACCCCCAAAAGATCAAAAAACGCATCTTTGAGGGTACGACCTTGCAATTTGGTTTGGTCACACATATTATTGACAACTATTTGCCCCAACAATTTCAATAAGATCGGACAATAAACGCAGAAGTTATTTAAGATTTAACTTTCCATTGTGTTGGGCTCAGCGAAAGAGCAAGCTAACTGCTTAAACCGCTTGCACTGCTTGTACTGCTTGAACTGCAGCATGTGTGTGTTTAGATTAGTATGAATGATTGTAAGGACTGGGTTCAGGGTATCTCGTAGTCGGGCACTCCCGACTAGAGCACTCTTACTTGTTTGCTCTAAGAATTGGTATCAAATGAATTTAAATATTTCTTTTAAATTATTAAATTCAAGCTATTTGACATATTTTTGAAAAAAATAAAAAGCAATAAGTCGCGGCTGGGATTTGAACCATGTTCTACCGTTTTTCAACGCAGCACTCTAATACTTAAGCCACCAAGCAACTTTGAAATGCGCTGACAAACTCGATTATACTGATCTTTTCTTTTGCGTTGTAATGACTGGTCGCCGCTGACTTCCGTACCCGCGAGCTTTCATTTGTCAGCACGCCACTTTACCCCTTACGACACAAGCAGTTTTGATGATCTATGACAAAATCCCTTGAAGAGCAGACTGTCAACAGTTTTCTTGCACTTTGTTTGCTCATATGCACCTGTTTTTCAAAATATTTAATGACGCATATCTTCGCTAATTATGACTCAATCGATTTGCAATTTTAGCCATTGATGAGTTATAAGGATGTTCAAGTGTACAAGGATATTTAAAGCAATTGCTTTGGAAACATCAGATTTATGGCCAAAGCCGAATTAGAGTTATATGGCAGCTATAAGATAAAGTGGTCCGATCCGGCCGGCACCGACCAATGTGCTGTTTCTTTGAATAATAAGTATCTGTACAAAGTTTTATCGCGATAGCTTTGAAAACATGGGATTTATGACCAAAACCGACTTCAAGTTGTATGGCAGCTATAAGATATCGTGGTCCGATCCGGCCGGCTCCCACCAATGTGCTGTCCCCTTGAATAATAAGTGTCTGTGCAAAGGGTCATCGCGATAGCACAAAAACTGAGGGACTAGTTACAGACAGACAGACGGACATGGCTAGATCAATTTGTTTTGTTTATACTCTGATACCGAAGGTACTCATAGTATATTGGTTTTGTCGGATGTCCGTCAGGCCGTCCGTCTGTCTGTCTGGATGAACGCACGTATTTCCGAAACGATATTAGATAGACTCTTGAAATCTTTTGTGTTATGATTATAGCTATCTGCTTCAGATCAAATTTGTTTTAAATTTATGCCACGCCCACTGGGATGCTAGCAAATCGATAACATGTGGATACACCTCAAATCAGAAATCGATTAAATGTGAATATCTCCCTTAATTTTGAAGCTAGAGTAATCAAATTTGGTAGGTATATTGCTGGTGACCACCCAAAATAATTGGATGCTAGGTTTATCGGCCACGCCCATTATTACGCCCACCAGCTCCCCCTCCCAAAATAATTTGAAATGCTTATATCTCCCGCAGTTTTGGAGCTAAGGTCGCCATATTCGGAATATATATTACTGGTGACGTCCTCTACAGATCACAGAAAAAAATTTCTTCACAGTTTTAGAGCTAGAGTCACCAAAATTTGAAGATAGACTTCATGTCACCCCCTCTAAAGATCGGAAAAAATTTTGGGGTCACGCCCACTCCCGTCCCCAAAAATCGCGAAAATGTATATCCTCCACAGTTTTTGAGCTAAGATTACCAAATTTGGAAAATAGACTTCTGGTCACCTCTTCTTAAGATCGACCACGCCCCTCCCATTTCCAAAAACTTGGAAGGCCGATTTCAGGTCACCCATACACTAGCAAAAATGTTCTGTTCACTAGCTTTCAGCTGTTCTTAAAATGGTATCAGAGTATTACGCAGTCGGCTCCGCCCGACTGCAACGTTCTCACTTGTTTTCTACTGGCAGTAACTTTTGGGGGTCTCAGACGCTTCCTTCTATGCGTTACAAACTTCAGCACAAACTTAATATACTATTTTCTTCGAAAAGAGTACAATAAATAGTCGCCCCATAAATAATGTGTAATGGCAAATAGAAAACGAAAGATGAACAACAATAACACAAGAGACATCGTTGTACTAGGGAGGGGCAGGCAGCCAGGGGTAGGGGCGGCGGTCGCTGTGGTGGCCACAAAATGCGGAAAGATTGTAGTGTTTTTGAAAAAGTAGCTCCAAGTGGCTCAAAGACGCGGTCTGCAGACACAGACGAAGCGCAACAAAGAAAAGTCGTAAAGCGAACCACGAACAACCGAGCAACGAACAACGAGTGTGGGAACCAAACCGAACGAATGTACGAACAAACATTACGATGCCGCCTCAGTTCAGCTCGGCTCGGTTCGGTTTATATTTATTTAGTTTTTATTTTATTCTCTTTATACCCTGAACCCATTAAAAATGGGTAAAAAGTGTATTATGGTTTTGTGCAAAAATATGTAGCAGGCATAAGGAAGCATCTCCGACCATATAAAGTATATATATTCTTGATCAGTATCAACAGCCGAGTCGATCTAGCCATGTCCGTCTGTCTGTCCGTCTGTATGAACACGCAGATATCAGAGACTATAAGAGATAGAGACTTCATATTTGGAATATAAGTTCTCGTAGTCCCGGGACAGTACAAGTTGATTTCATTTCATCGAAAACTCGTCCCGTTCAAAAGTTATCGATAAAATTCGATTTCAGACTAGCGTTTTTGGGACATAACTTCAAAGTTATAAGAGCTGGAGGCCCCAAATTTGGCATGTATTATGTCGAATAGCATACACATGTAACAAATGAAGTTATGACCTTGCAATTTGGTTTGGTCACACATTTTATAGCCAAGTACTCGAAATACTCGTAATTGGATCATCGCTTAGACTGCGTTTGGGTGCTGGGAGGATGTTGTGGTTTTTGTTGTTATTGCTTACTCTGCCTGCTTATTATTCTTATTCTTGTCGTTTTAGAAATTTGACCACGAAGTGATTAGAATACGATATTTTATGATATATTAAGAAATTAAAAGCCTAAATTTGTCATATATATTACTATATGTAATGATATGTTGTTGAAAATAACATATAATATAACATAATAGTTTCTGTCAGTTTTTATTGAATTAAAATTTTGTATAATTATGCGATACTAGAAGAAAAGTGTTATAATCTCAATACTAAAACTGTTCCACATTAAAAAATTTTAATATGTGTAGATATAATTTTTTTTAGTTTTTAATTTTAAGAAATAAACTTTTTTTTTTTAGTTTAACGGCCGAAATAGAAAGCTTTGTTTTAAATCATTTTGATATTCCAAATTCAAAGCAATTGTTAGCTTTAAATTATTATTCTTGAATTTCAAAAATGCAAGTTTTTCAAAATTTTGTAGTTAAGTTTTAAATATTTGTATTTATCTGTTAAATTAGTTGTGGCATTGTGCATCTTATTTCGATCACACATCATTTGGCCACAGACATGTGGTGCATTAGTGTGTGTGTGTGTGTGTGTGTGTGTGTGTGTGTGTGTGTGTGTGTGTGTGTGTGTGTGGGTGTGGGTGTGTGTGGGTGTGTGTGGGTGTGTGTGGGTGTGTGTGGGTGTGTGTGGGTGTGTGTGGGTGTGTGTGGGTGTGCGTGCAACCTAACTAAGCACCCTCACAAAATGCTACATAATTGAGCGCATGATAACCGCAACAACAACAACAGCAATAACGACATAAAAATAATATGGCCACATGGGCCAGCTGCAGTATATTGGTAAGCTGTTAGGGGTTTTTTAAGTTTTTCCTCAATTGGTAATTGAAGTGCACTTGAAAACATATGCGACACTTTGCAAGCTGCAAAGAGACATCAACACCCCCAACCCTCAAGAGCAACCCCTGGCAAAGGGAAGAGATGGAGGAAGCAGGCAGACAACGTGGGAAAAAAGAATACGAGAGTCACAGAGTGAGAGAGAGCGCGACAGAAGACACCCTCATGGACTAGTCGAAATGCGCGCCAAAGCCGATGGAGTCGCAAATGGCCGCGCAGGCGCACACACACACACACACACACATATATACACATACACACACGCATATACAACTTCACACTCAACTACAAAGTATGTGTTACAAAGGGTTGAAGTTTAAAATCCAGTTTAATAATGTGGCATATGAGCGATATTATGCCATGCTCTCCCACTCCCTCTCTCCTTGTCTCTCTCTCTCTCCCTCACTCTCTGTGTCTGCCATTGTCGATGTATGTACTTTAAATAAAGTGAAGCATTTAACACTTCCGGCACAGCAGTAACAACAACAACGATACGAAAGCTACACTAAAAACATGCGACAGCGTGTGAATGTTTCGTTTAGTTTAGTTTGTTTATACACTCTGTACGCAAAGGGTATAATAAAAGAGATGTAATAAAGAACTTGGAGATTGAAAGAACTCCAGGTTCGATATGTAGAGTCCCTAATGTTTGTAATACAACTATAATATTGTTACGTATTGTAATTTATTCGAGTATTCTAGTAGCATTAAAAAAAAACTTGATAATACACAGGATAATTATTGGGGAAAAACTAGTCGGGAGAATCGTTCAGTCGGTATCATTTCGTCAGTTGTTTTCTTGAGGTATGTACGTATGATAGGTACGTGGGATAGGTCAATTCAGAACTACGTACAAGGTACTTCCCAGTCGAGAGCCTTCTATATACCTTGTGCTTCATGGGTTTTAGTAAAGTAGAGAAAGGTAGCGAATGAGCGAGAGAGAGAGTTCGACTGCAGTGATCGAAGGGCCTTTTGTTAGCCGTTAACTGACATTCAATATGCAAATGTACACACAGACCAGAGAGCTTGTCAAGAATTTGATTCGTTTTTAACAGTCATATAACTGTGCTTGGTGCATTCGTTAAGCAGCTGCCATTCGAATGCATTTGTTCTCTCTGCCTTAACAGTTAAGTAAATGAATTCAAAATATACTGAAATGAACGGGAGAACATTCAATGATGATTAGGCCGTGCATTAATTAGTTGCGGGCTGCTGAAATTAACTGTTTAAGTTCGATTTTGTATTCTGCTGTCTAGTGATCGTTATGGATGCATACGGCATCTGTCTAAATAAATATTTGTTTGTCTTGTTATCGGTATTTTTCTCTTCAAAAATACTTAACTATTGAATTTTTTTTTAAATACTTGAAGAGTTGGCGTTTTGGATCAATGGAATGTGATCGCTATATTGCTTTTGGATTATGCGTATTATCTTCGTTTTAGCTATTTTACAAAATGTTGTTTATTTTTAGTAATGTTTGCAGATTACATATATATATTACTATGATTAGCAATGTCATCAACTGCATATACATATTTTTACTTTTTTATCAGCTATCAAACATTCTAAACATCCTTTATCTATGTTTTTTTTTGGCAAAAAAGAGGTCTGATCTGCTTATGGAATGTTAGCAAGCAGATGGATGCTGACACCCGAAACCAAAGAAGTCAAGACGCGACTGGTTTCCATAGGCAATATGCACTGCACCGATCTGTCGCTCAAGTGTATACATATCTATATATGTATGTATATACATACACACATACTACTTATATGTATGATGATTGTCATTGCTCATTGCTCATTGCTAATTGCTCATTGCACATTGCACACACACCCACACACACACACACACACACACACCACACACACACACACACACAACACACACACACACACACACACACACACACACACACACACATACACACACACACACACACACACACACACACACACATGCACTTAAGGCTAGAGAGAGCTATGCTGACTTTATGCTTTTGCCACATTTTGTTGTAAGTTGTGGTGGAGCTTAGAAAGAATTTCTATACTCAACGCTGAATGATCTGACTGCGAGTGCGAGCGAGATGGCACGTGTACAATGTTCAAATGTACATGCCGTACATCTCGCTCTAACATCGCGTGCAACGCGAACCCCTGGGCCTGGCCCTGGCCAAGACACAAGACGCAAGAGACAAGACAGCGGACAGAAGACACTTTGGGTAATATCTATAGAAAATTGCTGTCCAGCTGAGAGTTGAGACCGCTGAGAGCGTTGAATTGTTGCCCCGTTCATTTGTTCTCGCTGTGCTCGAGGTTGTCAGCCTTTTCGGACCCAAGCCGGGCCCAGGCCATGAAGTGGTTATAAGAATAAGACACACAAAGCAGAAAACGGAAAAAACGACCCGAAGACGGAGGAACAAAATGAAGAGAAACAAAATTAAACTAAAAACTTGTTCGGTCAGTGCGTAGCAAAGCAGCACAAATGTAAGTGTGTGTATGTGTGTTGAGTGTGATTGTGTGTGTGTTTGTTTTTGTGTATGCTGCGCCCTGGCCATAAAGAAAACTCATTAAACAGGCAGCAAGTCAGGCAAAAGAAATAAGTCGAAGACCAAGTTGTTGGCCAAATTGAGCGGAGCTGAGCTGAGCCAAGGGGTAAGCTGGGTTCCAAGAGGGGGAAACGGTATGGCTAAGAAGGAAGGGGAGCAGTGGTGATCACTAATTCGCATGGCCATCATTAAAAGTCAATAAACAGACTGCAACTGCTTTTGGCCTAATCGTTGATTTTTTCGAGATTTAATTACGCTCTGAGCCCAACTGGCTGGCTAGCTGCTTTCATAATTAGTTTAAGCCAAATTGAGCTGGCCAACATGCAGCCGAGAGCCAACTGGCTAACTGATGCCGAACAGTTTTGTCTAACCATTTGCGGCATTTTCCCAGCCGCCTTGGAAAGTTGTTCGGGCCAACTTTTCTATGGTTAAGGAAACTTTAACATTTAGCTTCTATTTTGATGCTGATGCTGTTGATGCTGCTGCTGTTGTTGTTGCTGATGATGGGAACAATGACAGAAAGAGCCATGTTTATGCAATGTGAAATATGTCCAATCGAGTCTTCAACTTTAAGACCAATATGCCTATGGGAAAGCAAAAGCAACAGCAACAGCAGCGACAATTTTTTACAGTCTCTGTGATTTCCGGAGCGCCTCAAAATTCTACCTGACTGACCGAAAAAATTACTCGTTCTCTCTTTCCTTTTCTCTCTCTCTGTCTGTCTTTTTTGCCAAAACGTGCTTGTGTGCGAATCGAAAAACAGGATCGCCTGCTAAACGGACAACAACAACAATACCTACAACAACGGCAACAAGATATTGATGATGATCATTGCTCTTTAAGGTGGTATCAAGTAACCAAGCATTATGATTAATATGCAAGCGGACCTTTAAAACGAGTTTGGCTCTTTTCGATACCCTTGCCGAGGGTATTGTAATACTGTCTGAAATTGAAAACAAACATCTCTGCATTAGAATCGTAATCGAGTATGCATTAAATGCAATGATGAAAAATATTTACTTTTCAGAACAACTTTATTATAATTAACTGCATATAATACACTTTAGTAGTCGGTTTGTAGTTATGTATTTGAACAATGAACCTTATTTGTACAGCAAAGTAACTCGAGTCTGGTAATCAGGTATCGATATATGCTTGTAACACTAACTTTACCTTAAAATAACTTTTAAGTCCAATACACTGCAAGGCCTCTAGAGTATATTATCTTCGGTATCCTGCTGTTCTTTTGTTGGGCTCAGACCAACTGCTGCACTTTATTTAACATTTGTTTCGTTTCGTTCGTATCTGCCTTCTTAAGTTATTTGCTTCTTCGTCTTCTACACGTATTTGTTTCAGATTTACTGCATCCGAAAATAAGCAGGCACTTTGTTGTTGTTATTGCTGCTGTTGTATTTTTAATTAAGTCTTAAGTTACCAATGGCTTAAGTGCTAAGAAAGTTGCTCAAAAGGCGGCATCGATTAATTAATAAATGTGACAGCAAATGGGCGTTAAGTGCCCCCCATCTATATACATATACATAGTATAGTATAGTATAGTACAGTACAGTAGGAGCAGTATACATACATATATATTCATGTCGAGCCTTCGATTTGTGATGGCCAGAAGAAACGAAGACTTTCACAAAAGTTGACATTGTGGCTGTCTTCTGGTTTATCGCAGGAAGACTTTTCATAATGTGCCAATTAATTGGCCGAATGCGAAGGTTTTGACACTTTTACCGCAGTCCTTGAGGTATTTTCAAGACATGAGTGATGAAATACTTATTTTACCAAGTATTTCAATTGCAGGTTCATTTAATGGTAACCACTAACTGCCATCAACTAAGTTTGTGCTGAAGTTTGTAACGCATGGAAGGAAGCGTCTGAGACCCCCAAAAGTTACTGCCAGTATGCTTAGAACAACAAAACAAATTGATCTAGCCATGTCCGTCTGTCTGTCTGTATGTATGCAAACTAGTCCCTCGGTTTTTAAGCTATCGCGATGCAACTTTGCACAGACACTTATTATTAAAGCGGACAGCAAATTGGTCGGAGCCGGCCGGATCGGACCACTATATCTTATAGCTGCCATACAACTCTAAGTCGGTTTTGGTCATAAATCCGATGTTTTCAAAGCAAATAATTCAAAGCTTTAAATTTCCTTGTACACTTGAACATCATTATAAGTCATCAATGGGTAAAATCGCAAATCGATTAAGTCATAAACAGCGAAGATATGTGTCATTGAATATTTTGAAAAAACAGGGGCATATGAGCAAACAAAGTCAAGCGCAAGTAAGCTTTTGACAGTCTGCTCTGCAAGAGATTTTGTCATCGATCATCAAAACGGTTTGTGGCGTAAGGAGTAAAGTGGCGCCCTGGCAGCCGAAAGGTCGCTGGTTCAATTCCTAGCAGCGACCAATAAATATTTTCATTTTTATACCCTGAACCCATTAAAAATGGGTAAAAAGGATATTATGGTTTTGTGCAAAAGTATGTAACAGGCATAAGGAAGCATCTCTGACCATATAAAGTATATATATTCTTGATCAGTATCAACAGCCGAGTCGATCTAGCCATGTCCGTCTGTCTGTCCGTCCGTCTGTCTGTATGAACACACAGATATCAGAGACTACAAGAGCTAGAGACTTCATATTTGGAATATAAGTTCTCCTAATCCCGGGACAGATCAAGTTTATTTCATTTGATCAATAACTCGTCGCATTCAAAAGTTATCGATAAATTTCGATTTTAGACTAGCGTTTTTGGGACATAGCTTCAAAGATATCAGAGCTAGAGACCCCAAATTTGGCATGCATAATCTCGAATAGCATACACATGTAACAAATATTTCACTTTTTGGATACCACCCCCCGATCCCCTTAAAAGTTGAAAAAACGCATTTTTGAAGGTACGACCCTGCAATTTGTTTTGGTCACACATATTATTGACAATTGTATGTCCCAAAAATTTCAGTAAGATCGGACAATAAACACAGAAGTTATTTGAGATTTAACTTTCCATTGTATGGGGCTCAGCGAAAAGCAAGCTAACTGCTTAAACCGTATGCACTGCTTGCAGTATGTGTGTGTTTGTATGTATGCACACTATTAGGCAAGTATTAATGGAAGTCAGAACTGGGTTCAGGGTATCTCCTAGTCGGTCACTCCCGACTAGAGCACTCCTACTTGTTTCTTATTCTGCTTTTCAAATATAAAATAACTGTAACCAAATTAATTTGCTGTCAATGCCTTAGAACAAAAACTATACCTTAAAAAAAATTTTAATTCATATGATACCAATTCTTAGAGCAAAAAAATAAATGCCAGGCAATAAAACGATTTTTTACTACTTTTGAAATTTCAGTGGTGCAGTTGGCATAGTGAAAATTGACTAAAGGTTCGAAAAGTGTATAAAATCTTCGGCACGCCGAAGATAATCCTTCCCCACTTGTTTTTAGTTTTTTGTTATATCTTTATATATCTTTGTATATCTTTAGTTTTTAGCTTTTTTTTCGCCTTATAAATAACAATTTAAGCGTAATTGCCAAACAATATGTCAATGTAATCTTATGTCAAGATAAACAATATATTGGATGATTTTTGATAAATATTGTAATTACAAAATAAAATACTTTTTTTACACTCTTTTCGAAGAAAATAGTATATTAAGTTTGTGCTGAAGTTTGTAACGCATAGAAGGAAGCGTCTGAGACCCCCAAAAGTTACTGCCAATATGCTTAGAATGACAAAACAAATTGATCTAGCCATGTCCATCTGTCTGTCTGTCTGTATGTTTGCAAACTAGTCCCTCAGTTTTTGAGCTATCGTGATAAAACTTTGCACAGAGACTTCTTATTTAAAGGGACAGAACATTGGTCGGAACCGGCCGGATCGGAAAACTATATTTTATAGCTGACATACAACTGGAAGTCGGTGTGGACCATAAATCCCAAGTTTTCGAAACTATCGCGATGAAACTTTGCACAGATATCTATTATTCCAACATACATCACATTGATTGGAGCCGGCTGGATCGGACCACTATATCTTATTGCTGCCATAAAACTGGAAATAATTTTAATATTTCAATAGAAAATTTAAATTCATATGATACCAATTTTTATAGCTAATGAAATTGCTGCAATTGGCCCGAATAATGAAAATTAAAAATTTGTGTAGACTTATAACCTATAACTCAGTTGGATTTTATGACTTTTAATATGAACTTAGTTGAAAATAGTAGATGTTTCATTCTAAATTGATGTTATTATGTTAACAGAATTGATAGCTATGCTGAGCTTTAAATGTTTTACCAACTCTCTTAATTAACACAACTTTCCCATTCATTATACTCTGATACCGAAGGTACTCATAGTATATTGGTTTTGTCGAATGTCCGTCAGGCCGTCCGTCTGTCCGTCCGTCCGTCTGTCTGTCTGGATGAACGCGCGTATTTCCGAAACGATATTAGATAGACTCTTGAAATCTTTTGCGTTATGATTATAGCTATCTGCTTCAGATCAAGTTTATTCCAAATTTATGCCACGCCCACTGGGAGGCTGGCAAATCGATAACATGTCGATACACCTCAAATCACAAATCGATTAAACGTGAATAACTCCCACAATTTTGAAGCTAGAGTAATCAAATTTGGTAGGTATATTGCTGGTGACCTCCCGAAAAAATTGGATCCTAGGTTAATCGGCCACGCCCATTATTACGCCCACCAGCCCCCCCTCCAAAATTAATTTGAAATGCTTATATCTCCCGCAGTTTTAGAGCTAAAGTCACCATATTTGGAATATATATTACTGGTGACGTCCTCTACAGATTACAGAAACAAAATTCCGACCACGCACTCCCGCCCCCGTAATCGCGAAAATCGATATACATGAATGCACAATTCGATAACACGTGTATATTTCCCGCAATTTTGAAGCTAGAGTCCCCAAATTTGGAATTTAGACTAGGGCTGACCAGCCCAAAAGATTGCGTCCTGGATTTTCCGGCCACGCCCACTGGAACGCCCCCAGCCACCCCGCCCCCACGAAACACGGAAGCCTATATCTCGCACAGTTTAAGAGCTAGGGCCACCAAAATTGGAGGATAGACTTATTGTCAGCCCCCCTAAAGATCGGCAAAAAATTTTGGGGCCCCGCCCCATCCCGCCCCCAAAATCGCGAAAATTTATATCTTCCACAGTTTCAGAGCTAGAGTCATTAGACTTGGAAGATGGAATTCTGGTCAGCCCCTCTAAATATCGGTAAAAAAATTTGGGGCCACGCCCCCTCCCGCCCCCAAAAATCGCGAAAATGTATATCTTCCACAGTTTTAGAGCTAGAGTCAAGAAATTTGTAAAATAGACTTCTTGTCACTCCCTCTAAAGATCGGCCAAATTTTTTGGGGCCACGCCCCTTCCCGCCCCCAAAAATCGCGAAAGCTTATATCTTCCACAGTTTTAGAGCTAGAGTCACCAAAATTGGTAGATAGACTTCTGGTCACACCCTCTTAAGATCGACCAAAAATTTTCTGTTCACTTGCTTTCAGCTGTTCTTAAAATGGTATCAGAGTATTACGCAGTCGGCTCCGCCCGACTGCAACGTTCTCACTTGTTTTACATATGCAGCTATGTATATATGTATAGGTATTGACATTTGAGTACAACACAAACAACAACTATTACATTTTCAATGCATATTCATAATGTTTGCCCTGGAATTGAGGCACGACTAGCTTCAAGCATCAATTAGCAACTTCTTTCACACATTGAACATCCATTATAAATGGACAAAGTTTCTTTTCTATGTATTTTTTCTTTCTCGAGCACTCTGGCTGCCTACAACAGACTTTGTGGGGTATATAACTCAAAGTCTTCTCTTCCCATCATTAAGACTCTATTTTATATATTTTTAGCTGGTAACAACAATTTTGCGGGCCTTTATAAACTTATCAATTGATCATTTTTATTCTTACAAATCTCTTTCCAACGTTAGACTAATCTTACAATTTATACATATATCCTCGGATAATTTATGTTATAAATTTACATTTTTCTATTTTACAATATATATATATATCAACTTATGAGTTTAGATTGTTACAAACATATAGTGCAGCACTTGTAGGACTAGTAAAACTATTGAATACATACACATATACATATAATGTAAATATAAATAAAGAAACATATGTAAACATGTATATTTTTAATGAGGATCATTGTTAGATCTGTGAGTTTGTCTATATGAACTCAACGATCTCAGAGCCCATATGAGCTGGCGGCAAAATTTGGAATGTGGGTTTTTTAATATCACACGCCCATATATGTATCCGATTTTATAAGATGGACTCAATATTTGATGTGCATGCTTTCTGTTTCACCTTTTAGATCCACACATATGGACATATGTACATAAATATGTGTGTATACAAGTAAAAAGCTGGGTCAAGTTGGGTCTCTTACTTACATGCATATTCTTTTTGTTTCACTAATTTTCTCGAGGAGGAGCATTCAGCTGAGAGCTGAGATTGTAGCTGACATGAGGATCTTTAGCTCCCCTGCCATGTGGAGCCCACGTTCTGACTCGTCGTAACGGTTTTGTTTTGCAGCAGCAGCACCATCAGCAGCAGCAACCACCAAAGCACCGCATGAAGGAAAAACGACAGCTGCTGTCAGCCAAAAAGGTAAAAGGGACTCAGGGACTCGGGGACTCACGCGGCAGGAGTGCAACCCTTAAGCAAATCGCACAGGCGCGTCCTTTTCACTGTTTGCACTCCGATCAAATTACGGATAAGGTCAAAGCAAGTGAGTGAAAGAGAAAGAGCGATGAGGAGAAAAAACAAGACAGAGCTACAGGCATACAGATGTATACATTGTGTATGTGTTTGTGTGCCTCTACCTAGGCTGAAAACAAGTTATCAAGGAGTTCTCTTTCTGTATTTTATGTTTGTGTTGCTGCTGTTGTTGTTTTAATGTCGCGCATTCTCACTGTGCCTGCACTTTTAGCCAGCTCTCTGTCTATGCCACATGCATGAGTATTTCCTGCCTGCCATCCCTCCTCTTCTCTACTTCTCTTCCTCCTGCTTATCCTGTGCGCACCCTAATATATAATTTATTGACTCTCCTTTCTCTCTCTCTCCCTCTCTCTCTATCTCTATTGAATTTGCTGTAAGTCACGCGGAGGCCGTTAGATCTGTCCTTAATTATTCACAGAAGGCAGACATTGAAATTTAAAATATGTATGTATATATTATCATAAATAACGATACCCAAAAGGAAAACCTTTAAATATGACATTCATTTAGCCAGTATATGCACTCAATTAAAATTAAACCAAAACTTTAGAAGACATTGCATAATGTTTTAGAATAGATATTCGAAATACTCAACGTATTCGTTGAATATATGCAAGAACGTTTAATGTAATGATAATAATAATTGCTATAATAATAACATAACCAAAAACAATATCCCATTTACGCATATTTTTATTTATATGATGAATAATATGATCCTACTTCCTACTTAGCAAGTTATTGCCACGACTTTTCATTCTAGGATTCCCTAGTAAACGGTCCTTCTACTTACGAAATACTTTCAATTAGTTAAAAAATTATTGATAGAATAAAATGTATGTAGATCATTCCATTTCCAATGGGATTTAATGAGAAAAATATATAGAAGAATGGATGTTAAATAGATATTATTTGATGCAGGAGTTGCATAGGTTGCTACAATATTAGAAACAACATTTCGAATACACGGTTATATTATAATTCTCTTAAGTGATTTGTTTTTTTTTTAAACATATTTTAGTATACATTTGAATACAACATATCTACATATATCGCCTAATAAACAGTTCAGACTTTCAGATTTTATAAATTAGCTGTTTTTTTTTCTTACAATAGATTATAGCCTAGGCTTTATATCGATGATCGATAAATCTGTGGTATTTAGATATAATGTTTTAATTTGAGATAAATTGGTTTTTAATTGGTTATCTATTTGCAATGCACATATGTACAGTTGGAAAAGGCAAGTTATTGATAACAGTAATTTTTCAAAGTATTCCAATGGGTTCCAGCTAAAAAAACGTGTTCGTTATATTTTTTAATATTCCCGGAAAGTTGTTATATGGTAATGCAATGCGAGTACAACTACAATACCTACACCTAAGTACACACACACAAACACACACACAAACGTATGAAGGGACCAAAACGGAGACTAGTGTATGTTGACACAATGATTAGACAAGAGCCCATTTGCAAATATTGTGCGTTTCTTTTTTAGCTCGTCTGAGCAGCTTATCTCTTCTTCTGCTGCTTGGTTGCTGGTGATGTATCTGTTTGTGTAAATAGTGGGGTACAAAAGTTTTGACAAGTGATCCTAATTATTATTTGGTACGGGGGAGGAGGGTGTGGGGCTCACAGGAAGTTCACAAAATATGCCATCGCATATATGTATGTACATATGACGGTATAAGCTGGCATATGTATACCATATATACAAACTCACAAATACATGCACAACACAGTGGAACCAAATGGCATGAAACGAAACGAAAGGCTGCCGACGACGGTTAAAGGTGCGCAAAAGAGAGGCACAGTACAGACAGAAATCAGAGCGGGAGAGCGCACTGCGATCGAGAGAGCGCAGTAACGGAGAGCGAGCGAGCGAGTAAGCTACCACCTGTCCGAACTGTCAGGCAGACAGGAGCACAAAGCAACGAACGGCAAACCAAAAAGGAACATACGAGACAAATAGAAAGGGAAACGAACAGAACACGAAAATGCAGACTCAATCGAAATGTATGCAAAAATATTGTGGTTTTTTCAGTTTTTTTTATTTATGTTTTGTTTTTTTAGTCAATCTTTACACTTACCCGTCGCTTGGACGCTGCTGAAATTAGCTAGCGCCAGCAGCGGCAGCAGCAGCGCGACGCCCGCTAGCATTTCGTTAATCCAATTTGTGTGTGCGCGACAGCGACGTCTGCTGCGCTGCAACTGCATTGTAATCCAGTTTAAGATTTGCGTTTTTATGCTTTTCAGTTTTTTTTCTCTTTTGGCTCGTATGTGTATTAATTTTCTTGTGTAGTTCGCTGTTGTCTCACTTTGTTGACTGTTGCGTTTTCTTTTATGTTGTTTTTTGTCGTTTAATTTGTATTATGTATTTGGCAGCCAGGCGAGGAGAACAATTAAGTTCCGCGCATTGCCGTTTGTTGTATGCAGCGACGCCGACGTCGAAGCTGACGACGGCGACATTTCCACGCGCAGGCTCAGCCGCAACAAACTTTAAATTCAAAGAGACCAAAAGGCAAAGTCAGAGACAGCGATGACAATATGCTTGGCTTCCTTTCGCACACACGCACACGGGACACAGACACACACACAATCACACGCGTTGTAGTTTCTGTGCTTTTTTCGCTTATTCCTTTTAGCTTGAATTTATTTTGTTTTCACTGACGCGAAAACACAGAGACCCAAAACCACAAGGTGTACAAAAAAACAATAAAAAAAAGAATATTGAATATGTCGACAACGATGACAAGCGATGACGATGCCGATAGCGATTGATCTCGATAGCGATTATTATGTTATGCGCCACAATCGCTTGCTGCAATTTTTGCATGCGGCGGCTTTAACGCCATATTGTTGTTGCCTCTTCGAATTGCCCTCGTTGTTGTTTTCGTTTCTCTTGCCCGCGTTGCGAGTTAAAATTTGCGTCGCTTTTACACTGCACACATACACGCCAGCGCACGCAAGTACGCAATTGAGAAGAGGCACTCAAAAAAACAAAAAAATTTTATTCAACTGAAATTCCATGCAATTGCAATTTTCAACTGCTGCAGACTGTCCGCCTCGATATCCGTTTCGTTTCACGACTCGCAACACTTTGAGCCGCGCTCACGAACGCCGCTTGTCTGAACCCCCGAAAAAGACGAGGGCTATAAACAACCGGCTCTCTTGATCTCTCTCTCTCTCCCGCTCTCTCTATCGAGCGCGCTCACTCAACAGGCCGCAGTCATGGTAATTAGTAATTACACCATGGCCGCAGTCACGGCTGCTATATGTGGTACAATTGTACCAAAATCGGAACATTATATATTCACTGGTGCATTGGATCATCTATTTTAAGAGGCTTAATGTATTTTTTATTTAACATTCTTGCAAATGTACAATAATATAAATACCTTAAGTTCTTTGTAAGTAACACTGAAAATCAACTCATGAAATATATATAAGCTGATCATCTAAAATAAATCGTTAAAAACGATTAATCGCTTAAAAAAATATGTGTACCTTAAAGAACAAAACAAGCTACATATGTTTTGGTTAAATTTGTATTTTTATACCCTGTCCCATTAAAAATGGGTAAAAAGGGTATTATGGAGTTGTGCAAAAGTATGTAACAGGCATAAGGAAGCATCTCCGACCATATAAAGTATATATATTCTTGATCAGTATCAACAGCCGAGTCGATCTAGCCATGTCCGTCTGTCTGTCCGTCCGTCTGACCGTCTGTCCGTCTGTCTGTATGAACACGCAGATATCAGAGACTTTAAGAGCTAGAGACCTCATATTTGGAATATAAGTTCTCCTAGTCCCAGAACAGATCAAGTTTATTTCATTTGTTCGATAACTCGTCGCATTCAAAAGTTATCGATAAATTTAAATTTTAGACTAGCGTTTTTGGAACATAGCTTCAAAGATATAAGAGCTAGAGACCCCAAATTTTTCATGCATAATCTCGAATAGCATACACATGTAACAAATATTTCACTTTTTGGATACCACCCCCCAATCCCCCCAAGAGTTGAAAAAACGCATTTTTGAAAGTACGACCCTGCAATTTGTTTTGGCCACACATATTATTGACAATTGTATGTCCCAAAAATTAAATAAACACAGAAGTTATTTGAAATTTAACTTTCCATTGTATGAGGCTCAGCGAAAAGCCAGCTAACTGCTTAAACCGCATGCACTGCTTGCAGTATGTGTGTGTTTGTATGTATGCACACTATTAGGCAAGTATTAATGGAAGTCAGAACTGGGTTCAGGGTATCTCCTAGTCGGGCACTCCCGACTAGAGCACTCTTACTTGTTAACAAGTGAGAACGTTGCAATCGGGCGGAGCCGACTGCGTAATACTCTGATACCATTTTAAGAACAGCTGAAAGCAAGTGGACAGAACATTTTCGCTGGTGTATGGGTGACCCGAAATCGGCCTTCCAAGTTTTTGGGGACGAGAGGGGCGTGGTCGATCTTAAGAGGGGGTGACCAGAAGTCTATTTTCCAAATTTTGTGACTTTAGCTCTAAAACTGTGGAAGATATACATTTTTGCGGTCTTTGGGGGCGGGAGGGGGCGTGGCCCCCAAAATTTTTGGCCGATCTTTAGAGGACTTGGCCATAAGTCTTCCCTCAAAGTTTGGTGGCCCAAGCTCTTAGACTGTGCGAGATATAGGCTTCCGTGTTTCGTGGGGGCGGGGTGGAAAATCCAGGACGGAATCTTTTGGGGTGGTCAGCCCTAGTCTAAATTCTAAATTTGGGGACTCTAGCTTCAAAATTGCAGGAAATATACACGTGTTATCGAATTGTGCATTCATGTATATCGATTTTTGCGATTACGGGGGCGGGAGTGGGCGTGGTCGACATTTTCTGTGATCAGTAGAGGACGTCACCACTAATATATATTGTAAATATGGTGACCTTAGCTCTGGTGGCTGGTGGGCGTAATAATGGGTGTGGCCGATAAACCTAGGATCCAATTTTTTCGGGAGGTCACCAGCAATATACCTACCAAATTTGAATACTCTAGCTTCAAAATTGTGGGAGATATTCACGTTTATTCGATTTGTGATTTGAGGTGTATCCACATGTTATCGATTTGCCAGCCTCCCAGTGGGCGTGGCATAAATTTGAAACAAACTTGATCTGAAGCAGATAGTTATAATCATAACACAAAAGATTTCAAGAGTCTATCTAATATCGATTCGGAAATACGTGCGTTCTTCCAGACAGACGGACAGACGGACGGCCTGACGGACATCCGACAAATCCAATATACTATGAGTACCTTCGGTATCAGAGTATAAAAATTCAATCAAATATAAAAAGTTGGTACACTTTCTGGTACACCATATGTTCTTCAAGTAACAGCCGTAGCCACAGTGAGCCGAGATCCATTGCAAACCGGACGGCCAGCGAGAGAGATAGAGAACGAGCAATTGTGAGAGATAGAGTAGCTTGTACACTCGCATATGTCAGTAAGAAAAAGTTTATGCTTTGAATTGAGGCTATTGTGGTATGTGCATTTAAGCGATCGAATTATGATAAATTTGTTATTTAGTTTTTTTTTTTTAAATTATATTATGTTTTTATGTTTGTCCTTCACAATAATGTAACACATTTAATATCATTTTAAACCATCACGCTCATCTGACATAATAAACTTGACATAATAGCTTGCTGAGCAAGCTAAACTCCAAATTGTTGGGCTTCTTGAGAGTGATGTTCTCTCTCTTTGCTGTTTACGCTCTTAGCTATTGCGCCTGCGCTGCTGGCTTTACTTGCATTTTTATACCCTGAACCCATTAAAAATGGGTATAAAGGGTATTATGGTTTTGTGCAAAAGTATGTAACAGGCATAAGGAAGCATCTCCGACCATATAAAGTATATATATTCTTGATCAGTATCAATAGCCGAGTCGATTTAGCCATGTCCGTCTGTCTGTCTGTCCGTCTGTCCGTCCGTCTGTATGAACACGCGGATATCAGAGACTACAAGAGCTAGAGACTTCATATTTGGAATATAAGTTCTCCTAATCCCGGGACAGATCAAGTTTATTTCATTTAATCGATAACTCGTCGCATTCAAAAGTTATCGATAAATTTCGATTTTCGACTAGCGTTTTTGGGACATAGCTTCAAAGATATAAGAGCTAGAGACCCCAAATTTGGCATGTATAATCTCGAATAGCATACACATGTAACAATTATTTCACTTTTTGGATACCACCCCCAATTCCCCCAAAAGTTGAAAGTTTGAAGGTACGACCCTGCAATTTGTTTTAGTAACACATATTATTGACAATTGTATGTCCCAAAAATTTCAGTAAGAGTGGATATACATTGTGTGGGGCTCAGTGAAGAAGCAAGCTAACTGCTTAAACCGCTTGCAGTGCTTGCAGCATGTGTGTGTTTGTATGTATACACATTGATAAGTAAGTATGTATGGATGTAAGGACTGGGCTCAGGGTATCTCTTAGTCGGGAAATCCCGACTAAAGCATTCTTACTTGTTAGTTTTGTGCATGCTATTAATAAATATTAATCAATGATTAATGTAGAATTTTTATCAATACCATTTAATTTAAAATAAAGGCATCTGTGCTACGAAGTAGACGAGTTAATTGACGAATCCATCGTTTAGGAGCAAATGCATTAATTTGCTCCCTGTCATTTCGCGACGTAGATACCTTTTTATACTCTTTCGAAGAAAATATTATATTATGTATGTGCTGAAGTGTGTAATGCAGAGAAGGAAGCTTCGGAGACCCGCAAAAGTTACTGCCAGCATGAATGACAAAACATATTGATCTGGCCATGTCCGTCTGTATGTATGCAAACTAGTCCCTCAGTTTTTGAGCTATCGCGATGCAACTTTGCACAGAGACTAATTATTCAATGGGACAGCACATTGGTTGGAGCCGGTCGAATCGGAGCTGCCATAAAACTTCAAGTCGGTTGTGGCCATAAGTCCAATGTTTTCAAAGCTATCGCGATGAAACTGTACAGATACTTATTATTTAAAGAGCCAGAACATTAGTCGGAGTTGGCCTGATCGGTCCACCATATCTTATAGCTGCCATACAGCTGGAAGCCGGTTTTGGCCATATATCTCTTTTCGTCTTTTCAAAGCATTCGCCATCAATTTCCTTGTACACTTGAACATCCTTATAACTCATCAATGTTAAAAATTTCAAATCGATTCAGTTATAATTAGCGTCATTAAATATTTCAGTGTGAAAAATGCCTAAAGGTTCGAAAAGAGAATAAAATTTTCGGCACGCCGAAGATAATCCTTCGCCACTTGTTTTAAATTGCATTATATATTGTCTTAAGCTTATCCACATTCCCTGTTGCTAAGAAATTGTATTGGAAACTAATTTACTTTGATGAGCAATATACAGTGGGGGAAAAACGTAACAGAAACGACCGTCTTTTTTTAAATGTTCATATTTTCTGCTGTAAAATTATATTTATCGTGAATGCTATATTTTTTGACAACCTTCTAATGCGCTATTCAAAAAGAAATACACATTATGTCATCAGAAGATCTTGTGAAGGAGTTAAATGCAACTGTGATCAGAAACAAAGTAAATTTTACATAAAGACATTTAATGCGGAAAACTTGAAAAAAGACATGTGCTCATACGAAACAAAGGCTAATTTGAGTGAATCTGATGATAAGCCACACGTTAGACACAAAAAAAGACTGCATACAAACCATTAATATTATTAAAACTGTAGTGCTGCCATACGCCGAGGAAGATATGACGATAAAGTGGGAATATTCGCAGTATAATGGCCTTAAACACTTCTCGAATATATCAAAACAACTGAAAACAGGTGGTACAGAACCTTCTCGCTGGTGTATGGGTGAGGGCGTTAGTGGGCTTGTTCGTGGCTTGACGGTTGAGGAACTTAAACAGCTTTCAACTTTCAAATTTTCCTGACTCCATCTCTGAAATTGTACGGATCATGGATTTTGGCAGGATTTGGAGGCAGGAGGCGGCGCGGCCCTAACATTTTTTACCGATCCTTAGAGGGTGTGACCATAAATTTACCTTCCAAGTTTGGTGACTCTAGCTCTAAAACTGCCTCTGGCTGATATACCGAATAACGCACAATTTTCTAAGCACGAGTTATCCCAGATGCATAAATCTATTATTAAAACCTCATTCAATTCTCAAACAAACTGACAAGATTGTCATCTCATTTTGGTAAAGCACTCAAATATGTAATGTCTTAATAATTTTGAACAAATTATCGGACTAAAATTAATGAGGACTAAAATTAATGAGGTGAGAATCTCCAACAGACTCCAATGGCCCCTTAGGCTCCAATAATTCAAATGCTGCCCCAAACAGTTACACCTCCTTATCTTATAAACCAGCCGAATAGCCAACCTTCTTGGTAAGTACTTATAGCAATACCTTTCGATCGGTATGTAACTATGTAAACGCTTCGTGATGCTTCGGTATGTATGCTTTATTTAAATGGAAAACAAGTAATAGCAGCGAATAGAGGAAATAAATAACCAAATACATGAAGAGATTCCAAACTGACATTTATTTTAAGTTCTTTCAGCAAACAAAACATAAATGTACAGTTAATTCCAATAAATTAAATTATGTATGACTAATGTTACTGGAACATAAGTAACACTAGTATCTAGTATCTAGTATCTAGTGTCTAGTGTCTAGTGTCTAGTGTCTAGTGTCTAAATTGTGTTGCCTAAAGCCAAGAACTACTCGCTACTCTGAGCGCTTCTTCTTATTGCCGTTGCAATTGTCGTCTCCGCCGTGACGTTTGTGGCCAGAGCGCATCTTGGTATCCTTCTTGGCCTTATCCAGCAACTGTTTTTCCTCATCTTTGTTATCCTTGCGCAGGTTAAGCGAGAAGTCGTCCTTCAGCTTTACCTTTAGCTGTAAAATGCAAAAACTAATAAGTAATCGAATCAAGACGAAAGTATTTCAGAGGTATCACCTTGGAATCTGCCACTTTGGCTATGTATTTCTCGGCGGCATCCGCATCGGTAAGACGAACAGAGCCCTTGGTGTCACCCTCTTTGAACTCAATGTGGGCAATCTTAAAGTCCTTGACCTGTTCGAAGGCTTCGCGGATTTTCTCGCGTGTAACGGTTACCGGTGCAAGCTCGAAGACAATGGTTGCATTGGCCTTCTTCTGGCGCTTGCTTCTCTTCCCCGTTTTATTTTTAAAATAACCTGACTGCCACATGCGCTGCACCTTAAGGAGGTCCGCACTGATGTCGTATTTGTCATCGATCTTTTCGCCGTTGTCCTCGGCAGCGGGAGCAGTCGCTTTCTTCTGCTTTGCATAGGTATTATCCGAGGCAGCGGGAACAGCCGCGTCCCCGGTTTCTAGGGTAGCAGGAGCAGCAGTATAGATGCACAACTTCATATTTATAACGAAAGCGTCCATATTAAATATGCTGTCACAGATCCCATTGCCGTTCAACTCGAAACGACAAGCAACCATCCTAATCGACTTAAAGTGCTTGTGCGCTGAATTCGAAAAGCAAAATAAGCATATTCAACATAATACAAGTAAGAGATACTGGAGATACCCTGATCCCAGCTCTTACATTCATTCATACTTACCAGTGCAAGCAGTTTAAGCAGTTATCGTGCTTCTTCACTCAGCTTTACATAATGGAAAGTTAAATCTTAAGAAACTTTTATGTTTTTTGTCTGATCTTATTAAAAATGTTTGGGCTCTGAATTGCCAATAAAATGTTTGACCAAACCAAATTGCAACCATTAACAAGTAAAAGTGCTCTAGTCGGAGGTGCCCGACTAGGAGATACCCTGAACCAAGTCCTTATAATCATGTATACTAATCTAAACACACACACACTGCAGTTCAAGCAGTACAAGCAGTGCAAGCGGATTAAGCAGTTAGCTTGCTTTTCACAGAGCCCCACACAATGGAAAGTTGGTAAGCACTTCATCTTTATATATATTCTATGATACATTTAGCTGCACTTAAACTACATGAAAATAATGAAAACGTTATTTTTGGTTTCATTTTAGAATATTATTTTAACTAATTTGAGTTTTATGACTTAAGTTTTAATTGAATTAATTTCCATATTACACGAAATTTCACACTTTGCTTAGTTCTTTTGCGTCTACTTGCGTTTGCTTCATTCTCATCATTTGCTATTTGTTTTATTTATTTATTTTTCTTGCACATGCATTTCACATATAAGTATAATTATTATATATATTTACTTGGCTTAATAGGATTTTTCTTCTTTTGTTTTGTGTTTCGTTTTTTTAATTACTTTATGTCACTTCGTATTTTTGTTTGCATTTAATTGAACTTTTAATTGAATCGCTTGACATTTTACCCAAAAGTTTCGTTACGTTTCGTTTTCGTTTACGTTTTTTTAATGCTTTTTTATTTGTATGACTTTCTTATGAAGTCACGTAAAAGCTCTGCAAATAGCACAACAACAAACCAAATAGCATCGTCATCTAGTTAAAAAATGTAAATAAACAAGTAAGAGTGCTCTAGTCGGGAGTGCCCGACTAGGAGATATCCTGAACCCAGTCCTTACATTCATTCATCCACTAACCAGTCAGTGTACGTACATACAAACTTACACATGCTACAAGCAGTGCGAGCAGAGCAAGCAGTCTAAGCAGTAAGCTTGCTTCTTTACTGAGCTCCACACAATGGAAAGTTAAATCCTTAAAAACGTCTGTGTTTATTACCCGATCTTATTGAAATTTTTTGGGCACAAACTGGGCAGTAAAATGTGTGACCAAACCATATTTGCAGGATCATAACAATGCGTTTTTTGAGCTCTTGGGGCGGATTGGAGGGTGGTATCCAAAAAGTGAAATATTTATTACATGGGTATGCCATTCGAGATTATACATGCCAAATTTGGGGCCTCTAAATCTTATAACTTTCAAGTTCTGGCCAAAAGACACTGGTCTGAAATCGAAATTTATCGATAACTTTTAAACGGTACGAGCTATCGATAAAATGAAATAAACTTGATCTGGGATTACGAGAACTTATATTCCAAATATGAAGTCTCTAGCTCTTGTAGTCTCTGATATCCGCGTGTTCATACAGACGGACGGACAGACGGACAGACAGACAGACGGACATGGCTAAATCGACTCGGCTATTGATACTGATCAAGAATATATATACTTTATATGGTCGGAGATGCTTCTTTATGCCTGTTACATACTTTTGCACAAAACCATAATACCCTTTTTATCCATTTTTAATGGATTCAGGGTATAAAAATGTTTAAAGCGATTTTCATTCACTATTGTGTAAAGTATGTATACATATATATATTTAAAAGAAAAAAAATAGTTTTAGTGCTGGCTTAAAATACATACACGTAATTTAAGAACCCAACAAATTTCACAAGGAATCATAAGGCAGCAGTTTTAAAAATTTTACGCTTTATGGTTTTACAATCGTTTCAGTTGTATTTGGTTTTTTAGTTTTATAATTATTTTTGTATTTGGTAGATCTCTCAAATGTGTTTTACAAATTTTGCTAAGCTTTTTTTTCGTTTCTAGTTTACGCTTAAAATGTTTTATGTCTAACGTTAATTTATTTTAAATGTATTTTTACTATGCAGACAAAAAAATTTCAGTGTTCTAATCTTTCATTAATGTATAGATATTTATATGTATATATATATATATATATAATTATATATGTATATATATATATATATATATATATATCCATTTATGTTTAAATGTGTATTTGTTTTAATTAATTACAGCTATTTAGTTAATTAAGTTAAGCGTTCAGCCAGCTGGCTTACATACACATATGCGCTATATATACGAGCAATATACATACATACATATAATATATTTCAAATATGTATTCATTGTTGTTTTATTACTTTTTTGCATTTAAATACATAATTGATGTAGAGTTGTATGTCTTAGTTACTAAATTAAAGATGATTTCACATTGATGCTGTGTTATCAAGCAATCCGATCAAGCTGGCCATAGTGAAGTACATATATGTATATTTATACGTATATTAGCATGGCCTATTAAAAACAATTTTGGATATCAATGATCGTTTCTTTCGTGTTCACTTCTAGAATTATCTTCAAATATTTGAGCCCGATCAGAGTTCGTTTGAAGGTCCCAAAATTGGTTAAAGGTCTCTAAAACTCATTCAAATTAATAATTTAATTGATATATGGAAACCTTTTTTGTTTCTCAAGATATCTCTTCCAATTTTACTTCACATATTTGTTTATACTAAATATATTTGTGGGTGGTACTATGATCCTGAAATTGAATATAAGTTCGATCAACATTGGACTAACATTTACAACATATGGATATGGCTAGCGTACAAAGTCGTTCTCACATAAAGCTTCATATACTACTTCCAAAGATTACCGACCTATCAGTCTATCGTCTATCGTCTCTTACTGCTGGGTCTCTACTTCAGGTCAACTGAAATAGTTATCCACGCTGTTAACGCTGTAACTCAGGGTTGTTAGGACTTCGCTAGGATCATCGTACATTGTACACACAAAATTCCCCTTCTCGCATGGGATTAGAGCTTTTGTTTAAAGTATCTGCTAGACAACAAAAATTTAATCTTCATAATGTTAAAATTGTTTCATATTTTGAAATATAAAGTTCATTTTTCCTATATTTTTTTTAATTTTGAGTATGTATAAGACATTTAATTTATAATAAATAAGTTTGACTCAGAATTCTTTAAAAAATGTGTTCATACAAATCCCAGTTTATTTTACCGATCCCAATAAGAGCTTGACATTGATCCAATTTGTCCAAAATATAAATAGCGGGAAAATATATGTGTGGTAAGTTTGGTAGAGATATTGGAAACAAAAAAGTTTTTCATCCAACAACTAATTTTATTCAATTAAATGGATTTTGGATCCGTCAAATGAACTTCGATCGGACTTTAATTTATAAAGTTTATTCTCGGTGTGAAAGCTAAACGTTTTCAGCCTGACGCTCGTTGAAATTGCCAACATTTACTTTCTCAATACAAAACACGGCCAAGCTAATGTATGCACATGTCTTAGATATGTATATAAAGTTTTTGTTTGTTGTATGATATGTGGGCGGCACTACAAGTTAGTTAAACATTTAAAAACAGTAAATTTTACGCTATGAATGTTGGAAAATAATTGAAAAAGAAATGTATTACATTTGAGTTAGCTTTCTCTATTTATTTGATTAAATAGTTCGTTAAAAAGTCTGGCAACCCCTTGATCGAATTTGTTTTCTATTTACTCCGCTTGCAGTTTTATTTAAGTCTAAGAATTTAGTAAATTTTGGCTTAGAAAATGTTTTTGCTGCTGCGTTTTACTTGGAACTAACTACAGGCATTTTTTTACTTTAATTTGTTTGAATGTATTTGGTTTTTTTTTTCTGTATTTTAGGTTGTTGTGAAAAGTTTGAAATACTCTGATTTGCTTTCAACTCGCTGTTAAAATGAACTTTTAAAGTTGTGTGTTTCGATACGTTTCATTAATTGATATATGTATAATTCTGTTTCAGCGCTCGATATATATGTATATATATATATATATATATATATATATATATTATGTAGATGTATATATTTATATATTTGTAGATGTACTGACTTCTTTGTATTGTTTGTTTTATTTTGTTAGTTTCTTTTTTACTTTTATCGAGTTTTGCCATAAAATAATTAACGCTAAAAATCACAATACGGTTTTTATATATGATCGAATTCTTTTCGAAAAAAAAATTACTCACATCGACTCGCTTAATACACTAGGATCTAGAGGCTAGACAATACGATTACGAATACAAATTGAATAAATATGCATACACTCCTTGCTTAGCTCCGTTTTCGGCTCTTGTTCCATCTCTGGTACCGACTCCGATTCCGACTCCGGTTCCGATTCCGCATCCCGGGACAGCAAATTAGACGTGAGTGGCCAGCGGACCCTTCTGGGCGACGCCCTTGTTGTTCGTGGGCAGTATGAACTGACCGGAGGGACTTTGGGCGCTCTGCTGCGCTCCGGCCACGCCCACTCCCACGCCCACTCCCACGCCCACTCCCACGCCCAACGGCCCACACAGCGAAGGCTGGGCGAGGGGCGTGGCCGCCAGCGTATTGCTGCTGGCTGTCAAATTGGAGCTGCTGCCGCTGACGCTGCCCGGACCCCCAATGGCGCTGCCCGCTGCTCCACCCCTTCCCCTCCGCCAGCGGTCACAATGCTGGCCGTGCCGTAACCGCCGGCGCTGTAGTGCTTCAGTCCGCCATTGCTGTTGGAATGCCGTGTGGCATGGTAGGGCGGTGGGGCGGGCGTGGCCGCCGGGTTAGCGGTGCTCGGCGGTGGCAGCGGTGGCAATATGGATGAGTTGGTGCGCAAGTACGGATTGCCATAGATGGCGCTGAAGCGACTGTCGATACCGTTCTGCAGCAGTGGTTGACCTGCAACAATGGAGACGCAGGCAGTTACAGCGAGGGCACAGAAGCAATTATTATAGGAATTATTATTACCAACTAAGCTAACATTATTAATAACTCGTTTTTTCTTCTTATTTCGCTTTGTAAAGCAGTTTGTTTCGGAGGAAGTTAGTCTAGCTTCTACTACGATGAACTCATAGCCTTTCCTAAATAGGGCATGTCATTCTGTAAAGGAAGACTACTATTTCCTACTCAAGAGTTTAAGCATTTTTATTTGTTCATCGACATAGATCAAAAGAGAACACTTATTTTCCATGCAATAAATCACACTATATCTCTAAAATAAGAGCTGGATTTTAAAATGATTCGTTTTTGGAGAAAGTTCCGCTGGAAAACTGTAACAATATTGGTGTAACATTTTCAGTTCAATCTTAGATAGAGAATAATACTATGGAAAACTGATATATGCAAAGGTGGCTTTTAGGTTTGTATACTGTTTTTGTATACTGTTTTCTAGAATGAAAATGTCTGGCAAATTAATAAACTGAATTCGGTGGTTTTCATAATTGTCTAAGACTACTTCTTGAAAAATCTAAAATTGTATTATTTTTGACCCTACAACATTTTGTAAATTTTTTTTTTGTACTCATCGGCCGATTTGTCATAAAAATTTTTGCGGCTATGTTGAGCCCATATTTACTTATTAAATTGTTGGAAATATTTCCTATTACTAAAATAAAATTGTTTCTATCAAAACTCTCTCCAAATGGTACGTAGTTTGTTACTGTTATACTGTTTTCAAAATTTTAAATGTCTTTAGAATCAACAAACTGAATTTGGAGGTATTGTTCATTTTTTAGGAGTACCTTTTGCAAAAGTTCCAATACAAGTTTTAATTGGTTGGTTCGAAAAAGAACCTAAGCAAATTTGTTAATCTATTTGCGAAGTGCGTTTTTTTTTCACTTTCAATTGTTTCACAGTGTAATCGATTATAAATTCGATGATAGTCATTATTTTGTAATACCCTCTTTTAAAAACTAGCTGCTGCACGATGAACTTACCCAGAAAGCCGTTGGCCTGCGATGTCTGTGGCTGCTGCTGGGACTGCTGTTGGTGGTGGTGCTGCTGCTGATGGTGGTGCAGCTCGTGCCGTTGGTTGCCGGGCAGGCTGGCGATGCTGCTGAGTGCCACACGCACCGTCGAGTCGGCAGCAGGCCCATTGGCAGCATTGCCTGCTGCATTTGCGGCATAGTTGGGCAGTGTGGCGGAGTTGATGCCACCGGCGCCTGGCTTCGACTTGCCGTTGTCGGCTGGGGGACTGTAGTCGAGTGCATACTCAAAGTAGGGCGTATAGCCATTGCTGCTGGTCTCCTTGTACACCTTCTCCTGCTTGTTCTTCGCATTCTTGATGTGGCACTGCCGATTGAAACGATCGCCGTAGTCGCCAGAGAAGCGCTCGTCGAACTTGACGGGGCCCGCCAACGGTACACCCAAAGTGGCGCCCTTCATCTGCACGTCCGGCATCGGGGTCTGGGTGAGATTGATGGCCAGGCCGTCGCTGCCCGCCTCCGAGTACTCAACGTCATAGGCCTTGGCGCGCAGCTCGCTCTTCAGCTCGTTGAGCTTGTCGCCGCCGCGAGACGCCTCCGGGATGACATCGGCGGGCATGGGCTTCTTGCGACTGCGCCGCTTCCTGTACACGATGACGATCATAATGACCATCAGGACAATGGCCACCGACGATATGGAGCCCATGACGACGAGCAGCACGGGTATGCCATCGTGTTCCGGCACCAGTGTGATCGACAGCGAGTCTCCGCCGTACGAATTCAGCACCGTGCAGTTATATCTGCCGTAGTGCGTCGAGTGGCTCTCCTTGATGATGAGCGCCGCACGCACTCCCTCGGGCAGGTGGTGCTCCTCGAATATGTAGATGTCCGGGTCGGCGCTGCTCATGTTGATCAGCTTGCCGTCGAAGGACCACAGGATATGCTCCGCCTTCGGGATGCTGAATGCCAAGCAATCGATCTTCGCCCGGCTACCAACAGCCCCAAACTGCACCTTGTGCGAGGTGATAATCGGCGCTCGCTTCACATAGACAGTCGCCTCCGCACCAATCTCCGGGAAGCCATTGACCGCCGCCTTGCAGAAGTAGCGTCCAGCGGTCTCGCTGCTGACCTTCAGCTTCAGTTCCGGAGCGCGGCCAACAATCTGCAAGCAGACAGACAGATATGATTATGCAGAAAATAAATTCATCCTATAGTGAATTAGGTCTAGTTTTGTTCAATTTAAACATAGTTTTCATAATATTGCAATTACAGACCACCAAAAAGCTTAAGGCATAGCCTTAATATAGATCTTAGAAAATGAGTTTTAGGCTGATCGAATGAAACCCAAACAAAACTGTAAACACCCTATGTAGCTTGCCAAATAAAAATCAATAAAAATCAAAAAAGTTTTCTGCCCATTGCGGTAGAATAATATAAATGTCCCTGAACTCTACCCAAAGTGGGGAATTTACCAACAAAATGCAAAGTCCTTGAGTGCATTCGACTGCAAAACGAAAAAGTTTTTTATACTCTTTTCGAAGAAAATAGTACATTAACTTTGTGCTGAAGTGTGTAATGCATAGAAGGAAGCGTCGGAGACCCCAACAAATTATTGCCAGTATGCTTAGAATGACTAAACAAATTGATCTAGCCATGTCCGTCTGTCTGTATGTATGCAAACTAGTCCCTCAGTTTTTGAGTTATCGCGATAAGACTTTGCATCTTTTCAAAGCTATCGCCTTAAATTTCCCCTGATACACTTAAACATCCTTATAACTCATCAATGTTAAAAATTTCAAATCGATTGAGTTATAAGTAGCAAAGATATGCATCATTAAATATTTCGGTAGTGCAGTTGGCAGAGGGAAAATGCCCAAAGGTTAGAAAAGAGTATAAAATCTTCGGCACTCCGAAGATAATCCTTCCCTACTTATTATACTCTTTTCGAAGAAAATAGTATATTAAGTTTGTCCTGAAGTTTGTAACGCATAGAAGGAAGCGTCGGAGACCCCCAAAAGTTACTGCCAGTATGCTTAGAGTGACAATTCAAATTGATCTAGCCATGTCCGTCTGTCTGTCTGTCTGTATGAATGCAAACTAGTCCCTCAGTTTTGAGTTATCGCGATAAAACTTTGCACAGACACTTAATATTCCAGGGGACAGCACATTGGTCGGAGCCGGCCTGATCGGACCACTATATCTTATAGCTGCCATACAACTCGAAGTCGGTTTTGGCCATATATCCCATGTTTTTAAAGCTATCGCGATACAACTGTGCACAGATACTTATTATTCAAAGAGATATCACATTGGTTGGAGCCGGCCGGATCGGATCACTATATCTTATAGCTGCTATACAACTGGCAATGATTTAAATATTCTTAGAACAAAAAAAAAAATGTTACGCGACAAAACGATTTTGTACAGCTTATGAAAATTCAGTGGTGCAGTTGGCAGAGTGAAAATTGCCTATAGGTTCCAAAAGAGTATAAAATCTTCGGCACGCCGAAGATAATCCTTCCCCACTTGTTTTTGCATCAGTTATCCATCAATGTTCTTGTTTTTTCTAAATTTAAAGTCATGTGAATGCTTATTTATGTGGAGCTTTTCAAATGAGTTTGAAGTTTATCGCACGTAAACTAATATTTCGCTAATAAAACCAGATTTCAAAGAGTTTTTTATTATTGATTATTGAAAATAAGTTTGAACTCAATCGGATGAAAATCAACAAATTTTGCAGAAATTTGCAGTTTATTCTAATTTTTAGAGCTTGAGAACTGAATTCCTTAAAATACCGCCTAGTGTTCATTTCTGTATGCCCTAAATGAAAACCACTGTGAAAATATCAGCCGATTATCTTTAGCCATTCAGTCAATTAGTCTATTTTGTGACATATCAATTTCAACAGTGAGTTTTTGAATCATTGACTCATCTCGTCTAAGGCCATTGGAAAATTGCTGATCTCAATTATTTGTACCTGATCGGAGTTCTCGTTGATCCACTCGATTTCAGGCGTCGGATTGCCGACCACCTCACAGCGCATGGTGACTGTGGCACCCAGATCCACCTCCTTGCTGACAGGACGTTGACGGAAGACGGGTCCGACTACATGGAGCAACAATATTTGGTTTATTTTCAATGTCGATTGGTATTAACTTATATATTTGTACACTTACAGCTTATATCCAGGGTTTCGCTCTCCTCGCTTTTTCCAACGGCATTAACCACCTCGCACTTGACAATCGCATCGTGGTACTTGCGGGTCACATTGTGAATGATCTGTCAAAATGGAGTTGAATTTAGAGTTGATTACAGCTGCTCAGAAAGTGAAAGGGTTATACTATAAGCACTCGAAGTCCACGAGATCACCCACTCTACATATGTAGTTTAAGTTCTCGCTTGAGCAACTATATTATTTGCAAAAATATCCTAGATCAGCACATGTTTATACTCTCTTCGAAGAAAATAGTATATTCAGTTTGTGCTGAAGTTTGTAACACAAAGAAGGAAGCGTCGGAGACCCCCAAAAACCACGTCCGTCTGTCTGTATGTATGCAAACTGGTCTTTCAGTTTTTGAGCTATATGTTCCACGTATTTCATGATTTTTAATCTAGCACGATGAAACTTTGCAGTGATACTTATTATTCAAAGAGACATCACATTGGTCGGAGCCGGCCGGATCGAACCACTATATCTTATAGCTGTCATACAAGTCAAAGCCGGTTTTGGCCATATATCCCATGTTTTTAAAGCTATCGCGATGAAACTTTGCACTGATGCTTATTATTCAAAGACTCATCTTCAAAGACATTGGTCGGATCCGGCCGGATCGGATCACAATAATGAATTAAATATTCTTAAAACAAAAATTTTTACAGCATATGAAATTTCAGTGGTGCAGTTGGCACAATGAAAATTGCCTAAAGGTTCGAAAAGAGTATAAAATCTTTGGCACGCCGAAAATAATCCTTCCCCACTTGTTTTAATCAATATCGAACTAGTTTATAGTTCTTAACTAATATTTAGCTCCCATAGGATCAATTGTTTGAAAATCATGACAAGTTATTTACTTATTTGACATGTTTACATTATTTATCGATGTTAAATGTGGTTGAATATATGTTCACGAACGCAAAAGTTAAAATGCAAGCCATATTTTAAAATTGCTTGAAACTTTCTTAATAAATATCATAAAAAAACAAGTGCGAAGGAATTATCTTCTCCATGCCGATGATTCTAAACTCTTTTCCAACCTTTAGTCAATTTTCACTCTGCCAACTGCACCACTAAAATTTCAAAAGTAGTAAGAAATCGTTTTAGCGCGTGGCATTTTTATTTTTTGTTCTAAGAATCGGTATCATATAAATTTATATATGTTTCTTTTAAAATATTGAATTCAAGCTATTTGATATATATTTGAAAAAAATAATTAGAAAAAAAATAAAAATCGATAAGTCTCGGCTGGGATTTGAAACGTGTTCTCCCGTTTGTCAGCGCAGCACTCTAATACTTACGTCACCAAGCAGTTTTGGAATGTGCTGACAAACTCGAATATACTGATGGTTTTTTTCGCGTTGTATAGTTTTTGTTCAAGATTGGTAGCAAATGAATTGGATTACAGTTATTTTATATTTGAAAAGAAGAATAAGAAAAAACTGAAAATAAATTACCAGTCGCCGCTGAGACACGTACCCAAGACCTTTCGTTTGCCAGGGCATCACTTTACCTTACTTACGCCACAAACCGTTTTGATGATCGATGACAAAATCCTTTGAAGATCAGACTGTCAAAAGCTTACTTGCGCTTGACTTTGCTTGCTTATATGCACCTGTTCTTTCGAAATATTTAATGACGCATATCTTCGCTATTTATGACTCAATCGTTTTGCGATTTTACCCATTGATGAGTTATAAGTATGTTCAAGTAAACAAGGAAATTGAAAGCAATTGCTTTGAAAACATAGGATTTATGGCCAAAACCGACTTCAAGTTGTATGGCAGCTATAAGATATAGTGGTCCGATCCGGCCGGCACCGACCAATGTGCTGTTTCTTTGAATAATAAGTACTGTGCAAAGTTGCATTGCGATAGCTCAAAAACTGAGGGACTAATTTGCATACAAACAGACAGACAGACAGAACGATTTGTTTTGTCATTCTAAGCATACTGACAGTAACTTTTGGGGGTCTCCAACGATTTCTTCTGTGCGTTACACACTTCAGTACTAACTTAATATACTATTTTATTCGAAAAGAGTATAATATGAAATGTTCTATAAAGCAATGTGTTCCCTGGAACATATGAGTTTAGTTTTCGAAGAAAATAGTATATTAAGTTTGTGCTGAAGTTTGTAACGCATATTAAATTACTGCCAGTATGCTTAGAAATACAAAACATATTGATCTAGCCATGTCCGTCTTTCTGTCTGTCAGTCTGTCAGTATGTATGCAAACTAGTCCCTCAGTTTTTGAACTATTGTGATGCAACTTTGCACAGACACTTATTATTCAAGGGGACAGCAAATTGGCCGGCCGGATCGGACCACTATATCTTATAGCTGCCATACAACTTGAAGTCGGTTTTGGTCATAAACCCCATGTTTTCAAAGCTATCGCGATAAACCTTTGCACAGATACTAATTATTCAAAGAAACACCACATTGGTCGGTGCCGGCCGGATCGGACCACTATATATTATAGCTGACATACAACTCAAAGTCGGTTTTGGCCATAAATAGAATGTTTTCAAAGCAATTTCCTTGTAGACTTGAACATCCTTATAACTCATCAATGGGTAAAATCGCAAAACGATTGAGTGAGATAAACAGCGAATTAAATATTTTGGAAGAACAGGTGCATATGAGCAAACAAAGTAAAGCGCAAGTAAGCTTTTGGCAGTCTGCTCTTCAAGGGATTTTGCCATCGATCATCAAAACGGTTTGTGGCGTAAGTAAGGTAAAGTGATGCCCTGGCAAACGAAAGGTCTTGGGTACGTGTCTCAGCGGCATCTGGTCATTTATTTTCAGTTTTTTCTTATTCTTCCTTTCAAATATAAAACAACTGTAATCAAATTTATTTGCTTCCAATGTCTTAGAACTAAAACAATGCCACGCGAAAAAACAAATGCTCAGTGTAATCGAGTTTGTCAGCGATTTCAAAACTGCTTGGTGTAAGTAGCAGAGTGCTGCGCTGACAAATGCGAGTTGCAGGTTGTATGAAAACAAAACAAGTTAGCTTTTGACAGTCTGCTCTTCAAGCGATTTTGTCATCGATCAACAAAACTGCTTGTGGCGTTAGGGGTTAAGTGATGCGCTCACAAACGAAAGGTCCTTGGTTCAAGTACCAGCGGCAACTGATCATTTGCTTACACTTTTTTCTTATTCTTCTTTTCAAATATAAAATAACTGTAATCAAATTCATTTGCTACCAATGCCTTAGAACAAATACTATACAACGCGAAAGAAAAGATCAGTATAATCGAGTTTGTCAGCGCATTTCAAAACTGCTTGGTGGCGTAAGTATTAGAGTGCTGCGCTGACAAACGGGAGAGCACGGTTCAAATCCCAGTCACGACATATTGATTTTTATATTTTTTCTAATTATTTTTTCACATATGGGCACTTCCACGGCGAGGTCCACCGAGACCAAAAAATTAAAAGTGCTTGAAAACACTTTGTGTTATCATATTTTCGTAGTCAACAAATCAAATTTAACTAATTTAAAAAAAAACACTTCGAGATAATCGAATGCAAAGTCGCGCAAGCGCAATTTTTCACATTTGGGTAATTTTACGGGATGTTTTGTTTTGATCAAATATTATAGAGAGAGACATTATGCATTGACTCTTGCTCTCTTAAAATCTTTGTGAAGGTTAAGGGAGTAAAAAAAAGTGCGTAAGAAACTATGCGACAGTAAATAACTATAAGTTTTGGCATTGCCTTATCGCATATTTCGATCTACCGTCCGACCGACGAAAAACAGCATTTGTTGTCAGTGCGTCGAAAGTTCTTGCAGACAGATCATCAAATTTTGTGACCAAACAGAGATCTTAATAACAATTGATATAAAAAAACCTTGCTGAAAAATATTAAGATTTGTGATCTTGGCTCTTATATGAAGTTGCGAGCGTTCGACTCCGTATGTGTGAAATTTTCAAATTAAAATTTTTTTTACTTTTATAAATATTTTTTTTAATATTTAAATCTAGATGAGCATTAGCCGCAACGAAAAAATGCAATCGGTGGAGACAAAAGTTGAAGGAAGATCCAGTGAAATTGCAAAACCAAAAATTAAAAGACAGGGAAAGAGCGCGAAGTTACAGGCAAAAGTGTAAGTTGATGATTGAAGGCAAAAACAAATCTATGGAATGTAGAAGGCGATATGAGCGCATTCGTAACAGACAAAGTCGAAGCTCGCAGAAATTGCAAATGCAAAACAAAACAAGTGGGGAAGGATTATTTTCGGCGTGCTGAAGATTTTATACTCTTTTCGAACCTATAGGCAATTTTCACTCTGCCAACTGCACCATTGAAATTTCATAAGCTGTACAAAATCGTTTTGTCGCGTAACATTTTTTATTTTTTTTGTTCTAAGAATATTTAATTCATTGCCAGTTGTATAGCAGCTATAAGATATAGTGATCCGATCCGGCCGGCTCCAAAAAATCTTTGAATAATAAGTATCTGTGCAAAGTTGTATCGCGATAGCTTTAAAAACATGGGATATATGGCCAAAACCGACTTCGAGTTGCATGGCAGCTATAAGATATAGTGGTCCGATCCGGCCGGCTCCGACCAATGTGCTGTCCCCTGGAATTATAAGTGTTTGTGCAAAGTTTTATCGCGACAGCTCAAAAACTCAGGAACTAGTTTGCATACATACAGACAGACAGACAAACGGACATGGCTAGATCAATTTGTATTGTCATTCTAAGCATACTGGCAGTAACTTTTGGGGGTCTCCGACGTTTCCTTCTATGCGTTACAAACTTCAGCACAAACTTAATATACTATTTTCTTCGAAAAGAGTATAAACAAAACGAGCATTACAAATGCAAGCAAACGTTGGGAAAAGCTGTAAAAAACATACAGAAAAAATTAAAGGTACTTAAAGTTTTGTGGGAACATGGTTTTGCGTTGTGGAAGTGCACCCGCAGCATCAAGCGACAGCCTCTTCGCAGGCTCCCTCTCAGACGTAATGATGGTACATGGGCTCGTACTGATGACGATATTGCTGAAGATTTTGCGAATGAACTCGAAGCACGGCTCACTCCTTTTGATTTCGCGACCAGACAAGAGGTAAGAACCACCGTCTCGAGGATTGGCCTATCCTTCGGCCCCTCCCATTTTGTCCAGCCGGTTAACGAAGATGAGGTTCATTCTCAAATAAAGAGGTTGATTCTCTCTAAGGCACCTGGAATGGATTCTATTGATGGCAAAGTGGCCAAGGCACTACCCAGCGTAATTGTCTCACAGCTTTGTCGGCTGTTCAATGCCGTACTTGACTTGGGTCATTTCCCGGCCCCATGGAAGCGCGCTCTTATTGTTATGGTGCCAAAGAAAGGCAAGGATCCCCACAATCCGGACTCTTTCAGGCCGATAAGTCTCCTGCCTACTTTTTCGAAGGTCTTTGAGAGAATCTTTTTAACCCGTCTTCTGGCCGTTGACGCTTTTGAAAATGCGCTACCAGACCATCAATTTGGCTTCCGAGGACGCCATAATGCAGTTGAACAAATCCATCGTGTTGTAAGCCACATCCTCAGCGCCTTCGAAAAGAAAAAATACTGTGCCGCAGTTTTCCTGGACATTCGGCAGGCTTTTGATAGGGTCTGGCACGAGGGCCTCTGCTACAAGCTAATGCCGCTGCTCCCTGAAGGTCTCTGGAAGGTGCTTGTCTCTTTCCTGGAAGGCAGAGCATTTGCTGTCGAATACAGAGAAGCCCGGTCCGGAATGCGTCCTATTCGGGCTGGTGTACCTCAGGGTAGTATTCTTGGACCAATACTATACACTGTATTTACGGCGGATCTTCCCATCCTCAATACACGCGGATCATTGACGGCAACATATGCTGACGACACAGCTTTCCTAGCTTCTAGCAGTTACTCAACGACTGCCTCCAGACGTGTCCAAGGATTCCTAGATGAGTTCGAGTGCTGGGCCTCGCGATGGAATATAGAGCCGAATATTGAAAAAACCCAACACGCCACGTTTGCACTCCGGCCTGGTCGCTCACGTCGGCTTTATCTAGATGGTAAGAGAATCGCGCACACTGATAACATCACTTATTTGGGAGTGACCCTGGACAGGCGCCTCACATGGAGCAGCCATATTAAAAAAGCATGTGGAACAGTGAACAAAAAACTGGGGAAATTTGACTGGCTTCTCAGACCAGGGAGTGGTCTTTCCCTAAGAGCCAAAGTACGGTTATTTAAGACCATTATACTGCCAACGTTAAATTGGGGTATCACTTGCTGGGGGACTGCATGTGACACTACCCTAAGAAGAGTTCAAGCTACAATAACAAAGTCTTTGCGCCGCATGACCAATATTCAGTGGCATCATTACGTCAAAAATGAGACTATCCTCAACGACCTTCAAATACCAACGGTGTGTGAGGCCATAAGTAAAAGCTCCAACCGGTATCGCGCACGTTTGTTAGACCACTCTAACCGCCTGGCTAGACAACTCGCAAGACCGGCGAGACATAGGCGTCTAAAGCGCAAGCACCCGTCGGACCTCTGGATCCTTGGCCGGTCGCGGAACGGCCGGCTTCTTTAGAAAATTATAGCAATATATATTATAGCATACCCGTGCTAACAACAGCGTCATCTCCCCACTGAGATGGGTTTTAAAGTTCAAAGTTATACCGGCCTGGAAATAGGGTAAACACCCTATGTAGCTTGCCAAATAAAAATAAAAAAAAAAATAAATAAATAAATAAAACAAAATCAAAACAAATCCAGCCATACACTGCCAGAAAGTACAGTTAAGTCCATCAAAGACTTTAATGTGAACAATAACACTAGTATGCAAGCTTCGGGAAAGAAAGACTCTATTTTGATTGACGGAGAGGTAATTGCTAAGCGCTTTAAGATCATGACATGTACAAAAAAGATTACCCAAACGAAAAAGTGGGCAAATCAATGTTTTTTAAGATGCGGCCATGTCCTGTAACACTAGTAAATAAAATACCGCACAATATGTGTGTATGTATGTACCATGCCAATTTCGGTTACTTGTTAGAAAGCTGCGCAATATCATAATGGAAAAGAATCAGCGTACGACACTACCCATCACGACACTGATTGAAACTCAATTAAAAAAAAAAGTTTAAATAATTTTTGGATGAAATCAAAAGCATTTTCAATTTAAATCAATGCATAACATTCTAAAACTAATCGCATTGAAATATTGCTTCTTGAATTGTTGGCCGCGAAATCCACTTCTATTCTTGTGCCGTCCGAACCTCTTGGTTTTTTGCAAATAAAAATGCCTCAAAATCAAGCTATGCACATATTATAGGACTATTGAAGAGCTATAAGTAAAGCCAGTTGTCAGAATAAAATCCGTTTTATTTTGCCTGTTTTTTACTTCAAGTTCGTACGATTGCAAAAAGCGACACCATGGAAACGCCCATATATATTTCAAATAGCTTGAATTCAATAATTTAAAAGAAAAATTTAAATTCATATGATACCAATTCTTAGAGCAAAAAAATAAATGCCACGCGATAAATCGATTTTTTACTACTTTTGAAATTTCAGTGGTGCAGTTGGCAGAGTGAAAATTGCCTAAAGGTTCGAAAAGAGTATAGAATCTTCGGCACGCCGAAGATAAACCTTTCCCACTTGTTTTTTAAGGGATTTTCAATGAATTAATCTCGGATTTCTTAAAATCTACCTAGTAAGTTAGAAATAATAATTTCGGTATTTCGAAGTGATTCACTTGTTGGAAAATAAAGTAAGCAGCCTCTGGTGCCCAATAATAAAATATAAATAACTGTGCTTAGTGTACATATAAAGTAACAAGAAAGAATCGCTGAACTGAATATAGGGTATCTCTCATATATGTTACTCTCACTAGTTGCATACCATTTTGGTGGTAAAATCGCCCGTCATGAGCTCGTCATTGATGAACCAGCGATAGCTGACCTCCGGCGGATTCGCGTCCGCCTGGCAGCTGAGTATGACCTCGGCACCCTCGGGGATGCGACCGGCGGCGAGGGCACCTCCCACCACAGAGACGGACACCTTGGGCGCGTACTTCACCTCCAGTAGGACCTTGGCGGAGCGATAGGTGCGGTCGGCGGTGTTCTGGGCCTGGCACGTGATCGTCGTGTTGTGATACTTCTTCTTCGGCGCCAGCTTCAGCACCGACTTTGTGGTGACGCGTCGCGAGTCGGAAAGCGGCTCAAAGAAGGACTCGGCCGTCAGGACGTTGCCCAGGCCGTCGATCCAGGTGATTTCTGCGGCCGGCTTGCCGCCCGCCGAGACGCACTCGAGTTCGATCTCGCGATCCTCGGTAGTGACCAGATAGTCGCCCTGCAGGATCTTTGGCGCCTCCGGTGGCACCAGTACCGTCAGATTGGCAAACCGCGACCGTATGCCCAGCTCCCCCTGGGGTCCCGGGCCCACCTGGCACTGGTACTTGGCGTCGTCGTCCAGCATCAGCGGATAGATGTCCAGCGAGAAGTCGCCCTCCTCGTCGCTGCCCACCATCGAATAGCGCTCGAAGCCGCTCAGATTGCGATGCTGGCCCAGCCCAAAGTCGTCCTTCGTCCACTGCAGGGCGCCAACCTTCTGCATGACGCGACAGGGCAGAGTGACACGTGAGCCGACGACGGCGGTCTGATCCTGCGGTTCCATAGCAAAGTGCTGGCCACCATCGCCATGTCCTTTCATTGTCGGCTTGTTGATATTGCTGTTGTTGTCATCGCTGCCACCGGATGACGACGAGCTGCCGCCGGAGTCGCTGTAGTGTGTATTCTGATTGGATTTGTTCTTGTTCTTCGACTTGGCCATTGTGTCGCGGGGCAGGACGAGCAGGAGCAGCAGCGCTATCGCCAGAGGCAGCATCAGATGGCGACTCGCACGATTGCCGGACATAATTTTCATCTTCATTCTACTCGTTGCAAACTCCTTTCGCTTTAGTCGGGCTGCAAGACAAGATGTGAGAAAACTCGTTAGTCTTAATATTATTCAGATTGAATTAGCAAGGTAATTATTTTTAAGAGCTATTTATTAATTTGTTAGAAAGAGGTAGAGTTCATTACAAATCAGCTGACTACTTGTTTAGCCCGCAGCAACTAAAGCATTAAGCTTGATTATACTCTTTTCGAAGAAAATAGTATATTAAGTTTGTCCTGAAGTTTGTAACGCATAGAAGGAAGCGTCTGAGACCCCCAAAAGTTACTGCCAGTATGCTTAGAAAAACAAAACAAATTGATCTAGCCATGTCCGTCTGTCTGTCTGTCTGTCTGTCTGTATGTATGCAAACTAGTCCCTCAGTTTTTGAGCTATCGCGATGCAACTCTGCACAGACACTTATTATTCAAGGGGACAGCACATTGGTCGAAGCCGGCCGGATCGGACCACTATATCTTATAGCTGCCATACACCTCAAAGTCGGATTTGGCCATAAATCCGATGTTTTCAAAGCAATTGCCTTAAATTTCCTTGTACACTTGAACATCCTTATAACTCATCAATGGGTAAAATCGCAAATCGATTGAGTCATAAACAGCGAGGATATGCATCATTAAATATTTTGAAAAACAGGTGCATATGAGCAAACAAAGTCAAGCGCAAGTAAGCTTTTGATAGTCTGCTCTTCAAGGTATTTTGTCATCGATCATCAAAACGGCTTGTGGCGTAAGGGGTAAAGTTGCGAACTGGTGAGCGAAAGGCGAACCCAGTTCAAGTGCCAGCGGCGACTGGTCATTTATTTTCATTTTTTCTTATTCTTCTTTTCATATATATAATAGCTGTAATCAAATTCATTTATTTCCAATTTCCTAAATTGTTTCTAATTTTTTTTTTTTCACACATAAAGTAGCTTTAATAGAATAATTCAAAAGACAAATTTAAATTCATTGGCAAAACCAATGCCACGCGAAAAAAAATATGGATCTCAAATTCTGAATATAAGCTCTCGTATGTTCAGATTAAGTTTTATGACAATTCAATTTCCGACAGCGGCCTTGAAAGGTATAAGAGCAACAGGCACAAAATTTGGTATGTATATTGTAGTATACATATGTAATGTAGTTTCGACTTTTTTGGAAAAACTGAAACTTGTTTATTGTTCAATTCGGTAGCACTTATGAATGCTAAGGGACGCGTCCACGAGCTGCGGATAGTGAAACGTCCCTGTTTACATGAATACCTTTACATATTTTATTTTATATGTAGGGGTATATGTATGCGACATTAATATCTGCGAATTAAATAAGCAGTCACGGAAAAATAGTGAAAATTGCTTAAAGGTTCGAAAAGAGTATTTAATCTTCGGCACGCCGAAGATAATCCTTTCCTACTTATTATACTCTTTTCGAAGAAAATAGTTTATTAAGTTTGTCCTGAAGTTTGTAACGCATAGAAGGAAGCGTCGGAGACCCCAAAAGTTACTGCCAGTATGCTTAGAATGACAAAACAAACTGATCTAGCCTTTTTCGTCTGTGTGTCTGTCTGTCTGTCGTCTGTCCATCAGTCCCTCAGTTTTTAAGCTTTAGCGATAAAACTATGCACAGAGACTTATTATTCAGAGGGACAGCACATTGGTCGGAAACGGTCGGATCGGACCACTATATCTTATAGCTGCCATACAACTGGAAGTCGGTTTCGGTCATAAATCCCATGTTTTCAAAGCTATCGCGATGAAACTTTTCACAGATACTTATTACTCAAATATACATCACATTGATCGGAGTCGGTCGGATCAGATCACTATATCTGATAGCTGCAATACAACTCGAAGTCGGTTTTGACCATATATCCCATGTTTTGAAAGCTTTCGCGATGAAACTTTGCAGATATGTATACTCATTATTCAAAATGACAGCACATTGATTGGAGCTGGCAGGATCGGACCACTATATCTTTCAAAACAAAAATTTATATTCCTATGATATCAATTCTTAGAACGAAATAAAGAGTGCTCTAGTCGGGAGTGCCCGACTAGGAGATACCCTGAACCAAGTCCTTACAATTATGCATACTAATCAGCACACACATGCTGCAGTTCAAGCAGTACAAGCAGTGCAAGCGGCTTAAGCAGTTAGCTTGCTTTTCACCGAGCCCCACACAATGGAAAGTAAAATCTTAAAAAACTTCTGTGTTTACTGTCCGCTCTTTCTAAAATTTGTAGGACATAACATTGGCTATAAAATGTGTGACCAAACCAAATTGCAAGGTCATACCCTCAAAAATTAGTTTTTTGAACTTTTGGGGGGATTGGGGGTTGGTATCCAAAAGTGAAATATTTGTTACATGTGTATGCTATTAGATTATACATGCCAAATTTGGGGCCTCTAGCTCTTATAACTTGTACGTTATAGCCAAAAAACCCTAAGTTTATCGATTACTTTTGAATGGGTCGAGTTATCGATAAAATGAAATAAACTTTATCTGTCCCGGCACTACGAGAACTTATATTCCAAATATGAAGTCTCTAGCTCTTGTAGTCTCTGATATCCGCGTGTTTATACAGACGGACGGACAGACGGTCAGACGGACAGACAGAAAGACGGACATGGCTAAATCGACTCGGCTTTTGATACTTATCAAGAATTTATATACTTTATATAGTCGAAAATGCTTCCTTATGCCTGTTACATACTTTTGCACAAAACCATAATACCCTTTTTACCCATTTTTAATGGGTTCAGGGTATAAACAACGCATATTGTCATCTCACAAAAGTATTCATCGCACTTATATATATTAACTTATGCTGTCACATATATCGTCCAAGCGTCTTGACATCGATTCCACCAATTAACGGCAATATTCGTGAACTATTTTGGACCATTCATCCTGCAGCACCTGCTTTAAGATTATTTTTAAAGAAATATGGTTCTCTCTAACTTTAAGCTTAAGATATGACTATAGATTCTTGAAGGGATTTGTGTCGGGACTCTGTGGGGGGGCTTTTGATTATTTGGTATTGCACAAAATCCACATTTGTACTGCCAAGCAGTGTAACATAAGTTAATATATATAAGAGCGATGAATCCTTCTGTGAGATGAAAAAGTTTTTTTTTAGTTTTGTTGCTCTATTTGGATAACTGTTAAACGTTTTCCAATTTTTTCTTATGAATTGCCTTTCGTAAACATCATTCTACGAGTGCAGTAAAAAAACCAGTAGGAAAGGATTATCTTCTTCGTGCGAATATTCTATACTCTTTTCGAACGTTTAGGCAATTTTCACTCTGCCAACTGCACCACTAAAATTTCAAAAGTAGTAAAAAATCGTTTTATCGCGTGGCATTTATTTTTTTGCTCTAAGAATTGGTATCATATGAATTTAAATTTTGCATTTAAAATATTGAATTCAAGCTTTTTGATATATATTTGAAACAAATAATTAGCAAAAAAAAAAATCAATAAGTCGCGGCTGGGATTTGAACCGAGTTCTCCCCGTTTGTCAGTGCAGCACTCTATTGTCTGATCGTTTTTTTTCGCGTTGCAAAGTTTCTGTTCTAAGACATTGGTAGCAAATGAATTTGATTACAGTTGTTTTATATTTGAAAGGAAGAATAAGAAAAAAATGAAAATAAATGACCAGTTAGTCGCCGCTGAGACTCGAACTCGGGACCTTTCGTTTGACAGGGCGCCACTTTATCCCTTACGCCACAAGCAGTTTTGATGATCGATGACAAAATCCCTTGAAGAGCAGACTGTCAAAAGCTTACTTATTTTGTTTTCCTGCAACTTGCGCTTGTCAACTACTTACACCAAGCAGTTTTTGAAATGCGCTGACCAGCTACATTGGTAGCAAATGAATTTGATTACAGTTGTTTTATATTTGAAAAGCAGAATAAGAAAAAATGAAAATAAATATTGGTCGCCGCTAGGAATTGAACCAGCGACATTTCGTTTGCCAGGGCGTTACTTTACTCCTTACGTCACAAACCGTTTTGATGATCGATGACAAAATCCCATTGATGAAATTGAAGGCAATTGCTTTGAAAACATCGGATTTATGGCCAAAACCGACTTCAAGTTGTATGGCAGCTATAAGGTATAGTGGTCCGATCCGGCTGGCTCCGACCAATGTGCTGTCCCCTTGAATAATAAGTGTCTGTGGAAAGTTGCATCGCGATAGCTCAAAACCTAGTCCTTACATTCATACTAATCTATCTGTGTGTATACATACATGTAATTGAAAGTAAAATCTTAAATAACTTCTGTGTTTATTGTCTGATATGTCTGAAATTTTTAGGACATAACATTGGCTATAAAATCTGTGACCAAACCAAATTGCAAGGTCATAACTTCAAAAATTCGTTTTTTCAACTTTTGGGGGGATTGTGGTGTGGTATCCAAAAAGTGAAATATTTTTAACATGTGTATGATTTTCGGGATTATACATGCCAAATTTGGGGCCTCTAGCTCTTATAACTTTCAAGTTATGGACAAAAAACACTTTTCTGAAATTGAAATTTATCGATAACTTTGAAACGGGATGAGTTATCGATAAAATGCAACAAACCTGTAATGTCCCGGGACTACGAAAACTTATATTCAAAATATGAAGTCTCTAGCTCTTATAGTCTGATAACTGCGTTTTCATACAGACGGACAGACAGACAGACGGACACGCGGACATGGCTAGATCGACTCGGCTTTGATACTGATCAAGAATATATATACATTATATGGTCGGAGATTCTTCCTTATGCCTGTTACATACTTTTGAACAAAACCATAACACCCTTTTTACCAAATTTTAATGGGTTCGGGGTATAAAAAGTATTTGCTAAAATGGTGAAATACTTGGGTTTATGCTCCATATGTTTAGCAATGCATACTTTAGTGGGTCACTGTATATTAAACATAACTTCAAATCAATTTATATCTACATTTTTGTATCTCTGCTGATTTAGTCGCTGCACCAACCAGAAACCAACTGTATCAAGCAGTGTAAAACTGCTTACCGTACTATATTCAAATTAGGCACATGACAAGCATAAATTAGTAAGTACACAAACCACATAAAAGCATTTTACTGAACTGCTTACTGTGATATGAATAGTGACATACAACCACTGCTGACACGCAGGATATGCGTTTCTCCTGCAAGCAGTTCATTATTAATCTTATCTTCTGACAATATTCGATACACTTTTGCTGCACATTTTTCGTCTATTTCTGTTATTGGCTTTTCATTAATTTATTTAATGCTAGCAATTGCTATTATTTGCATTAAATATTAAAAAGAAAAGTGAACGACAAATTTAAGCCACATAGCATGCAAAATGCATGAACATCTGCACCGTTCCTTGCTTATTTTTAGGAGTCAAGTTTTGTAGGTCAAGTTTAAAAAAAATCAAGTGGGAAAGGATTATCTTCGGCGCGCCGAAGATTTTATACTCTTTTCGAACCTTTAGACAATTTTCACTCTGCTAACTGCACCACTTTCATCAGTAAAAATTTATATCATATGATATAAATTTGAATTGAAATATTAAATTTATTTCCAGTTTGCAAAGTTTCAGTGCGATAGCTTTGAAAACATGGGATTTATGGCCAAAATCGACTTCCAGTTGTATGGCAGCTATAAGATATAGTGATCCGATCCGGCCGGCTCCAATCAATGTTATATATGCTTACATAATAAGTATTTGTGCAAAGTTTTATCGCGATAGCTTTGAAAACATGGGATTTATGGGCAAAACCGACTTCCAGTTGTACGGCAGCTATAAGATATAGTGGTCCGATCCGGCCGGTTCCGACCAATGTGCTGTCCCCTAGAATAATAAGTGTCTGTGCAAAATTTTATCGCGATAGCTCAAAACTGAGGGACTAGTTTGCATACATACAGACAGACAGACGGACATGGCTAGATCAATTTGTATTGTCATTCTAAGCATACTGGCAGTAACTTTTGGGGGTCTCCGACGCTTCCTCCTATGCGTTACAAACTTCAGGACAAACTTAATATACTATTTTCTCCGAAAAGAGCATAACAAGTAAGAGTGCTCTAGTCGGGAGTGCCCGACTAGGAGATACCCTGAACCAAGTCTTTATCATCATGCATACTAATCCAAGCAAACACATGCTGCAGTTCAAGCAGTACAAGCAGTGCAAGCGGTTTAAGCAGTTAGCTTGCTTTTCAACGAGCCCCACAAAATCGAAAGTTAAATCTTAGAAAACTTCTGTGTTTATTGTCCGATCTTTCTGAAATTTGTAGGACATAGCGTTGGCTATAAAATGTGTGACCAAACCAAACTGCAAAATCGTACCTTCAAAAATAAAAAAAAATATTTTTTAAATGTGTATGATATTTGAGATTATACATGCCAAATTTGGGTCCTTAAGCTATTATAACTTTTAAGTTATGGCCAAGTAACGCAAATCTGAAAATGAAATTTATCGATAACTTTTAAACGGGACGAGTTATCGATAGAATGAAATAAACTTGATCTATCCTGGCACTACGATAACTTATATTGCAAATATGAAGTCTCTAGCTCTCATAGTCTCTGATATCCGCGTGTTCATACAGACAGACAGACAGACAGACGGACATGGCTAAAACGACTTGGCTGTTGATACTGATCAAGAATATATACGCTTTATATGGTCGAAGATGCTTCCTTATGCCTGTAACATACTTTTGCACAAAACCATTATACCCTTTTTACCCATTTTTAATGGGTTCAGGGTATAACAAGTAAGAGTGCTCTAGTCGGGAGTGCCCGACTACGAGACACCGTGAACCAAGTTTTTACAATCATTCATACTAATCTAAGCACACACATGCTGCAGATCAAGCAGTACAAGCAGTGCAAGCGGTTTAAGCGGTTAGTTTGCTTTTCACCGAGCCCCAAACAATGGAAAGTTAAATCTTAAATAACTTCTGTGTTTATTGTCCGATCTTATTGAAATTTGTGGGACAAACAATTGTCAATAATATGTGTGACCAAACCAAATTTCAAGATCGTGCCTTCAAAAATGGGTCTTTTGAACTTTTGGGGGTTTGGGGGGTGGTATCCAAAAAGTGAAATATGTGTTACATATTCGAGATTATACATGCCAAATTTGGGGCCTCTAGCTCTTATAACTTTGAAGTTATGTCCCAAAAACGCTAGTCTGAAATCTAAATTGATCGATAACTTTTAAATGGTACGAGCTATCGATAAAATGAAATAAACTTGATATGTCCCGGGATTACCAGAACTTATATTCCAAATATGAAGTCTCTAGCTCTTGTAGTCTCTGATATCCGTGTGTTCATACAGACAGACGGACAGACAGACGGACATGGTTAAATCGACTTGGCTGTTGATACTGATCAAGAATATATATACTTTATATGGTCGGAGATGCTTCCTTATGCCTGTTACATACTTTTGCACAACTTCATATACCCTTTTTACCCATTTTTAATGGGTTCAGGGTATAACAAGTAAGAGTGCTCTAGTCGGGAGTGCCCAACTAGGAGATACCCTGAACCCAGTCCTTAAAATCATTCGTACTAACCTAAACACACACATGCTGCAGTACAAGCAGTGCGAGCAGTGCAAGCAGTCTAAGCAGTAAGCTTGATTCTTTACTGAGCTCCACACAATGGAAAGTTAAATCCTTAAAAACGTCTGTGTTTATCACCCGATCTTATTGAAATTTTTTGGGCACAGACTGGGCAATAAAATGTGTGACCAAATAGCAAGGTCATAACTTCAAAAATGCGTTTTTTAAACTTTTGGGGGGATTGGGGGTTGGTATCCAAAATGTGAAATATTTGTTACATGGGTATGCCATTCGAGATTGCCATGCCATGCCATGCCAAATTTGGGGCCTCTAGCTCTTAAGACTTTGAAGTTATGACCCAAAACTCAGGTCTGAAATCGAAATTTATCGATAACTTTTGAACGGGGTGAGTTATCGATAAAATATAATAAACTTGATCTGTCCCGGGCCTACGAGAACTTAAATTCCAAATATGAAGTCTCTAGCTCTTGTAGTCTCTGATATCCGCGTGTTCATACAGACGGACGAACGGACGGACAGACAGACAGACAGACGGACATGGTTAAATCGACTTGGCTGTTGATACTGATCAAGAATATATATACTTTATATGGTCAGAGATGCTTCCTTATGCCTGTTACATACTTTTGCACAAACTATAATACCCTTTTTACTCATTATTAATGGGTTCAGGGTATAAAAATAAATGAGAGAAAAGCGTGCAAGTTGTGAAAAGCTACGCAAACACAGAATCAACATAGCGACAACGAAATCTAAAACAAGTGGGGAAGAATTATCTTCGGCGTGCCGAAAATTGTATACTCTTTTCGAACCTATAGGCAATTTTCACTCTGCCAACTGCACCACTGAAATTTCATAAGCTGTATAGAATCGTTTTGTCGCGTAACATTTTTTTTTTGTTCTAAGAATATTTAATTCATTGCCAGTTGTATAGCAGCTATAAGATATAGTGATCCGATCCGGCCGGCACCAATTAATGTGATGTCTCTTTGAATAATAAGTATCTGTGCAAAGTTGTATCGCAATAGCTTTAAGAACATGGGATATATGGCTGTGCAAAGTTTTATCGCGACAGCTCAAAAACTGAGGGACTAGTTTCCATACATACAGACACACAGACAGACAGACAGACAGACAGACGGACATGGCTAGATCAATTTGTATTGTCACTCTAAGCATACTGGCCGTAACTTTTGGGGGTCTCCGACGCTTCCTTCTATGCGTTACAAACTTCAGGACAAACTTAATATACTATTTTCTTCGAAAAGAGTATAAAAATCAATTGGGAAAGGACTATCTGGGAAAAGCTAACTTGACTAGCCGCACTTTTAAATGCCCTTTATTATGTTAAAAGTCAATCCGATTAAATAAAATAAGGAAGGTTGCTTATACTATAGCTACATTTTTGCTACAACGATTAAGCTCCAACACATATATTAAAACTTCCTATGCATGCTCGATGTAAGTACATACATAATAAAAACAAGTAAGAGTGCTCTAGTCGGGAGTGCCCGACTACGAGATACCCTGAACCCAGTCCTTACAATCATTCATATTAATCTAAACACACACATGCTGCAGTACAAGCAGTACAAGCAGTGCAAGCGGTCTAAGCAGTTAGCTTGCTTTTCGCTGAGCCCACATAATGGAAAGTTAAATCTTAAATAACTTCTGTGTTTATCGTCCGATCTTATTGAAATTTTTGGGGCAAACAATTGTCAATAATATGTGTTACCAAACCAAATTGCAAGGTCGTACCTTCAAAAATGCGTTTTTTTAACTTTTGGGGGGTTTGGGGGGTGGTATCAAAAAGTGAAAAATTTGTTCATGTGTATGCTATTCGAGATTATACATGTCAAATTAGGGGCCTCTAGCTCTTATAACTTGTAAGTTATATCCAAAAAACGCTGGTCTAAAATCGAAATTTATCGATAACTTTTGAACGGGACGAGCTATCGATAAATTTTAATAAACTTGATCTGTCCCGGGATTAGGAGAACTTATGTTCCAAATATGAAGTCTCTAGCTCTTGTAGTCTCTGATATCTGTGTGTTCATACAGACAGACAGACGGACAGACGGACAGACGGACAGACAGACGGACATGGCCAGATCGACTCGGCTATTGATACTGATCAATAATATATATACTTTATATGGTCGGAGATGCTTCCTTATGCCTGTTACATACATTTGCACAAACCCATAATACCCTTTTTACCCATTTTTAATGGGTTCAGGGTATAACAAGTAAGAGTGCTCTAGTCGGGAGTGCCCGACTGGGAGATACCCTGAACCAAGTCCTTATAATTATGCATACTAATCTAAACACACACATGCTGTAGTTCAAGCAGTACGCGCAGTGCAAGCGGTTTAAGCGGTTAGTTTGCTTTTCACCGAGCCCCAAACAATGGAAAGTTAAATCTTAAATAACTTCTGTGTTTATTGTCCGATCTTATTGAAATTTGTGGGACAAACAATTGTCAATAATATGTGTGACCAAACCAAATTTCAAGGTCGTGCCTTCAAAAATGGGTCTTTTGAACTTTTGGGGGTTTGGGGGGTGGTATCCAAAAAGTGAAATATGTGTTACATATTCGAGATTATACATGCCAAATTTGGGGCCTATAGCTCTGATAACTTTGAAGTTATGTTCCAAAAACGCTAGTCTGAAATCTAAATTGATCGATAACTTTTAAATGGTACGAGCTATCGATAAAATGAAATAAACTTGATATGTCCCGGGATTACCAGAACTTATATTCCAAATATGAAGTCTCTAGCTCTTGTAGTCTCTGATATCCGTGTGTTCATACAGACAGACGGACAGACAGACGGACAGACAGACGGACATGGTTAAATCGACTTGGCTGTTGATACTGATCAAGAATATATATACTTTATATGGTCGGAGATGCTTCCTTATGCCTGTTACATACTTTTGCACAACTTCATATACCCTTTTTACCCATTTTTAATGGGTTCAGGGTATAACAAGTAAGAGTGCTCTAGTCGGGAGTGCCCAACTAGGAGATACCCTGAACCCAGTCCTTAAAATCATTCGTACTAACCTAAACACACACATGCTGCAGTACAAGCAGTGCGAGCAGTGCAAGCAGTCTAAGCAGTAAGCTTGATTCTTTACTGAGCTCCACACAATGGAAAGTTAAATCCTTAAAAACGTCTGTGTTTATCACCCGATCTTATTGAAATTTTTTGGGCACAGACTGGGCAATAAAATGTGTGACCAAACCAAATAGCAAGGTCATAACTTCAAAAATGCGTTTTTTAAACTTTTGGGGGGATTGGGGGTTGGTATCCAAAATGTGAAATATTTGTTACATGTGTATGCTATTCGAGATTATACATGCCAAATTAGGGGCCTCTAGCTCTTATAACTTGTAAGTTATAGCCCAAAAACGCTGGTCTGAAATCGAAATTTATCGATAACTTTTGAATGGGTCGAGTTATCGATAAAATGAAATAAACTTGATCTGTCCCGGCACTACGAGAACTTATATTTCAAAAATGAAGTCTCTAGCTCTTGTAGTCTCTGATATCCGCGTGTTCATACAGACAGACGGACAGACGGACGGACGGACAGACAGACAGACGGACATGGCTAAATCGACTCGACTGTTGATACTGATCAGGAATATATATACTTTATATGGTCGAAGATGCTTCCATATGCCCGTTACATACTTTTGCACAAAACCATAATACCCTTTTTACCCATTTTTAATGGGTTCAGGGTATAAAAAGAAACCTTCGAAAATTATAATACATCGTAATTTTCGAATATAATAGTTATAGAGCGTTTAGAATTTAACGTTACAGCTGCATTTTATAAAAAACAGGATTTGTTTTAATATGTTTTTGTAAATCATTCAATATATCGGTAGTTTGGTTTTACTTTCTTATAACGTGCTCAAGAAATTTGTTTCTTCTTGAATCTTTCTTCGATATCTGCCTTAAGGAAACATCTCTTGAAACCATTGGCCACTGTCATCGTATTCCAGCTTACTTCTTGTCTTTGCCAAAAGCAGCCAGATATCGCCGAGCAGGGAACAGATATGCTAGATATAGGATCATCAAGAATTGCTCCAATTGGCCAGATCAGTGTATTTAAGAGTATTAAAGCAAGCTGATAATTCCACAGCTGATTACAAAAACTTTCCTACTTACATTCACAACTTGTTTTGGTTAAAAAATATAAAAAGTTTATATATGTAATTTTGGAAAACCTATACAAATAGGTCTTTCCGTTTGCAAGTATTGAAATTGAAATCTTTCCGTGTACAAGCCCAATAAATATCGATGTCAAGTTTGAAATCGTCGCCTACTAGGAGCAAATTTTCTATTCTTCATGGCACACTTCATATCGAGTTCCTAGTAAATATAAACTGCGTGCCAAAAACGACGGTTGCGTTTCTAATAATATTTCGAAAGATATTGCGAGTATTTTTCCTTCTTGTAACTAATCCAATGTTGAGCGTTATAAGCTAGTTACGTTTTCGCTGACTTGACTCAATCTCATACCGTATGCTGCACTGATGCTTGATGCTGCTGGCGTTAACAGTCTCGTGTAACGGTAATGCTAACCATTTAATCAAGTTAGCGCCGCCTGCTGCAAGAGTAGCTCCTGATACGTGTGCGAAGCGCGCTGCAGCAGCTGACCAGGAATGACTCCTGCTCCCACCACCACCCCCAAAGCCGCCCCCACCCATCCACCCGCTATAACATCCTTATATCCTACGTATTTTGCACTATTTGGTCCTTGCCTACGTTTCAAACTCGCTGCTGCTCTGCACCTTTTTATACCCTGTAACTATTACCAATGGACAAAAACGGGTGTTATAAGGTATAAATATTCCCGATCAGTATCAACAGCCAAGTCAATTTGATCATGTCCGTCTTTCCGTCTGCATTAACACGCCGATCTCAGAGACTATAATTTATTTTATATTTATACTCTTTAGGAAGAAAATAGTATATTAAGTTAGATCTAATTGATCTAGCCATGTCTGTCTGTCCGTCTGTCTGTCTGTCTGTGTGTATGCAAACTAGTCCCTCAGTTGTTGAGCTATCGTGATAAAACTTTGCACAGAGACTTATTATTCAAAGAGACCGCACATTGGTCGGATCCGGCTGGATCGGACCACTATATCTTATAGCTGCCATACAACTCGAAGTCGGTTTTGACCATATATCCCATGTTTTTTAATCTATCGCGATGAAACTTTGCACTGATACTTATTATTCAAAGAGACATCACATTAGTCGGAGCCGGCTGGATCGGACCACTATATCTTATAGCTGCGATACAACTCGAATTCGGTTTTGGCCATATATCCCATGTTTTTAAGGCTATCGTGATTCAACTTTGCACAGATACTTATTTTTCAAAGAGACATCACATTGGTCGAAGCCGGCCGGATTGGATCGGATCGGATCAATATATCTTATAGCTGCCATACAACTGGCAATAAACTAAATATTTTTAGAACAAAAAAAAAAAAGTAAGAGTGCTCTAGTCGGGAGTGCCCGACTACGAGATACCCTGAACCCAGTCCTTACAATCATTCATATTAATCTAAACACACACATGCTGCAGTACAAGCAGTACAAGCAGTGCAAGCGGTCTAAGCAGTTAGCTTGCTTTTCGCTGAGCCCCACATAATGGAAAGTTAAATCTTAAATAACTTCTGTGTTTATCGTCCTATCTTATTGAAATTTTTGGGGCAAACAATTGTCAATAATATGTGTGACCAAACCAAATTGCAGGTAGATACCTTCAAAAATGCGTTTTTTTAACTTTGGGGGGTTTGGGGGTGGTATCCAAAAAGTGAAAAATTTGTTCATGTGTATGCTATTCGAGATTATACATGTCAAATTAGGGGCCTCTAGCTCTTATAACTTGTAAGTTATATCCAAAAAACGCTGGTCTGAATTCGAAATTTATCGATAACTTTTGAACGGGACGAGCTATCGATAAATTTTAATAAACTTGATCTGTCCCGGGATTAGGAGAACTTATGTTCCAAATATGAAGTCTCTAGCTCTTGTAGTCTCTGATATCTGTGTGTTCATACAGACAGACAGACGGACAGACGGACAGACAGACGGACATGGCTAGATCGACTCGGCTGTTGATACTGATCAATAATATATATACTTTATATGGTCGGAGATGCTTCCTTATGCCTGTTACATACTTTTGCACAACTTCATTATACCCTTTTTACCCATTTTTAATGGGTTCAGGGTATAAAAAATGCGACAAACGATATTGTACAGCTTATGAAATTTCAGTGGTGCAGTTGGCAGAGTGAAAATTGCCTATAGGTTCGAAAAGAGTATAAAATCTTCGGCACGCCGAAGATAATCCTTCCCCACTTCTTTGATTTTGTTCTATTGCTTTTTTGGTCGTCTGATAATTTCACAGCAGCCGCTGAAACTGGTTGATGAATTTATTGGGTCACGCCCAAACCCTCAAGCACTGCCCACAGCCCCCTGCCCCACTTCACACCACCCGTTAAGCCGACGCTGAACATTTTGTCAGCGTCATGTGGCAGGCGCCTCTAACTTATGGCCACAACAGCAACAGCATCTTTTAGTAAATTTGATAAGAATTTCTTGGGTTGGGTTTTTATTCGGAAAAAGAGTGAAAAGAACATGGGGGCGTTTATGCGATTTTTAATTGTTTATTCAGTGCAACAAGCAGTCAAATGTGTGTGTGTCACATACATTTTGTGTATTTAGGTGTAGGGGCGTGCACATGTGGGTGTGGCAGCATCTTTTGTCGCTCCAACGTGCTGCGGTTTTGCCTTCAACTTTGTTGTAGACTTCCGCTGCCAACGGATAATAAACACATGACAAGCCCCAAGCCCCCAGCATAGAGCACGCGCAGACTCATGTGCAGACACACACATGCATACAATTGTATACACTCATGTGCGTGTGTTTGTGTGTCATTAGCGTTTTCGTCCCATGTGTTTCAGTTTTTTCGTCGCCACATTTGCCGCACGTGCGTTGCCACTACAGCAACAACAACAATAACAGCATTAGCTACCTTCCAACTACAAAAACAACAAGTAAGAGTGCTCTAGTCGGGAGTGCCCGACTACGAGATACCCTGAACCCAGTCCTTAAAATCATTCATACTAATCTAAGCACACACATGCTGCAGTATAAGCAGTATAAGCAGTGCAAGCGGTTTAAGCAGTTAGCTTGCTCTTTCGCTGAGCCCCACACAATGGAAAGTTAAATCTTAAATAACTTCTATGTTTATTGTCCGATCATATTGAAATTTTTGGGGCAAGCAATTGTCCATAATATGTGTTACCAAACCAAATTGCAAGGTCGTACCTTCAAAAATGCATTTTTGGAACTTTTGGGGGGTTTGGGGGGTGGTATCCAAAAAGTGAAATATTTGTTACATGTGTATGCTATTCGAGATTATACATGCAAAGTTTGGAGCCTCTATCTTTTATAACTTTGAAGTTATATCCCAAAAACGCAAGTCTGAAATCGAAATTTATCGATAACTTTTAAACGGTATTAGTTATCGATAAAATGAAATAAACTTGATCTGTCCCGGGATTAGGAGAACTTATGTTCCAAATATGAAGTCTCTAGCTCTTGTAGTCTCTGATATCTGTGTGTTCATACAGACAGACAGACGGACAGACGGACAGACGGACAGACAGACAGACGGTCAGACGGACAGACGGACAGACGGACAGACGGACAGACAGACGGACATGGCTAAATCGACTCGGCTGTTGATACTGATCAAGAATATATATACTTTATATGGTCGGAGATGCTTCCTTATGCCTGTTACATACTTTTGCACAAAACCATAATACCCTTTTTACCCATTTTTAATGGGTTCAGGGTATAAAAAGGGCAAATAAAATGTTGACAATGTCTGCAATTACAATAAACAAAACGCAGCAAATGCTACCGGCTCTTCCGCTGCCTCGACATATTTTCAGTGGGACGCTATGGGTATCTAGAAGGGAAATAAGAAAAAGAAGGTGGAGGGGGTGGAAGAGGGTGCTCTAAGGAAGCTGCTGTCGGCGCACTCAAGCACAAACATTGACTTATTTAAAACAAGCTAGAGAAATTCCAATAATTACACCCAATAAAAATGCCAAGCGATATAGTATGGAAAAGAAAAGGATCTTATTGGAAGCAGTACTCAAGTCGAGGGTAACTGATAGTCGAGGTATATTTGCTTTGAGGTCTCTAAAAAGGTAAAATAAAAGCAAAGGATGTCTTTTGATTGGCATGGGCATTTAAAATAAAAACAAGTGGGGAAGGATATCTTACACACATTTTATAGCCCATGTTATGTCCTTAAAATTTCAGAAAGATCGGACAATGAACACAGAAGTAATTTTAGATTTTACTTTCCATTACATGTATGTATACACACTGATAGATTAGTATGAATGTACGGACTGGGTTCAGGGTATCTCCTAGCGGGCACTCCCGAATAGAGCACTCATACCTGTTAATTTTTGTCTAATTTTTATACTCTTTTCGAAGAAAATAGTATATTAAGTTTGTGCTGTAGTTTGTAACGCATAGAAGGAAGCGTCGCAGACCCCCAAAAGTTACTGCCAGTATACTTAGAATGACAATAAAAATTGATCTAGCCATGTCCGTCTGTCTGTCTGTCTGTCTGTATGTATGCAAACTAGTCCCTCAGTCTTTGAGCTATCGTGATAAAACTTTGCACAGAGACTTATTATTCAAAGGGACAGAACATTGGTCGGAACCGGCCAGATCAGACCAGTATATCTTATAGCTGCCATACAACTGGAAGTCGGTTTTGGCCATAAATCCCATGTTTTCAAAGCTAACGCAATGAAACTTTGCACAGGTACTTATTATTCAAACATATATAACATTGATCGGAGCCAGCCAGATCGAATGACTATATTTTATAGCTACCATACAACTCGAAGTCGGTTTTTTTCATATATCCCATTTTTTCAAAGCTATCGCAATGAAACTTTGCACAGGTACTTATTATTCAAACATACATAACATTGATCGGATCCGGCTGGATCAAATGACTATATCTTATAGCTACCATATAACTCGAAGTCGGTTTTGGCCATATATCCCATGTTTTCAAAGCTATGGCGATGAAACTTTGCACATATACTTATTATTCAAATTGTCAGCACATTGATCTGAGCCGGCCGGATCGGACCACTATATCTTGTAGCTGCCATACAACTGGAAAATAATTTAATATTCTTAGAACAAAAACAAGTAAGAGTGCTCTAGTCGGGAGTGCCCGACTAGGAGATACCCTGAACCCAGTTCTGACATCCATTCAAACTTTCCTAATAGTGTGCATACATACAGACACACACATACAGCAAGCTGTGCATGCGGTTTAAGCAGTTAGCTTGCTTTTTCACTGAGCCCCACACAATGGAAAGTAAAATCTTAAATAGCTTCTGTGTTTATTGTCCGATCTTCTAAAATTTGTAGGACATAACATTGGCTATAAAATGTGTGACCAAACCAAATTGTAAGGTCGTACCTTCAAAAATGAGTTTTTTGAACTTTTGTGGGGATTGGGGGGTGATATCCAAAAAGTGAAATATTTTTTACATGTGTATGCTATTCGAGATTATACATCCCAAGTTTGGGTCCTCTAGCTCTTATAACTTTTAAGTTAAGGCCCAAAAACGCTAGTCTGAAATCGAAATTTATCGATAACATTAAAACGGGACGAGTTATCGATAAAATGAAATAAATTTGATCTGTCCCGGGATTAGGAGAACTTATATTCCAAATATGAAGTCTCTAGCTCTTGTAGTCTCTGATTTCCGCGTGTTCATACAGACACAGACGGACAGACAGACGGACATGGCTAAATCGACTCGACTGTTGATACTGATCAGGAATATATATACTTTATGTGGTCGGAGATGCTTCATTATGCCTGTTACATACTTTTGCACAAAACCATAATACAATTTTTACTCATTTTTAATGGGTTCAGGGTATAAAAACTGAGGGACTAGTTTGCATACATACAGACAGACAGACATGGATAGATTCATTTGTTTTGTCATTCTAAGCATACTGGCAGTAACTTTTGGGGGTCTCCGACGCTTCCTTCTATGCGTTACAAACTTCAGCACAATTTAATATACTATTCGCAGGGTATTGGTGGGGGGTGGGGTTGGGGTCTTGGTGTTAAATTCAGGACGTACTCGGGCTGATATCATGCTGTGGGATCACAATCACAATCTTACCAATGCATTTACAAACATAAACCTTGTACCTAAGCGCCATCTATAGCAAATATTTGTCCGCTCGCACTTTGAGTCAGCAAAGGCCAACAGTTGGTGCTGTTGTTGTTGTTGTTGTGATTGTTGTTGTTGTACTACTGTATATAGGGGGCGTCGCCGCTGGCGTCGCCGTCGGCGGCGCTTTGCTTTATTGTATATAGGTAGACTTTTGGTGCTTCGGGACTTCAGGCTTACGCTTCAAACGGCGGCTTTCGGCCGGTCGCGTTATTATCGATTTAATTGCGCACCGCTCCACACACACACACATACAGGTTTGTTGTTTAAGCAGCGTTATAAGCATGAAAGAAAAAACAAAAGCAACCTAAAACGCTAGACTCAAAAATTGAATACATACAGGAGAGAAACAGGAGAGAAACGAACAACACGCAAAAAACACTCACATGACACACTCACAAATGCCAGACCATGGTGTAATTACTAAAGGTGGAGTAAACTATTTTACGAGCTGCCACGCCAATTTCACGAAGCTGTCGTTGCTTCGTTTTTTTTTACGAGCGAGCTGCCAGCAGTTGCCTGCCGTTTGGTATGCTTGTGTATGTGTGTATATGTGCTTATGAATGCGTGCATTAACGCTTGTAGAACACATACAAGCACAAATACATTCACGCATACAATCAAACATTTCTGAAAACAAAAAAATTCATCCGCATGTCGACCTGCTTCAACGACGTTCAGGAAACGACTGGCAAGCTAGGCAGCTGAATAGATTCACCACACTGTAGTTTACTCCACCTTTAGTAATTGCACCATGTGCCAGACGGAGTCTGTTATTAGGAAAAATGCAAGTTTGTTTGACATGAACTGTTTATACCCTGAACCCATTAAAAATGGGTAAAAGGGTATTATGGTTTTGTGCAAAAGTATGTAACAGGCATAAGGAAGCATCTCCGACTATGTAAAGTAAATGTATTCTTGATCAGTATCAACAGCCGAGTCGATTTAGCCATGTCCGTCTGACCGTCTGTCCGTCCGTCTGTATGAACACGCGGATATCAGAGACTACAAGAGCTAGAGACTTCATATTTGGAATATAAGTTCTTGTAGTGCCGGGACAGATCAAGTTTATTTCATTTTATCGATAACTCGACCCATTCAAAAGTTATCGATAAATTTCGATTTCAGACTAGCGTTTTTGGGCTATAACTTACAAGTTATAAGAGCTAGAGGCCCCTAATTTGGCATGTATAATCTCGAATAGCATACACATGTAACAAATTTTTCACTTTTTGGATACCACCCCCAATTTCCCCCAAATTTTAAAAAACTCATTTTTGAAGGTACGACCTTGCAATTTGGTTTGGTCTTACATTTTATAGCCAATGTTATGTCCTACAAATTTCAGAAAGATCGGACAATAAACACGAAGTTTTTTAAGATTTTACTTTCCATTGTGTGGGGCTCGGTGAAAAGCAAGCTAACTGCTTAAACCGCTTGCACTGCTTGAACTGCAGCATGTGTGTGTTTAGATTAGTATGCATGATTGTAAGGACTTGGTTCAGGGTATCTCCTAGTCGGGCACTCCCGACTAGAGCACTCTTACTTGTTATACCCTGAACCCATTAAAAATGGGTAAAAAGGGTATTATGGTTTTGTGCAAATGTATGTAACAGGCATAAGGAAGCATCTCCGACCATATAAAGTATATATATTATTGATCAGTATCAACAGCCGAGTCGATCTGGCCATGTCCGTCTGTCTGTCCGTCTGTCTGTCTGTATGAACACACAGATATCAGAGACTACAAGAGTTAGAGACTTCATATTTGGAATATAAGTTCTTGTAGTGCCGGGACAGATCAAGTTTATTTCATTTTATCGATAACTCGACCCATTCAAAAGTTATCGATAAATTTCGATTTCAGACTAGCGTTTTTGGGCTATAACTTGCAAGTTATAAGAGCTAGAGGCCCCTAATTTGGCATGTATAATCTCGAATAGCATACACATGTAACAAATTTTTCACTTTTTGGATACCACCCCCCAATTTCCCCCAAATTTTAAAAAAATCATTTTTGAAGGTACGACCTTGCAATTTGGTTTGGTCTTACATTTTATAGCCAATGTTATGTCCTACAAATTTCAGAAAGATCGGACAATAAACACAGAAGTTTTTTAAGATTTTACTTTCCATTGTGTGGGGCTCGGTGAAAAGCAAGCTAACTGCTTAAACCGCTTGCACTGCTTGAACTGCAGCATGTGTGTGTTTAGATTAGTATGCATGATTGTAAGGACTTGGTTCAGGGTATCTCCTAGTCGGGCACTCCCGACTAGAGCACTCTTACTTGTTATACCCTGAACCCATTAAAAATGGGTAAAAGGGTATTATGGTTTTGTGCAAATGTATGTAACAGGCATAAGGAAGCATCTCCGACCATATAAAGTATATATATTATTGATCAGTATCAACAGCCGAGTCGATCTGGCCATGTCCGTCTGTCTGTCCGTCTGTCTGTCTGTATGAACACACAGATATCAGAGACTACAAGAGCTAGAGACTTCATATTTGGAACATAAGTTCTCCTAATCCCGGGACAGATCAAGTTTATTTCATTTGATCGATAACTCATCGCATTCAAAAGTTATCGATAAATTTTGATTTTAGACTAGCGTTTTTGGGACATAACTTCAAAGTTATAAAAGCTAGAGACCCCAAATTTGGCATGTATAATCTCGAATAGCATACACATGTAACAAATATTTCACTTTTTGGATACCACCCCCAAACCCCCAAAAGTTAAGAAAACGCATTTTTGAAGTTATGACCTTGCAATTTGTTTTGGTCACACATTTTATTGCCCAGTCTGTGCCCAAAAAATTTCAATAAGATCGGGTGATAAACACAGACTTTTTAAGGATTTAACTTTCCATTGTGTGGAGCTCAGTAAAGAATCAAGCTTACTGTTTAGACTGCTTGCACTGCTCGCACTGCTTGTGCTGCAGCATGTGTGTGTTTAGATTAGTACGAATGATTGTAAGGACTGGGTTCAGGGTATCTCCTAGTCGGGCACTCCCGACTAGAGCACTCTTACTTGTTTTAGTATAGTATAGTATATATTCATTTCTCGCAGTGCATTTTAAATGAACAATGTATTGGGTATGTGTGAATACTACATACATACATATGTGCTTAAACACTTATTTCATTAATTTGGAATTCCATGCAGAATTGTGGCGTGCACTCAGGCATTCAAATGTTTGTGCATTCAAAAAACTCTCAAGGAATTTATTTCGTTAATTATTATGTAAGTTCGAGCTCTGATACAATTATGGTTTTCTTTCTTTTTCTTGTGTTGCATTTCAGTATTGTGAATTCAGATAATCTGAACTAACTAAGTATCTATCTTTCACAGTGTACATATTACATTCTTGGAGTGATTTGTATTATTGAACAGTGTTCAATGCATTCAACAAATTTGAATGGGCTGACTGAGTGCATTCATAAGTGTAAACAGATCGGAAGTATTCACTCTGCAGAACGGAATTTTGTATTAACAGAAATTCATATTCACTTTGCTTGCACACATAACTCAATTATAACGTTATTCATTTATTGATTCATCGCAGAATATCACTGATTTATTAACTATGCTCATGTGCATACATACAGTGTACTTCTGTACATGTATGTACATACATATGTGTTCATCCATGGCATATATCTATGTATGTATGTATATAGCATGTAGTGCGTTTTACTCGTTTGTATTCATTTCTGCGTGAATTCATGCTCGTATCTTCTGCAGCTTTTGCTTCTGCTCCTCCTCGTCCTGATGAACCCTTATATGTGTATGTGTGTGTGTGTGTGTGGGTGTCAATATAGGTTGTGTTTAAAAAGAAATTGTTTATTATGCAGCGAATGCAGGAGGCAGCTACTCCTTCACATATGTTGGGCTTCACATGCAGCTGCAAAAACGAGAAACACATGTCCACCTTGGCGTTTGCCTCCTTCGGTGGCTTCGTCCTGCCTGCTAGGCAAATGGCGCCTTGTCGCACATGAATAGACAGGCACACACACAGGCAACCCCAACCCCACCCCATCCTTTAGCTACCTCGCTGCACATTTTTAAAACGTTTAAAGTTTCTTTTTATTCGCGCCAATTGCTCTGTGCACACTGTTGTATACATAGGCGCTTTTAGGGAATTTTAACTCACTTGTGCGCCTTTGTGCCACATCAATAGCATACAACCAAAAAAAGTTGTGTTCGGATGGCCGAACATCAAATGATCTGGACCACAGAAAAAAACACAATTTTTAGCCCATTGGAAGCTATGTTTGGAGCATACAAGAAGTTTATATTCGTGACATACTTCTTATATACTGTCACTTCAGTTTACCGATTAAGTTTACAAAATTCTACAAATAAACAAGTAAGAGTGCTCTAGTCGGGACTGCCCGACTAGGAGATACCCTGAACCCAGTTCTGACATCCATTCATACTTGCCTAATAGTGTGCATACATACAAACATACATATACTGCAAGCAGTGCATGCGGCTTAAGCAGTTATCTTGCTTTTTCACTGAGCCCCACACAATGGAAAGTAAAATCTTAAATAACTTCTGTGTTTATTGTCCGATCTTTTTAAAATTTGTAGGACATAACATTGGCTATAAAATGTGTGACCAAACCAAATTGCAAGGTCATACCTTCAAAAATGAGTTTTTTGAAGTTTTGGGGGGATTGGGGGGTGGTATCCAAAAAGTGAAAAATTTATTACATGTGTATGCTATTCGAGATTATACATGCCAAATTAGGGGCCTCTAGCTCGTATAACTTGTAAGTTATAGCCCAAAAACGCAAGTCTGAAATCGAAATTTATCGATAACTTTTGAATGGGTCGAGTTATCGATAAAATGAAATAAACTTGATCTGTCCCGGCACTACGAGAACTTATATTCCAAATATGAAGTCTCTAGCTCTTGTAGTCTCTGATATCCGCGTGTTCATACAGACAGACGGACGGACGGACGGACGGACGGACGGACGGACGGACGGACGGACGGACGGACAGACAGACAGACGGACATGGCTAAATCGACTTGGCTGTTGATACTGATCAAGAATATATATACTTTATATGGTCGGAGATGCTTCCTTATGCCTGTTACATACTTTTGCACAAAACCATAATACCCTTTTTACCCATTTTTAATGGGTTCAGGGTATAAAAATGTTAACACTTTTCATAAACAAAATTTGGTAAGCTATCCCTATATATATGTATATAAGCAGACAGGCGGACATGAGACAATATTTCAATGTGACTAATTTTAGAAAGTTATGCATTGATTTCGATTGAAAATAGATTTGATTCCATTTCATGATGGGTAGTGTAGAACGGTAATTCTTTTACATTATGTTATTAATGTGGTTTGTGTTGCAGTTTTACTAAATTATTTAGAAATAACCTTAGTTAAATAGTTTTTAAATCAACAGAAGTATTGAATGTATTAATTTTGACATAATAACAACGAACTTAGCAATAATATGTAGTATGAATAAAATAAACAAGTAAGAGTGCTCTAGTCGGGAGTGCCCGACTACGAGATACCCTGAACCCAGTCCTTACAATCATTCATACTAATCTAAACACACACATGCTGCAGTCCAAGCAGTACAAGCTGAGCCCCACACAATGGAAAGTTAAATCTTAAATCACTTCTGTGTTTATTGTCCGATCTTATTGAAATTGTTGGGGCAAACAATTGTCAATAATATGTGTGACCAAACCAAATTGCAAGGTCGTAACGTCAAAAATGCGTTGATCTGTCCCGGGATTACGAGAACTTATATTCCAAATATGAAGTCTCTAGCTCTCATAGTCTCTGATATCCGCGTGTTCATACAGACGGACAGACGGACGGACAGACGGACGGACAGACAGACAGACAGACAGACGGACATGGCTAAATCGACTCGGCTGTTGATACTGATCAAGAATATATGTACTTTATATGGTCGAACATGCTTCCTTATGCCTGTTACATACTTTTCCACAAAACCATAATACCCTTTTTACCCATTTTTAATGTAATCAGGGTATAAAAACTACAATAATAATAATATCAATTGGCAACAATGTGCACTAAAATGTGCTAAACTTTTTATACTCTGATACCGAAGGTACTCATAGTATATTGGTTTTGTCGAATGTCCGTCAGGCCGTCCGTCTGTCCGTCTGGATGAACGCGCGTATTTCCGAAACGATATTAGATAGACTCTTGAAATCTTTTGCGTTATGATTATAGCTATCTGCTTCAGATCAAGTTTATTCCAAATTTATGCCACGCCCACTGGGAGGCTGGCAAATCGATAACATGTCGATACACCTCAAATCACAAATCGATTAAACGTGAATAACTCCCACAATTTTGAAGCTAGAGTAATCAAATTTGGTAGGTATATTGCTGGTGACCTCCCGAAAAAATTGGATCCTAGGTTAATCGGCCACGCCCATTATTACGCCCACCAGCCCCCCCTCCAAAATTAATTTGAAATGCTTATATCTCCCGCAGTTTTAGAGCTAAAGTCACCATATTTGGAATATATATTACTGGTGACGTCCTCTACAGATTACAGAAACAAAATTTCGACCACGCCCACTCCCGCCCCCGTAATCGCGAAAATCGATATACATGAATGCACAATTCGATAACACGTGTATATTTCCCGCAATTTTGAAGCTAGAGTCCCCAAATTTGGAATTTAGACTAGGGCTGACCAGCCCAAAAGATTGCGTCCTGGATTTTCCGGCCACGGAAGCCTATATCTCGCACAGTTTAAGAGCTAGGGCCACCAAAATTGGAGGATAGACTTATTGTCAGCCCCCCTAAAGATCGGCAAAAAAGTTTGGGGCCCCGCCCCCTCCCGCCAACAAAAATCGCGAAAATTTATATCTTCCACAGTTTCAGAGCTAGAGTCATTAAACTTGGAAGATAGAATTCTGGTCAGCCCCTCTAAATATCGGTAAAAAAAATTTGGGGCCACGCCCCCTCCCGCCCCAAAAATCGCGAAAATGTATATTTTCCACAGTTTTAGAGCTAGAGTCAAAAAATTTTTAAAATAGACTTCTTGTCACTCCCTCTAAAGATCGGCCAAATTTTTTGGGGCCACGCCCCTTCCCGCCCCCAAAAATCGCGAAAGCTTATATCTTCCACAGTTTTAGAGCTAGAGTCACCAAAATTGGTAGATAGACTTCTGGTCACACCCTCTTAAGATCGACCAAAAATTTTCTGTTCACTTGCTTTCAGCTGTTCTTAAAATGGTATCAGAGTATTACGCAGTCGGCTCCGCCCGACTGCAACGTTCTTACTTGTTACTTTACGGTTTATCTTTTGCTTCGATTTGCAATGCTTCAATTATTGTCGTTGTTACCGTTGGAATTTGAATTTCGTCGCACGGATCAACAATTCGATTTGAATACGAAAGTATGACTTAAGACTTTATTAAACTAAACTTGGTAGAAATTTAACTTTCACGGGTTTCTTTTCTCATCTAACGACTTATAGTAGTTTTCGTAGTATGTAATGTATTTTGGTGTTTGTCGTTCACATTGTTTTCTTTTATTGAAACATATTTTTCAATTTCTAAAATGTTCAAAAAAACAAAATTGAAAACCTTCGGCCAGAGAATATTTAAGTAAAATATTTTGTTTAAAGAAAATAATTTTGGTCCTCCTTCCTTCTTCGATATCTGATATGAAGAAGATATCTGATATGTAAAAAAATCCAGGTTTCTCCTTGTCGTCTTTGCCAAAAACAGCCAGGGCCTGTAATGTTTTCGACTATGAAACATATCTTGTACACTGCAGAGCGAGAACTAAAGAAGTCCTTCGCTGAAGGACACGTAACTCAGCTATCGCCGAGCAGGGAACAGATATGCTGGATCGCATCAAGGAAACGCTTAGATAAAGGACCATCAAAAAGTGTTACAATGGGCCAGATCAGTGTATGTATTTATATCAAACTGTTAATTCCAAAACTTACTGCAAAAACTTTCTTACTTATCAATTTTTATTTATTCACAACTTGTTTTGGTTAAAAAATATAAAAAGTTTATATTTGTAATTTTGGAAAAGCGAAATATACTGAATAATTTTATTTATGAAATTTCGATCATCGTCTACTAGGTGCAAATTTAAAATACTTCATGGCACACTTCCTATTCATTTGGACCTGGAAATCAAATTCCAAGTAGATTTGTTATTCGATTTTATTGTGTAGGCATATGCAAAGCAATAATCGAAATGGTCGGCAATGTGGACACTACCAACAGTTTGTCCACCATCATTTCTATAGGTAAATTTGTTGTAATCTTTTCTGTTGACGTACTCGCATATGATAAGTTCATGTCTATCCTTCTCGATCGTCTTGTAGACCTGTCAAAAGCTCCTGCAAGATTCTTAGCACATCCTTGTTGTGTGTGTGTGTGTGCATAATACATACAATATTCCGGCCATAAATCGATCCCCCATGCCTGCCTGCCCGTCTCTCCGCCCGTCTGTCTGTCTCTTTCACACGGGTTTTATCCGGTATCCTTTTGTCTCCATCAAATGCTATGGCAACCGCGATGGCATCCATCGATTTGGCTGCTTTTCAAGTGCACAATTTTCCTTTTTCATATATTTTTCCTTTTCTCTTTTATTTTTATACCCTGAACCCATTAAAAATGGGTAAAAAGGGTATTATGGTTTTGTGCAAAAGTATGTAAAGGGCATAAGGAAGCATCTCCGACCATATAAAGTATATATATTCTTGATCAGTATCAACAGTCGAGTCGATTTAGCCATGTCCGTCTGTCTGTCTGTCCGTCCGTCCGTCCGTCTGTCTGTATGAACACGCGGATATCAGAGACTACAAGAGCTAGAGAGTTCATATTTGGAACATAAGTTCTCGTAATCCCGGGACAGATCAAGTTTATTTCATTTTATCGATAACTCGTCCCGTTTAAATGTTATCGATAAATTTAGATTTCAGACCAGCGTTTTTGGGCCTTAACTTAAAAGTTATAAGAGCTAGAGGCCCAAAATTTGGCATGTATAGTCTCGAATAGCATACACATGTAACAAATATTTCACTTTTTGGATACCACACCCCAATCCCCCCAAAATTTCAAAAAACTCTTTTTTGAAGGTATGACCTTGCAATTTGGTTTGGTCACACATTTTATAGCCAATGTCCTGTACTAAAAATTTTAGAAAGATCGGACAATAAACACAGAAGTTATTTAAGATTTTACTTTCCATTGTGTGGGGCTCAGTGAAAAAGCAAGCTAACTGCTTAAGCCGCTTGCACTGCTTGCAGTATGTCTGTATGTATGCACACTATTAGGCAAGTATGAATGGATGTCAGAACTGGGTTCAGGGTATCTCCTAGTCGGGCACTCCCGACTAGAGCACTCTTACTTGTTCTACCATGAACCCATTAAAAATGGGTAAGAAGGGTATTATGGTTTTGTGCAAAAGTATGTAACAGGCATAAGGACGCATCTCCGACCATATAAAGTATATATATTCTTGATCAGTATTAACAGTCGAGTCGATTTAGCCATGTCCGTCTGTCTGTCTGTCTGTCCGTCCGTCTGTCTGTCTGTATGAACACGCGGATATCAGAGACTACAAGAGCGAGAGACTTCATATTTGGAATATAAGTTCTGGTAATCCCGGGACAGATCAAGTGTACTTCATTTTATCGATAACTCGTCCCGCTCAAATGTTATCGATAAATTTCGATTTCAGACTATCGTTTTTGGGCATTAACTTAAAAGTTATAAGAGCTAGAGGCCCCAAATTTAGCATGTATAATCTCGAATAGAATACACATGTAACAAATATTTCACTTTTTGGATACCACCCCCCAATCCCCCCAAAAGTTCAATTCAAGCTCATTTTTGAAGGTACTTGCAATTTGGTTTGGTCACACATTTTATAGCCAATGTTATGTCCTACAAATTTTAGAAAGATCGCACAATAAACACAGAAGTTATTTAAGATTTTACTTTCCATTGTGTGGGGCTCAGTGAAAAAGCAAGCTAACTGCTTAAACCATGCAGTATGTGTGTGTCTGTATGTATGCACACTATTAGGCAAGTATGAATGGATGTCAGAGCTGGGTTCAGGGTATATCCTAGTCGGGCACTCCCGACTAGAGCACTCTTAATTGTTTTTCTTGTGTTTGCATATCGCGACGCGACATTTGCATAAGTCCGCATGGAGCCATGTATCGAATGCAGCCCAGCCCTCTAGCACTCTGCCCCTCTATATTATTCTCTCAATCTGTATTTTCCATCCGATATGCGATGCGCTGCGATGAATGTGTGTGTGTGCCTTATATATAGGAGTACATGCCCCTGCATTTTATTATTTACTGCATTTCCAATAACGTCGACATCATCGGCAGCACCAGCGTCGTCGGCGTTGTCGTCCTAGTTGTTGTTGTTGTCTTCCTCATGGTTGTTATCCTTGAAGCGAGCGTCGTCCACTCATGCGCAAGGACAAAATGCATTTAAATTGATTGAAGGCGAGCTCCAAAGACAACTAATCAATAAATTATTGAAATATTATGCCAGTCGCCTTTGCAGCCGGAAAACTTTGATCAAACAGCGAATTTAATGGCAGTCACACAAACGATAGGAGAGAAGCGGAGAGAGCGAGACAAGAACCGCAAGAGAGAAGAAAAGATATGCAGGCGACTGCAGTTAACGGCATTTCGCAAGAGGCGAAAATGGCGAAAATTAAATGAAAACAAGTGGGGAAGGATTATCTTCGGCGTGCCGAAGATTTTATACTCTTTTCGAACCTATAGGCAATTTTCACTCTGCCAACTGCACCACTGAAATTTCATAAGCTGTACAAAATCGTTTTGTCGCGTAACATTTTTTTTTTTGTTCTAAGAATATGTAATTTACTGCCAGTTGTATAGCAGCTATAAGATATAGTGATCCGATCCGGCCGGCTCCAACCAATGTGATGTCTCTTTGAATAATAAGTATCTGTGCAAAGTTGTATCGCGATAGCTTTAAAAACATGGGATATATGGCCAAAACCGACTTCGAGTTGTATGGCAGCTATAAGATATAGTGATCCGATCCAGCCAGCTCCAACCAATGTGATGTCTCTTTGAATAATAAGTATCAGTGCAAAACTTCATCGCGATAGATTCAAAAACATGGGATATATGGCCAAAACCGCCTTCGGGTTGTATGGCAGCTATAAGATATAGTGGTCCGATCCGGCCGACTCCGAGCAATGTGCTGTCCCTTGGAATAATAGGTGTCTGTGCAAAGTTTTATCGCGATAGCTCAAAAACTGAGGGACTAGTTTGCATACATACAGACAGACAGACAGACAGACAGACGGACATGGCTAGATCAATTTGTTTAGTCATTCTAAGCATACTGGCAGTAACTTTTGGGGGTCTCCGACGCTTCCTTCTATGCGTTACAAACTTCAGGACAAACTTAATATACTATTTTCTTCGAAAAGAGTATAAACAAGTAAGACTGCTCTAGTCGGGAGTGCCCGGCTAGGAGATACCCTAAACCCAGTCCTTACAATCATTCGTACTAACCTAAACACACACATGCTGCAGTACAAGCAGTGCGAGCAGTGCAAGCAGTCTAAACAGTAAGCTTGATTATTTACTGAGCTCCACACAATGGAAAGTTAAATCCTTAAAAACGTCTGTGTTTATCACCCGATCTTATTGAAATTTTTTGGGCACAGACTGGGCAATAAAATGTGTGACCAAAACAAATTGCAAGGTCATAACTTCAAAAATGCGTTTTTTTAACTTTTGGGAAGATTGGGGGGTGGTATCCAAAAAGTGAAATATTTGTTACATGGGTATGCCATTCGAGATTATACATGCCAAATTTGGGGCCTCTAGTTGTAAAGACTTTGAAGTTATGACCCAAAAACTCAGATCTAAAATCGAAATTTATCGATATCTTTTGGACGGGGTGAGTTATCGGCCGGCTTCGACCAATGTGATGTCTCTTTGAAAAATAAGTATCTGTGCAAAGTTGAATCACGATAGCCCTAAAAACATGGGATATATGGCCAAAACCGAATTCGAGCTGTATCGCAGCTATAAGATATAGTGGTCCAATCCAGCCGGCTCCGACTAATGTGATGTCTCTTTGAATAATAAGTATCAGTGCAAAGTTTCATCGCGATAGATTAAAAAACATGGGATATATGGCCAAAACCGACTTTGAGTTGTATGGCAGCTATAAGATATAGTGGTCCGATCCGGCCGGTACCGACCAATGTGCTGTCCCGTTATATAATAAGTGTCTGTGCAAAGTTTTATTGCGATAGCTCAAAAACTGAGGGACTAGTGTGCATACATACAGACGGACAGACATGGCTAGATCAATTTGTTTTGTTTTTCTAAGCATACTGGCTGTAACTTTATATTCTGTTCGAACTTTTAGGCAATTTTCACTCAGCCAACTGCATCACCGAAATTTTATATGTTGTAAAAAATCGTTTTTTCGCAGGTCATTTTGTTTGTATTTTTTTTAAGAATTGGTATCATGTGAGTTTAAATCTTTCTTTTGAAATAAAAAATTCAAGCTATTTTATATTCGAAAAAATAATTACAAAACAAGTCATCAAAAATACCATAAAGATCATTATCGGTCTACAAGGGTATACAATGTTCGGCTCATCGAAATTGAAATCAAATGGGTTCTATTATACAATAATGTTTATCATTACCAACCAAGATATTCTAATTGGCAAAGAGGAATTCGTATTAGTATGCATGTAGGTATAAGTAAATGTTCTTTTGTGGCCAGGCCCTTTTAACCCTAACATTGTGGCAGCTGCCACTTGTCCACAAGACACAATCAGATTCACGCTACGCCCACGTACAGCGGCTATAGAGGCTATAGTCGCATATGTGACCAGACTACATAAAAACAATGCACTGGCGACACGCGATCACGACCACGACAACGGAGCAACAGAAAAGGACTAAGGGGTCGTAGACCCAAGGCAAATCGAGCGGCTGGTGCTTGGGGGCTGCTGGTGGACGAGTCGTAGATAGGAGGAGGTTTGTTTGTTAGTGAACCGCTAAGCTCATACGGAAACTTGCGCGACCGCGGCTCACAGAAAACCAGCCAGCCAGACAGACAGACAGACGGACGGACAGACGGACTGTCAGCGACCGCCAACTAAATATTACGCATACACCTGGTTAGTCGCAGAACTGTGTATATTATGTGGCGATGTGGTGCCAGCCAGGGGGCGCAACTTGGGTGCCTATACGCTTGAAGTCCAGTACAGGGTCCTGCGGTAAGCAGCAGCGGCACAAGAAGCAGAAGCAGAACCAGCAGCTGCCAACTCTCTCATAAAAGCGAGGTCGACCTTTTCACGAATTCATTGTCAAGCGTGTGGACGCGGGCCAGCACACAAAAGTAATGAGCAGGAAACGGCAGGATTGCACAAGCGAGCACTGAATGGACATCACTTTCCCGACCTGGACGTGATGTGTACCATGGCAGTAGGTATGGGGGCTGGGGTTGGTGTGTCGCTTGGTGGCGGCAGGGTAATGAAACTGAACTGTCGACTGTCAGGCACTTCAAACTGTTTTTGACGACGAAGCGTTTATTAAAACTAATTAAAATGTTTAAAACATTTATAGAACAAACGCAAGACGTCAAGTGGCACACAATGGGCCAGGCCGCGTGAAGTCCTGCCCAGCCAGGGTCGCCCCGCACCGCCCCGCCCTGCCCCGCCGGTGTCGTGTCCCGCCAGCTCTCCGAGCCCTTCCTGACGTGGCCCAGGCCGTAACTTAATTGCGACAATTAAGTTGCCAACAATCAACTTTGCCAGCAAAAGTTTTCAAAGTTAAAAACAAGTGGGAAAGGATTTTCTTCGGCGTTCCGAAGATTTTCTACTCTTTTCGACAATTTTCACTCTGCTAACTGCAGCACTTTCATCTGTAACAAGTAAGAGTGCTCTAGTCGGGAGTGCCCGACTACGAGATACCCTGAACCCAGTCCTTACAATCATTCGTACTACTCTAAACACACACATGCAGCAGTACAAGCAGTGCAAGCGGTTTAAGCAGTTAGCTTGCTCTTTCGCTGAGCCCCACACAATGGAAAGTTAAATCTTAAATAACTTCTGTGTTTATTGTCCGATCTTATTCAAATTTCTGGGGCAAGCAATTGTCGATGTGTTACCAAACCAAATTGCAAGGTCGTACCTTCAATGCGTTTTTTTAACTTTTGGGGGGTTTGGGTGGTATCCAAAAAGTGAAATATTTGTTACATGTGTATGCTATTCGAGATTATACATGCCAAATTTGGGGTCTCTAGCTCTTATAACTTTGAAGTTATTTCCCAAAAACGCAAGTCTAAAATCAAAATTTATCGATAACTTTTGAATGCGACGAGTTATCGATCAAATGAAATAAACTTGATCTGTCCCGGGATTAGGAGCACTTATGTTCCAAATATGAAGTCTCTAGCTCTTGTAGTCTCTGATATCTGTGTGTTCATACAGACAGACAGACGGACATGGCTAGATCGACTCGGCTGTTGATACTGATCAATAATATATATACTTTATATGGTCGGAGATGCTTCCTTATGCCTGTTACATACATTTGCACAAAACCATAATACCCTTTTTACCCATTTTTAATGGGTTCAGGGTATAAAAATTGATATCATATGATATCAATTTGAATTGAAATATTAAATTTATTTCCAGTTTGCAAAGTTTCATTGCGATAGCTTTGAAAACATGGGATTTATGGCCAAAACCGACTTCCAGTTGTATAGCAGCTATAAGATATAGTGATCCGATCCGGCCGGCTCCAATCAATGTTATGCATGCTTAAATAATAATTATCTGTGCAAAGTTGTATCGCGATAGCTTTGAAAACATGGGATTTATGCGCAAAACCGACTTCCAGTTGTATGGCAGCTATAAGATATAGTGGTCCGATCCGGCTGGTTCCGACCAATGTGCTGTCCCTTTGAATTTTTAGTCTCTGTGCAAAGTTTTATAACGCTCAAAAACTGAGGGACTAGTTTGCATACATACAGACAGACAGAGAGACAGACAGACAGACAGACAGACAGACAGACGGACATGGCTAGATCAATTTGTTTTGTCATTCTAAGCATACTGGCAGTAACTTTTGGGGGTCTCCGACGCTTCCTTCTATGTGTTACAAACTTCAGCACAAACTTAATATACTATTTTCTTCCAAAAGAGTATAATTAACAACAAAAGCAAAATTAGCAAAAAAAAACAGGTGAGAAGGGATTATCTCCGGCGTGCCGAAGATTCTATACTCTTTTTGAACCTTTAGGCAATTTTTACTCTGTCAGCTGCAGCAATTTCATATGCTGTAAGTTCGTTTTATCGCATGGCATTTATTTTTTTTTTGTTTTAAGAACTGATATCATACGAATTAAAATTTTTCTTTTGAAAGATATTGTGGTCCGATCCGGTCGGCTCCGATCAATGTGCTGTCATTTTGAATAATAAGTATATGTGCAAAGTTTCATCTTGATAGCTTTGAAAACATTTGATTTATGGAAAATACCGACTTCCAGTTGTATGGCAGCTATAAGATATAGTCATCCGATCAGACCGGCTCAGATCAATGTCATGTATGTTTGAATATTAAGTGTCTGTGCAAAGTTTCATCGCGATAGCTTTGAAAACATTTGATTTATGGCCAAAACCGCCTTCGAGTTGTATGGCAGATATAAGATATAGTGGTCTGATCCGGCCGGCTCCTACTAATGTGATGTCTCTATAAGAATAAGTATGCATGCAATCTAGTCCCTCAGTTTTTGAGCTATCGCAATGCAACTTTGCACAGTCAAGCGCAAGTAAGCTTTTGATAGTATGATCTTCAAGGGATTTTGTCATCGATCATCAAAACTGCTTGTGGCGTAAGGGATAAAGTGGCGCCCTGTCAAACGAAAGGTCCCGAGCTCGAGTCTCAGCGGCGACCAATAATTATTTTCATTTTTATACCCTGAACCCATTAAAAATGGGTAAAAAGGGTATTATGGTTTTGTGCAAAAGTAGGCAACAGGCATAAGGAAGCATCTCCGACTATATAAAGTATATATATTCTTGATCAGTATCAACAGCCGAATCGATCTAGCCATGTCCGTCTGTTCGTCTGTATGAACACGCAGATATCAGAGACTATAAGAGCTAGAGACTTCATATTTGGAATAGAAGTTCTCGTAGTCCCGGGACAGTACAAGTTAATTCCATTTTATCAATAGCTCAACACGTTAAAAGGTTATCGATAAATTTTGACATCAAACCAGTGCTTTTGGGCCATAACTAGAAAGTTATAAGAGCTAGATGCCCCAATTTTGGCATGTATAATCTCGAATATCATACACATATTAGAGATATTTTACTTTTTTGATACCACCCACAAATTTCCCCCAAATTTGAAAAAACGTCGGTCACTCCCGACTAGAGCACTTTTACGTGTTTGTTGTTGTTTTTATTTCCTAGGCACAGAAACAGAAAGACTTCTCAAAATGAACAAAATGAACGCTTGCAAGAAGTGCTAAATAAATAAATAATGAAAAATGTCGATAAAAACAAGTGGGAAAGGACTATCTTCGGCGTGCCGAGGATTCTATACTCCTTTCGATCATTTAGGCAATTTTCACTCTGCCAACTGCACCACTGAAATTTCAAAAGTAGTAAAAAATCGTTTTATCGCGTGGCATTTAATTTTTTGCTCTAAGTATTGGCTTCATATGAATTTAAATTTTTGTTTTAAAATATTGAATTTAAGCTAATTGATATATAATTGAAAAAAATAATTACAAAAAAAATCTATAAGTCGCGGTTGGGATTCGAACCGAGTTCTCCCCGTTTGTCAGCGCAGCACTCCAATACCTACGCCACCAAGCAGTTTTGAGATGCGCTGACAAACTCGATTGTACTGATCGTTTTTATCACGTTGTATTGTTTTTGTCCTAAGACATTGGTAGAAAATGAATTTCATTAATGTGAGTTTATATTTGAAAAGAAGAATAAGTCAAAAATGAAAATAAATACTCGAACTCGGGACCTTGCGTTTGTCAGCGCGTCATTTTACCCCTTACGAAACAAATTGTTTTGATGATCGATGACAAAATCCCTTCAAGAGCAGACTCTCAAAAGCTTACTTGCGCTTGACTTTGTTTGCTTATATGATCCTGTTCTTTCAAGATATTGAATGACGCATATCTTCGCTATTTATGACTCAATCGTTTTTCGACTTTACCCACTGATGAGTTATCAGGATGTTCAAGTGTAGAAGGAAATTAAAAGCAATTGTTTTGAAAACATTGGATTGGCCAAAACCGACTTAGAGTTGTATAGCAACTTTAAGATATAGTGGTCCGATCGGGCCGACTCCGACCAATGTGCTGTCCCTTTGAAAAACAAGTGTCTGTGCAAAGTTGCATCGCGATAGCTCAAAAACTGAGGGACTAGTTTGCATGCATACAGACAGACAGACAGACAGACAGATGGACATGGCTAGATCAATTTGTTTTGTCATTCTAAGCATACTGGCAGTAACTTTTGGGGGTCTCCGACGCTTCCTTCTATGCGTTACAAACTTCAGCACAAACTTAATATACTATTTTCTTCGAAAAGAGTATAATTATACAGCCTTCAAGCCAACATAAAGCTCAGCGCAATCGCTATTTTGTAGTCAACGCGTCGGTCGCGAAAGGAAGACGATTTGTAGCCATTTGTCATGTTGGGCCGGAATTGCTGCCGAAAAATAAAAAACATTATGTAATCGCGTTTTTTGTTGGTGTTGTTGTCGCTATTGGGCTGGGGTGGGTTTGGTTGGGGTGTAAAGAGGGGTTGGTGTTAAAATATATAAGCAGTAAATAAGCTTGAAAGCTGTAAGGCAGCAAGGCGGTTGCTGCTGCTGGTGGGCCACCTGGTAATTTATGCGTCTTGATTCTTCACACATGTAGGATTTGCCTCAACTCCACACTGCCCTCCCCTTCCCCCATCCCCTGTCCCGTCTCACCGAACAACTTCTGAGAATCGTTGAAAAAACTTTGGTATTGCCTGCTGTAAATTTCGTTTAAAGGCGCGCGCCAAAGTTTTTGGCGGCCTCGATAGACTTCTCTTGTTTTTCGAAGAAAATAGTATATTAAGTTTGTGCTGAAGTTTGTAACGCATAGAAGGAAGCGTCGGAGACCCCCAAAAGTTACTGCCAGTATGCTTAGAATGACAAAACAAATTGATCTAGCCATGTCCGTCTGTCTGTCTGTCTGTCTGTCTGTCTGTATGTATGCAAACTAGTCCCTCAGTTTTTGAGCTATCGTGATAAAACTTTGCACAGAGACTTATTATTCAAGGGGACAGCACATTGGTTGGAGCCGGCCAGATCGGACCACTATATCTTATAGCTGCCATACAACTGGAAGTCGTTTTTGGCCATAAATCCCATGTTTACAAAGCTATCGCAATGAAACTTTGCACAGGTACTTATTATTCAAATATACATAACATTGATCGGAGCCGGCCGGAGCGGATGACTATATCTTATAGCTACCATACAACTCGAAGTCGGTTTTGGCGATGAAAATTTGCACAGATTCTTATTATTCAAAATGTCAGCACATTGATCTGAGCTGGCCGCATCGGACCACTATATCTTGTAGATGCCATACAACTGGAAAAAAATTTAATATTCTTAGAACAAAAAAAATAAATGCCACGCGATAAAATGAATTATTACAGCATATGAAAGTGCTGCAGTTGGCAGAATGAAAATTGTCTAAAGGTTCGAAAAGAGTATAAAATCTTCGGCACGCCGAAGATAATCCTTTCCCACTTGTTTTTGCTTCTTTTATCCACTGGATGAGTGTGAGAGTGTGTGTATGTTTTGTTTTGTTTCCAGCAATTTATTCAAATTGAGTTTGGGACTGCTGCCATAACTCAAAGCGAACTTCGAGTGTTCGCCCCGAAAAATGTACGCTGAAATATTTGCGTGATACAGTACTGGACGGCGCCAGCCGCTGCGAAAGCAGGTGTTGATGGCTCCATTTTGATGGCCAGCCGGAAGCCGCAAAAGTGCGTGAGTCATAAAAATAAACCACAAATAACAGCAACAACAATGCTCAGGCACATACATCTACCCAATAAGTACTATCACACACACGCACAACACACGCACGCACACACACACACACCCACCCACACACACACACACAAACACACACACACACACAACACACACACACACACACACACACACACACACACACACACACACACACACACACACACACACACACATGCACACAAGTTGAATTATGCGATTTTGCCAGTCAACCAGAGAGAGAGGGCAAAGTGAAATATAGTTGGCCTTCGTCAGTTTTTGTCCAGTTAAAAACATTCAAATGTTAAGAAAAAACTTGACAAGACGTACACTAGTTGGCATAAATATTGTGACGAAAAAAAAATCGTGTATATCTGAGGTATGAAATACTATGAGTACAAATTTAGAACTTAGCAAAAACAAAGAATTTTGGAAGTATTTAGTGAAATGTATAACCTCCTTTGGCTTCAATAAATTTTTGAAGGCGTCTCGGTACTGAATCCACTCAATTTTTTAGAATTTCTCCAAATATCTCTTTCCAAAGGAAAGTGACCTCAGAAATTGCGTCCTCTCTCGTTTTATTAAACGAAACGGTTCTTTTGCGTTTCAAAAGAGACCAGACGTTTTCTATAATATTTAAATCTGGTCTTTGAAGTGGCCAGTCCAAAGTTATAAAACCAACATCCTTCAAAAAGTTTTTTATCATGCGGGCTTTGTGGCATTGGGCATTATCCTGTTGCAGGATAAATGATTCCCCAATAAGCATATATCCGGAAGGGAAGACATTATCATTTAGGGTACTCAACTATTGAGTTTGGTTCATCGAGCCGGTAATAGTAACCAAGTCACCCAGACCATTATACGCAACACATCCCCAGAACATGATGGCTCACTTTTTGACAAACCGGTCGTTTTTTTTGCCTAACTACCTTCGGCAATCTTACAAAAAATTAGTTTTTTGATGAGTTATACTCAAAAGAGCTTTCACCTGTCCATAAACGCTTCTCCAAAACTCCTTTGGCTTGTGCAGATGTTCCTTTGCGAAAGCCAGTTTCTTAAGCTTATTTGTCTTTGATATGAACGGTACGTCCTTAGCTTTAACTGTCTTAAAATCTCCTTCCTTTAAACGTCGTCGGACTGTGCGCTCACTGATTCGATTCTTGGGCGTTAAATTCCATTGATCTGCAGCAGATTGAGGCTTCTGAAAAATATTATTCTCGTAGAATGACTCGGTCTTCAGTAGGCGTTGTTTTGCGCCTACCACCTGATCTCTTTGGGTTTCTTATGTCATTATGCTTTTTAAACTTATTAATTTGATAGTGCACAGTTTGACGCGACACATTAAACTCATTTGCAATATCTTTCACTGCCATTCCAGCATTAAACTTTGCTACCATTTAAGATCTGATAGTTAAATTCAACTCTGCCGTTTTACCCATGGTTTTTTATAACTTTAATTAATTTATAGTTTTTATCAATGTTTAATATCACTTTAAGTTAAGTACAATTGTTGTTTGGTTTTCACGTGTTCAAAAGTGTAAAAACACTTACACAAAGATTTCGTCAAAATAATTATGCCCCGCAAAAATTCGATGTCTGCATGTATTCTTATCAACAGAAAGAGAATACAAAAGGTAAGCACTATAAAATTTGGCATGCATAGAGCTAAAAATAGATTCTTTGTTTTGCGCATCATTTTCGCACCGATATTTAACGATAGTAAGCAAAGCGAGGCTCAATAGTCACAAAAAGATTTCGTCAAAATATTTATGCGAGTACATGTATGTATGTATAGATGTATAAAATGGTGCCTTAATTAATGCGTGTTTATATTATGTTTTATCCATCGCTTCTTTTAGCTACTTTTCCTTTGTCACTTAATGTCATTTCATTGTCCTTCTTCTCTTCTAATAGCACATCGCTTTTCTTCTTCTTTGTTGGCGTTGGCATCCACTTTGTTTTTTATACTCTTTTCGAAGAAAATAGTATATTAAGTTTGTCCTGAAGTTTGTAACGCATAGAAGGAAGCGTCGGAGACCCCCAAAAGTTACTGCCAGTATGCTTAGAATGACAATACAAATTGATCTAGCCATGTCCGTCTGTCTGTCTGTCTGTCTGTCTGTCTGTCTGTCTGTCTGTCTGTCTGTCTGTCTGTCTGTCTGTCTGTCTGTCTGTCTGTATGTATGCAAACTAGTCCCTCAGTTTTTGAGCTATCGCGATTAAACTTTGCATAGACACTTATTATTCCAGGGGACAGCACATTGGTCGGAGCTGGCCGGATCGGAATACTATATCTTATAGCTGCCATACAACTCGAAGTCGGTTTTGGCCATATATCCCATGTTTTTGAATCTATCGCGATGAAACTTTGCACCGATACTTATTATTCAAAGAGACATCACATTGGTTGGAGCCGGCTGGATCGGATCACTATATCTTATAGCTGCCATACAACTCGAAGTCGGTTTTGGCCATATATCCCATGTTTTTTAATCTATCGCGATGAAACTTTGCACCGATACTTATTATTCAAAGAGACATCACATTGGTTGGAGCCGGCCGGATCGGATCACTATATCTTATAGCTGCTATACAACTGGCAATGAATTAAATATACTTAGAACAAAAAAAAAATGTTACGCGACAAAACGATTTTGTACAGCTTATGAAATTTCAGTGGTGCAGTTGGCAGAGTGAAAATTGCCTATAGGTTCGAAAAGAGTATAAAATCTTCGGCACTCCGAAGATAATCCTTCCCCACTTGTTTCAGTATAAATTCGCTGGTCTCTTTGCTTAATATCTGACACTTCTTGTGAAATCTAGAGAAATTGAGAGAAACTATTGACAGATTTGTTGTGTCCCCATTGGTTTATCGCAATAAATATTAAAGTGTCTTGCTGCAAAACTGACATCAGTCAAAGAGATTCAATAGACTACATAATAAGCCATGTGCAGCTTCCTTATACATATACATATGTGTATGTACATACACATACCTGCACACATATCGCACGTATGTATTTGTGTGTGTGTGTGCATATAGTGAGCTAGTTATACATGTATGTAGTTTACATATTTATTGCTATGTGCTTCACTCGTCACGTTGCTTCCTTCACATGCATTTCGCCGAAAAACTTCAATGTGTCATTAAGGCTGAGCAGGCGCTTGCTGCGTCTTGCTGCTCCTGCTGCTGCTGCAGTTGATGTTGATGCAGTTGATGCTTCTGCTACTGCTACTGCTACTCCTGCTGTGGCTGCTGCTGTTTGACTTCGGGCACGTCTTCGCTGCATGTGGCTGATGTGGGCCACGCCCCAGCCGGCGCCTTTTTGGGCACATCACGTGCTCGTCTCTGATGGAGACCGGAGTTGGTAATTGGGAGCTGGGGGTCCCAGCTGCCATTTGGCCATAAAACGTGGCCTGAGCCCACTGAACAAACGTATCAATACGATTTATGCAGCGACAAAATGTTACGGTACACACACACACACACACAAACACACACACACACACATATATACACATAGCGATTAGGGCAGCTGGTGACTTCTCGCCACACCAGTATGGTTTTCGAAAGGCCAGATCCACTATCGATGCCATCGACAAAGTGGTAGGCATAGCCTCAGATGCGATCGCAGGCACCAGATGGAAAGGCGGACAAAAGGAGTACTGCCTGATTGTCACGCTGGACATAAAGAATGGGGTAGCATTCTCCGAGCACTGGCGGCTTTTGAGGTACCACCATACCTCCTACGCATCATCGCCAGCTACTTCAACAACAGGGTGCTGAAGTTCGACACTAGCGAGGCGACAGCTGAGTACCATATTACAGGAGGCGTGCCACAGGGCTCAGTACTGGGTCCGCATCTGTGGAACGCAATGTATGATGGGATCCTGCGACTAAGCCTTCCACACAAAGTCCATGTTGTGGGATTTGCAGACGATGTGGCGGTCCTGGTGGTCGCAAAAGGACTGAGGGAAGCAGAGGTGAGAGGCAATGCCGCCATTATCACAATCCAGCAGTGGCTCGTGTCGGTGGGCCTCGATCTGGCGCCCCACAAGACAGAAGCCGTTCTGGTGAGCAGTAGAAAGAAGGTGGAAACGGCCACCATCACAGTTGGGAACGCTACAGTTACGTCAAAAGGGGCAATAAGGTGTTATGCTGGATGCCAGGCTGTGTTTCCGCGAGCACCTAGCCTACTTTAATTCCAGGGCAGCTGCTACCAACACGGCGCTCTCGCGCATTATGCTGAATAGTCGGGGCCCGAGGCAGGGTAGACGAATCCTGCTGACTAGCGTGACTAGGTCAGTCATGCTGTACGCAGCTCCAATCTGGGACAAAGCTCTTCATACAAGGAGCTACTCCCGGGCGCTGGCCTCGACCCATCGCCTATGAGCAATCCGGATCGTCAGCGCTTTTAGAACCATATCGGACGAGGCAGCGCATGTATTGGCAGGCGTGGCGCCACTAGAGGAGCTGGTTGCAGAACGGGTTCAAATATATCGGGAGACGCATGGCAGAGGCCTGACCCAGCAGGAGAAGATGGCTATCTGCGAGGCAGCCAAGCAGCAGTGCATCCGGACGTGGCAGCAGCCGTGGGATGAGTCCACCAAAGGCCGCTGGACCCATATGCTCATCGAGGAAGACGCAGAGCACGCTATCTTTGAATGCAGCAAGTTGACGTTGCAGAGACAGCGCTTGGAGGCGCTACTGGATGGCGCTATCTCAGTGGAAAACCTGGACCCACGGATGCTCCAGTCCAACGAAAGTTGGGAATTGGTCGGCGAGTTTGCATCGGCAATCACGACCGAACTGCGTTTTGCTGAACGCGAGAGGAGGGGAGGAGTAGATTAGGCGAACAAGTAGTTTTGTTAAGCAATGCTTAATAGCCCCCACAAAACTACTTAATCACAACCCAATTTCCTCATACTAAGCGTTAAATACACATACACATACACATACACATACACATACACATACACATACACATACACATACACATACACATACACATACACATACACATACACATACACATACACATACACATACACATACACATACACATACACATACACATACACATACACATACACATACACATACACATACACATACACATACACATACACATACACATACACATACACATACACATACACATACACATACACATACACATACACATACACATACACATACACATACACATACACATACACATACACATACACATACACATACACATACACATACACATACACATACACATACACATACACATACACATACACATACACATACACATACACATACACATACACATACACATACACATACACATACACATACACATACACATACACATACACATACACATACACATACACATACACATACACATACACATACACATACACATACACATACACACACGCCACGATAAAAATAAACAAAATGAAAGCAAGTGTCAGCTGAGAGGAAAAGCGTGAAAGAAAATGCTAAATATATTGCTACCTTTTGACTGCAACCCCAAAAGCACGCCGCAATCGCCCCGCAGATTCTTTAGCGTTTGTTGTTGCATATTGCAGTAGCACGGATCAGCGGATAAAAGAAGGAAGTAGGCAAGTGCTCGACTTGCTAATAGTCTGTAAGTGCAAGCAATGCCCACTTATTTCGTGAAGAAAGCACATTACATGTTTATTTGGAGGTGTACAATAAAATATATATATACATATACATATATATTTATATATTTTATTTGAAAAAGTTGACTTATGTTCACCTGAGTACTTTGGCCACATTGTGATTTATATTCTATTTTGTACTAAGTTTACATTTCAACAAAACTATACCATAAATTATTTTATTTATTTATTTAAATTATACAATAATGTAACAGTAGTAGTTGTAGTAGTTGGTCAATAAACACGGACGATTCGTTACCTAAAAATATGATTTTAGGTGCATGATCTAAATATTGCGAATATCAAACAATATGAATTTTGTAAATTAGCTCATTTCTTTGACAAAAATGACAATTATCAAATCGAGATTTCGTTACTTCTATCTAAATTAGTAAGCAATTTAGCCAAATATGATTATAGAGCATTTAAGCAATTCATCACAAGATTTAGCCTTTTAGGCAATTTAGACAATTATATAGCAAACAAATAACTTAGGACAAATAGCACATTTAAGAGCATCGCTAACGTTTATAAATATATTTATATTATATAATATATATAATAATTCTATGGGCCATCTAAATATTTAGATAAATCAACTAAATATCAAATCAAACAAACATACAAACAAATCAATTTTTGCGTGTGTAGAGATATACTTACAACTAAATGGTATCTCAAGCTTTCGAATTCCTACAGCCAGAAAGACAGTAATCAAAATATGATGCTCAAAAATATATATGCCATATATGTTTCTACAATCCTTTAACACAGTTTCAAGCGAACATGATATGCAAAAAAAGGAAACAAGTGGGAATACTCCGCAGCTAGCTAGGCAAAGAAAATCTGCGGAAGTTGCCGCCGGCAATCCGGCGTTTGTCTCATTGTCGCAGCCACAGGGAAAATTCTTGGCGTGACATCGCCTACCAGGACGTCAACAAGAACAAATGGGAATGCCAGAAGACAAAGCGAGACACTGCACGTCTATGAGCCGAGCCCGTTGTCGATGGCCCATCGCACCGTCATCGGCCAGGCCCATTAATCAATGGCAACGCACTTCAGTCGGCCACATTTTTTGGTCTATTTCGGGAGCAAGCTGGTCGCTGGCACTGAGTGCTTGCTGGCTGCCAGAACAGCTGCTGGCCACAAAGTATTGTACTAAGCCAAAAGGTTAAACGTAGTCTGCCACGGCCACCACTGTCTGTCCACCTCGGCCCGCCCCTCGTTCACGCGCAATTACCGAACATTTGGTGGCAATCTCGTTGGCATTTTGAATAATTATGACAATTGAAAAGTTTCTGATTAGCAACAAGCAACAACAGCAACCAAAGACGGCATGTGTCGAAAGTAAGTTGCTTTATTAGGCGCCAAAGTGAAAGGAAGAGTGTTGAAAGTGTCGGAAAAGCTCATTGAGAATGAGATTGGCTTACACAATATGTAAAAGAAATCAATTATATAGCAAACAAATAACTTAGCTATCAGATAAAAATAGGTAGCAAATGGAGACCGTTCTGTCTGTCACTTCCCTGATGAGTTGTATTTTTAAAGATTTTCATTGCCAAAGTTAGAATGGACTGATTATATCGTGACTAACGTGTTATTTTATTAAAATAAGTGCATACTCTGATTATAATGGCTCCTAAAATATAATCGAAATGGTTTTCTGTCCATCCCATAATTTGCTAAACAAATTTAGCAGACTATACAATTTATATCAGTCACACGAAAGAAGCACAACATTTTAAAACGGGTCTAGGTTTGAAAATACATACATACGTATGTAATTTGAAACACTTTGGTATTAAATGTCCTAGATATTGAAGAGAATTTCACTTAGAGCTTCCAGATTCAAAAAGACAAATAGTTTAGTAGAACAGCTTTGACATAATTATATAAATACAAGCCGACTCAGACTTGTATAAGTGAATTAATTTTGTACATATTTATTTGGTTTCTGATGCTAATTTCAAATTCGCCATTTTGCAATACAAGCCATATACATAGCAATTTTTCAAACTCGTATGTGTGAACATATGTACATATGTACATACATACATACATATCTGAATCTGTACTTCTTATTTTTTGATTCTCAATTGCAGGACTTACGATGCTTTTGGCTGACGTGTCGTTGGCAAATAATTAGTGTTGTTGTTTTGTTTCGGCTTTTGTTTGGTTTAAACGAGAACTGGAAGTGCTCGCCGCGACTTACACGTGCAAAATCGGCTTAATAATTGATGTGAATACTTTGGCCGAAAAGACCCCCACCTCTTGTCCCTGTCCATGTCCATATCCATGGTAGCCCACACTTTTGTCACAGTTGTGTTGTGCATGTGTCTGTGTTTTGGGGTCAGTTGCCGCAATCAATTTCGATTTAGTAGCTGCCATAGTTTTGCTATGCGGCATTGTTCGATTATCATCGCCGGGCCAGCGAGGTCAGGGAGTTCGAGTGCGAGTGCTAGTGAGAGTGGTAGTGCGAGCGAGTTCGAGTCGCACGCCCACTTAATTAAATGCCCAGTGTAATTTGTACTTAACCTTGAGAGCGAGCAAGCCGAGCAAACGGACAGCATTTACTGAGCATCGGCTACACATCCACTACCAATCCCATTCATCGCCACAAAGCTCGCCTGCAACTGACCTGAATGAGCCGCTGGCAATGCATTTGCTGGAGATAAGTCGCAGTAAGGCAGCGGCAACGCCAAAGACAAAGACAACGGACAAAGACAACGGACAAGCCGCAAAGCGCAGAGCGAAGAACGAAACGAATGCCGAACGTCTTCTTCTTCAACTTGTGCTTCTTTCTGCCTATGCATGTCTATGTTTTGCGCTCTGCAGTGGGCCCACATGTAAAAAGAGAGAGCGAAGCGCGTGCTAGAGAGAGAGAGAGATAGAGTGTGTGAGTTACACTGTATGTGTACATTTGTTGCAATTGCTGTTGCTGCTGGTGTTGTTGTTGCGCTTTCTGCTTTGCCTTGGCATTTTTTCTACTCAATAGAACGGAATCACATAGGCTTTGAATTGCTGCTGCTTTTGTCTGCTTTGTTTATACCCTGAACCCATTAAAAATGGTTAAAAAGGGTATTATGGTTTTGTGCAAAAGTATGTGACAGGCATAAGGAAGCATCTCCGACCCTATAAAGTATATATATTATTGATCAGTATCAACAGCCGAGTCGATCTAGCCATGTCCGTCTGTGTCCGTCTGTCCGTCTGTATGAACACACAGATATCAGAGACTACAAGAGCTAGAGACTTCATATTTGGAACATAAGTTCTCCTAATCCCGGGACAGATCAAGTTTATTTCATTTGATCGATGACTAATCGCATTCAAAAGTTATCGATAAATTTTGATTTTAGACTAGCGTTTTTGGGGCATAACTTCAAAGTTATAAAAGCTAGAGACCCCAAATTTGGCATGTATAATCTCGAATAGCATACACATGTAACAAATATTTCACTTTTTGGATACCACCCCCCAAACCCCCAAAAGTTAAAAAAAGTAAGAGTGCTCTAGTCGGGAGTGCCCGACTACGAGATACCCTGAGCCCAGTCCTTACAATCATTCATACTAATCTAAACACACACATGCTGCAGTACAAGCAGTGCAAGCGGTTTAAGCAGTTAGCTTGCTTTTTCGCTGAGCCCCACTCAATGTAAAGTTAAATCTTAAATAACTTCTGTGTTTATTGTCCGATTTTATTTAAATTTTTGGGGCAAACAATTGTCACTAATATGTGTGACCAAACCAAATTGCAGGGTCGAACCTTCAAACTATACCTTTTTGGGGGTTGGGGGGTAGTATTCAAAAAGTGAAATATTTGTTACATGTGTATGCTATTCGAGATTATAATTGGCAAATTTGGGGCCTCTAGCTCTTATTACTTTGAAGTTAAGTCCCAAAAACACTAGTCTGAAATCGAAATTTATCGATAACTTTGGAACGAGACGAGTTATCGATAAAATGAAACAAACTTGTACTGTCCCGGCACTACGAGAACTGATATTCCAAATATAAAGTCTCTAGCTATTGTAGTCTCTGATATCTGCGTGTTCATACAGACGGACAGACGGACGGACGGACGGACATGGCTAGATCGACTCGGCTGTTGATACTGATCAATAATATATATACTTTATATGGTCGGAGATGCTTCCTTATGCCTGTTACATACTTTTGCACAAAACCATTATATCCTTTTTACCCATTTTTAATGGGTTGTGGGTATAAAAAGTGTTGAAAACTGCGCAAACAGCGGAAAACTTGTGCTCTTTTAGCCAAACAATTATGGCAAGCAAATATGCAGTTGCAGAGGGGCGGAAAAGGAAGTGAGTGTGTGTGTGTGTGTGTGTGACACACACACACACACACACACACACACACACACACACACACACACACACACACACACACACACACACACACACACACACACACACACACACACACACACACACACACACACACACACACACACACACACTGAGATTCTGAAAGCTGTGAAATATTACGCCGCTGTGCATCTAATTAATAACAAAATTTTAATCGCCTAACGATAGCCGGGGATTACATAGCTCCTCCCTTAACTCTACCTCTATGCCTACACTTAACACACACCTTCAACACCCCCACTGCCATCCCTCCACGTCACCTAGATTGTGTGGGCCTGGCTTATATCATAAATGATTGTCGCCGCCCTTAGTCATTCCGGCTGATGATTATTATTGTTATTATTATTAGCGCTTCAAGATTAATGTTGTTGTTGCTGTTGCTGTTGCTGTTATTGTTACTGTTGCTCCATAAATTTTGCCGAAATTGAGCATAATTTTTCATTTAAGTGGAAATTGATATTATACGCCCAGTGAGCCACGCTCAGCTAATTATGTCACGTCGGCTTTCATTGCAATATAGCGCATGACAAAGATAGAGATGGAGAGGGAGACAGAGACAGAGGCCGAGAGCCAGAGAGAGATAGAGAGTCAGAGCGAATTAAAAACAGCCGTGTCGAAAAATAAGGCAATGGAAATATTTTGATGATTATAAATGCCAAAACAAATAGCCGCTGGGCGTCACCAAAGTTTCGCAGCGAAATGAATTATTAATTTTGATGTTCGCATTTAAGCGGCACTTTCCTAATAGACATCACTAAAGGAGCGCTGCATAAAAATTATACACAGCACAAATTTCGCAATTGTTTATTGAGTCAATTGCTATGCTGTTATAGATGTATATAGTAACATATGTATTGTACACATTGTGTTATATATTCGCACCCACATATGTATCATGTACTCGCACCCAAATATTGTTATTTGATACCACTGGGGAAAATAACAATTCAAGCGCTCCCACGCTTGTATCGCTATTTCTACCAAAGGGTAAAATTTGTCAACGTGGCATAAATTTAGGCTAATGCAACCGACTCTCATTCTTTCGTTATAATTCTAAAAGAGAGATCCATCAGATCTTTGTTTATCTAAGAGCAGAAAGCTCAGTCTCTTTAAAGTCCAACATTTCAAAAGCTCATCAGCCAAAGATTTACTTAGCGCACAACAGCACTTTAGTCTTAAGTCGAGATTTACAACCTTTACTCACATGTTCAATTTATACGAGGTTATAATATATATAAAATATATTTCTTTATAACAATCTTGTTTGTGAATATTCCATTATATATATTATAAATAGCTTAAGAAACATATATCAATATTTATATTACGTATGCGGTGTTGACATAATACTTTATACTCAATAATTTATTTGGTAAATAATCATAGTACTCATAGATTTGACAATATATGTATATGAGCACGGTCAACATGCATTTCAACATGCATTTCAGAGTTCTTAAAAATTTTATTAAGGCGTGCTCTATTTCCGTATCCGTATCCGCAAATGTGAATTCGGATTAAAAATATCATATGAACTCGTTTTTTTAATACAAATCTTTTTTGTAAAACTAAATACGGAAAACCAATTTGAAAACATTACATAATATCCCCATGATTTACAAAATTTTTGTGGATTAGGAAATAGAAGCATATCTGATTATAGTTGTAATAACTTTAATATATGATTTGGGAAAATGTTCAAAACTAATGAAAGTTAGTTTATACCACAATGAATAACTTTTATATAACTTTAATACCTGCATAGATGCATTTGCTAAGCACTTATTAGATATAGATATTAGTAGTTTATATACATATTATTACGATTTTTAGGACTGTCATATATTCTAGGATATGCTTATAAGCTATCAACCTAACTTGGAAAAACCAGTGACTACCATGGACTTCGTCTTAGATATTGACAACAACCATTCTTAAGCCCAGCTACTTATTGTTCAGTTGTCCGAATCACTGCGTTCTTTGTACAACTCATCCTTCGAGGGCTGTGATCTATTATTATTACTTTATATCAATAAGATTCTAGGTAGATTTGTATGGTAACTAAAACACATATAGCTTTTGTTTTTCTTTGTAGATTTTCGCGTGGTCGCGTGTCAAACTCACTTTAGATATCTTTACTGTGTGGCTGCTGCTGGCATTAACTGTGGACCAAACTTTTGCCTCTATCTCCATATACACACTCAGCCACACACGTACACTCACATAAAAGAGGGCAAGAGGAGCTATGTCCAGCGAGCCAGCAAAGTAATTGTATGTATCTGTGGCTCTTTAATAATTGAGACCATGGCAAGGAAATCAAAATTGTTTGTGGTACTTGCCCACATCCCATCAGCAACGTGGCTGGCTGAAAAGGCAGCGGCGTGCCAGTGTCATTAGTTTTGTCGTCGCTACTGTGTCGTGCTGTCGCCCAGAGAATTCTGGCGAGGCACGCAAATGCGTTGCGTATACGCAATATTTCAGCAGACAAAGTAATTCAGAGCTGCTAGCAGATTGGGAGCAGATGCCAACTATTGGGGGTTGGTAGTAAGAGTGGGAGTGGATGTGAGAGGGGGGAGGGGTGTGGGGTGTAGGGGCTTTTGCTAAGCCAAAATGTTTGGTGTCTAGATGCCGCTGCTGCTGCTGTTGCTGTTTCTATCAAGGCTCTCTATTCAGTTCTGTCTTCTAGCCTGATTCAATGAATTTTTCACAGAACTGCAGTCGGAGGTAGGTTGGGGTTGGGGGTTACAAATGTATGCAGCGCGCAATACGTTGCTCGTCGTGTTACATGCGTGCTTGACGGTAGCGAAAGGAGGGGCCTCTGCCGAAAAAGTAGCCAAACGGCAGAGGAAGTTATGATTGTTTCACGAGCTGACAGATGGAGCAACATGCTCCAGCTCGCTCTTTCACTCTGTCTCGCTCTCAGCCTCCATGAGCTGGGGCAACAAAAGTAGCCAGGCACATGCTTTTTGGATTGCTCGACAAATTTATGCGAGTCCGTTGCCTGCGCCCGGAACGGGCTCCGCATTGCTCTGTTTGTTTGCTTGCTGCCTGCTTCTGCTTCTGCTTCTGTGTGTGTGTGTGTGTTTGTGTGTGCTTGTGTGTGTTTGCTGGCTGGCTTTAATCAACACTTTGAGGCGTGTGTGTGAGTGATTAGTGTGGCATTGTTAAAAATGTTGTGGCAAATCTCTGTATGTGCAATGCCTAAAACAGGCAATTAAATTTTCATGGTCGCACAATTTTTGCAGTTGACGGTTATAGCAAAAAACAAGTGGGAAAGGATTATACTCTTTTCGAAACTTTAGGCAATTTTCACTCTGCCAACTGCACCACTCAAATTTCAATAGTAGTAAAAAATCGTTTTATCGCGTGGCATTTATTTTTTTGCTCTAAGAATTGGTATCATATGAATTTAAATTTTTCTTTTAAATTATTGAAATCAAGCTATTTGATATATATTCGAAAAAAATAATTACAAAAAAAATTGTAAGCAATATGTCGCAGTTGGGATTTGAACCGAGCTCTCCCAGTTTGTCAGTGCAGCACTCTAATATCTACGCCACTAAGCAGTTTTGAATTGCGCTGACAAACTTAATTATCTGATCGTTTTTTTTTTGCGTTGTACAGTTTTTGTTCTAAGATATTGGTAGCAAATGAATTTGATTACAGTTGCTTTATATTTGAAAGGAACAATAAGAAAAAACAAGTGAGAACGTTGCAGTCGGGCGGAGCCGACTGCGTAATACTCTGATACCATTTTAAGAACAGCTGAAAGCAAGTGAACAGAAAATTTTTGCTGGTGTTTGGGTGACCCGAAATCGGCATTCCAAGTTTTTGGGAACGGGAGGGGCATGGTCGATCTTAAGAGGGGGTGACCAGAAGTCTATCTACCAATTTTGGTGACTCTAGCTCTAAAACTGTGGAAGATATAAGCTTTCGCGATTTTTGGGGGCGGGACGGGCGTGGCCCCAAAAAATTTGGCCGATCTTTAGAGGGAGTGACAAGAAGTCTATCTTACAAATTTCTTGACTCTAGCTCTAAAACTGTGGAAGATATACATTTTCGCGATTTTTGGATGCGGGAGGGGGCGTGGCCCCAAATTTTTTTTACCGATATTTAGAGGGGCTGACCAGCAATCTACCTTTTAAGTTTGGTGATTCTAGCACTTAAACAGGGGGAGATATTGATTTTCGCGATTTTTGGGGGCGGGAGGGGGCGTGGCCCCAAAATTTTTTGCCGATCTTTAGGGGGGCTGACAATAAGTCTATCCTCCAATTTTGGTGACTCTAGCTCTATAACTGTGGAAGATATACATTTTCGCGATTTTTGGGGGCGGGCGGGGGCGTGGCCCCAATTTTTTTTGTCCGATCTTTAGAGGACTTTTCCAGAAGTCTACCCTCAAAGTTTGGTGGCCCTAGCTCTTAAACTGTGCGAGATATAGACTTCCGTGTTTCGTGGTGGCGGGGTGGCTGGGGGGCGTTTTAGTGGGCGTGGCCGGAAAATCCAGGACGCAATCTTTTGGGCTGGTCAGCCCTAGTCTAAATTCCAAGTTTGGGGACTCTAGCTTCAAAATTGCGGGAAATATACACGTGTTATCGAATTGTGCATTCATGTATATCGATTTTCGCGATTACGGGGGCGGGAGTGGGCGTGGTCGAAATTTTTTTTCTGTAATCTGTAGAGGACGTCACCAGTAATATATATTTCAAATATGGTGACTTTAGCCTTAAAACTGCGGGAGATATATGCATTTCAAATTAATTTTGGAGGGGGGGCTGGTGGGCGTAATAATGGGCGTGGCCGATTAACCTAGGATCCAATTTTTTCGGGAGGTCACCAGCAATATACCTACCAAATTTGATTACTCTAGCTTCAAAATTGTGGGAGTTATTCACGTTTAATCGATTTGTGATTTGAGGTGTATCGACATGTTATCGATTTGCCAGCCTCCCAGTGGGCGTGGCATAAATTTGGAATAAACTTGATCTGAAGCAGATAGCTATAATCATAACGCAAAAGATTTCAAGAGTCTATCTAATATCGTTTCGGAAATACGCGCGTTCATCCAGACAGACAGACGGACAGACGGACGGCCTGACGGACATTCGACAAAACCAATATACTATGAGTACCTTCGGTATCAGAGTATAATTAAAATAATTATTGGTCGCCGCTGGGAATCGAACCTGTACCTTTCGTTGGACAGGGCGCCACTTTATCCCTTACGCCACAAGCAGTTTTGACGATCGATGACAAAATCGCTTGAAGAGCAGACTGTCAAAAGCTTACTTGCGCTTGGGTTTGTTTGCTCATATGCACCTGTTTTTTCAAAATATTTAACGACGCATATCTTCGCTGTTTATGACTCAATCCATTTGCGATTTTACCCATTGATGAGTTATAAGGATGTTCAAGTGTACAAGGAAATTTGAGGCAATTGCGTCGAAAACATGGGATTTATGACCAAAACCGACTTCAAGTTGTAGGGCAGCTATAAGATATAGTTGTCCGATCCGGCCGGCCACGACCAATGTGCTGTCCCCTTGAATAATAAGTGTCTGTGCAAAGTTGCATCGCAATAGCTCAAAACTGAGGGACTAGTTTGAATACATACAGATTGACAGACAGACAGACAGACATACATACAGACAGACAGACAGACGGACATGGCTAGATCAATTTGTTTTGTTTTTCTAAGCATACTGGCAGTAACTTTTGGGGGTCTCAGACACTTCCTTCTATGCGTTACAAGCTTCAGCACAAACTTCATATACTATTTTCTTCGAAAAGAGTATAAAACAAGTAAGAGTGCTCTATTCGGGAGTGCACGACTAATCTAAACACACACATGCTGCAGTTCAAGCAGTGCAAGCGGTTTAAGCAATTAGCTTGCTTTTCACCGAGCCCCACACAATGGAAAGTAAAATCTTAAAAAACTTCTGCGTTTGTTGTACGATCTTTCTGAAATTTTTAGGACATAACATTGACTATAAAATGTGTGACCAAGCCAAATTGCAACGTTGTCTCTTCAAAAATGCCTTTTTTTAAGTTTGGGGGAAGTTTGGGGGTGGTATCTAAAAAGTGAAAAAATAGTTACATGTGTATGCTATTCGAGACTATACATGCCAAATTAGGGGCCTCTAGCTCTTATAACTTGTAAGTTATAGCAAAAAACGCTAGTCTGAAATCGAAATTTATCGATAACTTTTGAATGGGTTGAGTTATCGATAAAATGAAATAAACTTGATCTGTCCCGGCACTACGAGAACTTGTATTCCAAATATGAAGTCTCTAGCTCTTGTAGTCTCTGATATCCGCGTGTTCATACAGACGGACGGACGGACGGACGGACAGACAGACAGACGGACATGGCTAAATCGACTTGGCTGTTGATACTGATCAAGAATATATATACTTTATATGGTCAGAAATGCTTCCTTATGCCTGTTACATACTTTTGCACAAAACCATAATACCCTTTTTACCCATTTTTAATGGGTTCAGGGTATAAAAACCACAATAACAAGAATGAATGTACTCGATAGAAAAGTCAGCCAGATACTACCAGCAGAATATGCGTATGCTGCCAGATACTTCAATATCTCGCAAAAATAAATACTCGTTGTGGTAAGCCATTAGTAACATTCGATGAGCAAAAGAACAAAGAATATTGCAGTTGTAAGCTGTCGAATGCGAGATGTTCTCCATACCAGTTTGATTTCTGGCAAATTATGTTTGGCCTTAACGTCTCATATATCTATGTAATTTTGCTATTTTATTTTCATAATTTTCTTCATTGCAAAGTATACAAGAGCAACTCTTAACTTCAACATGGCTCTTAAATATTTTATTTGATTTATTTATTATTCCTACCGGTACAAGTGTAAACACTTTCAGATTATGGCGAAAGTCACAATTGGCCTAGTATGTATTTAAATGAACAAAATCCATTACGGTTTGAATGTTGATTGAGACGATGAAACTTAAATTTGTTAATAAATGAGTTGGCTGAAAATGGAAAAATAAGTTTAGGAATTAAATATCTACTTTTAACTAAATCAAAAACCAAGTGGGGAAGGATTATCTTCAGCGTGCTGAAGATTTTATACTCTTTTTGAACCTTTAGGCAATTTTCACACTGCCAACTGCACCACTGAAATTTCAAAAGTAGTAATAAATCGTTTTATCGCGTGGCATTTATTTTTTTGCTCTAAGAGTTGGTATCATATGAATTTAAATTTTTCTTTTAAAATATTGAATTCAAGCTATGTGATATATATTTGAAACAAATAATAAGAAAAAAAATAAAAATCAATAAGTCGCGGCTGGGATTGGAACCGTGCTCTCCCGTTTGTCAGCGCAACACTCTAATACCTACGCCACCAAGCAGTTTTAATACGCGCTGACAAACTCGATTATACTGATCTTTTTTTCGCGTTGTATAGTTTTTGTTCTAAGACATTGGTAGCAAATGAATTTGATTACAGTTATTTTATATTTGAAAAGAAGAATAAGAAAAAAGTGTAAACAAATGACCGCATCACTTAACCCCTTGCGCCACAAACCGTTTTCATGATCGATATCAAAATCCCTTGAAGAGCAGACTGTCAAAAGCCTGCTTGTTTCGTTTTCCTGCAACCTGCAACTCGCATTTGTCAGCGCAGCACTCTACTACTTACACCAAGCAGTTTTAAAAATCGCTGACAAACTCGATTATACTGATTGTTTGTTTTTTCGCGTGGCATTGTTTTTGTTCTAAGATTGGAAGCAAATTAATTTGATTAAAGTTGACTTATATTTGAAAGGAAGAATAAGAACAAAATTAATATAAATGACCAGTCGCCGCAGAGTTTCGTACCAGCGACCTTCCGTTTGCTAGGGCGCAACTTTATCCCTTACGCCACAAACAGTTTTGATGATCGATGAAAAAATCCCTTGAAGAGCAGACTGTCAAAAGCTTACTTGCACTTGACATTGTTTGCTCATATGCACCTGTTCATTCAAAATATTTAATGACGCATATGTTCGCTGCTTATGACTCAATCGATTTGCGATTTAACCCATTGATGTGTTATAAAGATGTTCAAGTGTACAACGAAACTGAAAGCAATTGCTTTGAAAACATCGGATTTATGGCCAAAACCGACTTAAGAGTTGTATGGCAGCTATAAGATATAGTGGTCCGATCCGGCCGGCTCCGACCAATGTGCTGTCCCTTTGAATAATAAGTGTCTGTGCAAAGTTGCATCACGATAGCTCAAAAACTGAGGGACTAGTTTGCATACATACAGACAGACAGACGGACATGGATAGATCAATTTGTTTTGTCATTCTAAGCATACAGACAGTAACTTTTGGGGGTCTCAGACGCTTCCTTCTATGTGTTACAAACATCAGCACAAACATAATATACTATTTTCTTCGAAAAGACTATATGAAATAATATTCGTTTGGCTTTTACTTTGGCGGAGACATAAATACACACAGAAACACACACACACACAAACATACAATTCAAACAATACAAACTAGCAATAATGTTGAGTATTTGGTATTCAACTTGAAGCTCGACAAGCTGAGCAAACCACACTCCCTCAGCTCCCTCCATTTCCTCCACCCTGCCCTCCCCGCTCGTCACATGGACACCAGGAGAAACTGCAGCAGCCGAGAAGCTTTAATTGGCCACGGAAGCTCACGATTGCGCTTTAAATATTTTAAAGCTTTAAGTTGTGCGTTGTTGTTGCTCGCCGGCCATTCGGCTGGCAATTGTTGCGCCAACAAGAACAACAACCACAGTGCGAAGTTGTAATATGTAACAAGTAGCAAAACGAAGGCAGAGCGGCGCGAAAGTAAAAGGAGCACAGCAGAGAAAAAGAAGAAACATTGCGCAATCATTTTAAGATTTTAATGCCACGCTGCCAACGGCAACTGCGACGAGAATCCGACTACGGCGATACGATGCGACCCCGGCGATACACTGAATAAGCAGCGCTGGCTGGCTGGCTGGCGGGAGACGTGCGTCAATAATACGAAAAACGGAATATGGTATGCGGCTGTACGCCCGGCTAAACGGTATACTGCATACCGAATGTGGGCAACGTTCTCCGGCGGAACACGAGGCCCCCAGCTCCCCAGCCCCACTCCCTCCGCATCTCTACGCATATCGCTCAGAAGCCAAAAATTACGAACGCGACATGGATCGCCGATAAAAACGACAATTGATGGGCGTACGTGGGCGCATTGGGGCGTGGGCGATTGCTGAGTTATGCTTATGACAAATGAGAGCGCGTCACAGGAACTGGTCGGGTGATGCTGCCGCAGACACGCCGCCCTCCATCTGTCGCCATCTGCCTTAGCTAACAATGCGACTCCTGCTCGAAGCAAGCATATTAACTGCGTTATCAAAAGTGTAAAAAACTGAGATCGTGATTAAATGCCCTGGATGGAAAGTGATTTTTGTGTAGATAGCCGCATATGGAAATATGCTACATACATATGTAGATATGTGTGTATAACTTGTTGAAAAGACTTTCTCCATTATGTACTAAAAATATCATTTCACATTTTAAAACAAGTCAGAGTGCTCTAGTCGGGAGTGCCCGACTACGAAATACCCTGACCCAGTCCTTACAATCATTCATACTAATCAAAATACACACATGCTGCAGTACAAGCAGTACAAGCAGTGCAAGCGGTTTAAGCAGTTAGCTTGCTTTTTTACTGAGCCCCACACAATGGAAAGTTAAATCTTAAATGACTTCTGTGTTTATTGTCCAATCTTATTGAAATTTTGAAATTTGGAGCAGACAATTGTCAATAATATGTGTGACCAAAACAAATTGCAAGGTCGTACCTTCAAAAATGATTTTTTCGGAATTTTAGGGGGATTGGGGGTGGTATCCAAAAAGTGAAATATTTGTTACATGTGTATGCTATTCGAGACTATACATGCCAAGTTTGGGGCATCTAGCTCTTATGACTTTGAAGTTATGTCCCAAAAACGCTAGTCTGAAATCGAAATTTATCGATAACTTTTAAAAGGGACGAGTTATCGATCAAATTAAATAAACTTGATCTATCCCGGGATTACGAGAACCTTTACTCCAAATATGAAGTCTCTAGCTCTTGTAGTCTCTGATATCCGCGTGCTCATACAGACAGGCAGACGGACAGACAGACAGACAGACAGACGGACATGGCTAAATCGACTCGGCTATTGATACTGATGAACAATATATATTATTTATGTGGCCGGAGATGCTTCCTTATGCCTGTTACATACTTTTGCACAACTTCATTACACTCTTTTTACCCATTTTTAATGGGTTCAGGGTATAAAAATTTAATATTTAAAAGATCTATTGAAATAATACCGAAAGAAAATAGATTCAAATAAGACTTATGTTACATACCAACATCATTTGGTTAGCTCTTTATTCACATAGACAAGAAATGGGGCGCATTTTGATGAATTTATATATTTATTTATGATAATAATGGGATTTTAGTCTCACTTTAAAGGGTATTCCAAAGCTCGGCTTTGCGTTTTACGTTGATTTTGACCTTTGATTCGCTCTCATTCATATTCAATTTTTTATTGTTGTCGCCCTTTGCTTTGCCACGCGTTACGTATCCTGCTTGGCTAATCAGCACCCCGCCCCCGCTTCCTGTCAGACAACAAAAGTGCAAAAAAAGGAATAAGTTGGAAAGCTGAAAAGAGGAAACGCAACTGAGACAGCAAATATTTGTTATTGCTACAATGAATGAGAAGAGAGGGCGGCGTTCGATTGTCAATCACATGCAATTTAAATAAATTGAGTGTTTTATGGGGTTTTCAATTTGATGCGTTCCGTTGTGGCCCCCAGTCAGTGCTGTCAGCAAGCATATTAATTATCATCACCAGGAAACAACTGCAACAGCAACAGCAGCATCATCATCCATGACACAATGCCAGGCCAACTCATTTCAGTTAGTTCGGATCGTTTTCGCACAAGTCGCGCGGCTCTTGTTGGCCCAATTGCAATGGACGCTGATGAGCCACACGAAAATAATCAGCCGTCATTTTGCATATTGCATGGCATCGCATATGCGATAGGTGGCAGCTGTTGTTGGCTGGGGGATGGGGTAGGTGGAGATGTGTCAGGCGGCAACGCGCAGCTGACAACTGGCTTGTCCACGCCGACTATGCAATTAATGCATTCACATTAAATTCAATTTTGGGCTCCACATTGCCTTTTATGCACTGCCAAAACATACACGCACACGCACACACACATGCCGAAATTAAAATAAAAACGGTAATGAAAACGAGAAATCAGTTTTCGTTTCGTTCTTAATTGTTGAGCAGCTAACGGCTAAGGCCTTGTAGCTATAACGTCTGATTATGGTACAATAGAATTAGTTCCCGAGCTAGAAATGAGTACGGTATATATAGTGTGTATACTGTGCGTTGTATTTACTGCATGCCAACAAGTATCGGATAGTTGTGCACTGGAAATAGGACCTGTTGTTGCCTACTTATTGGCGTCGTGCTTTCAAAGACTTGTAATATTTGCTTACTTACTAGAATGGTTTGTGTACTCATATGAACTCATCCGAGTACTGTTTATATTTTTATCAGGTCGCAGTACAGAAAGCAATACCACTTAAAAATGATTGTGGATATGAACGTATCCAAGTACTATATATATATATTTATATTTATATCCTGAACTCGTGCAAAAGTATGCAACGGGCATAAGGAAGCATCTCCGACCATATAAAGTATATTTAATCTTGATCAGTATCAACAGCCGAGTCGATCTAGCCATGTCCGTCTGTCTGTCCGTCCGTCCGTCCGTCTGTATGAACACGCGGACAGATCAAGTTTATTTCATTTTATCGATAACTCATCCCGTTCAAAAGTTATCGGTAAATTTCGATTTCAGAACAGCGTTATTGGGCTAAAACTAACAAGTTATAATAGCTAGAGGCACCAAATTTGGTATGTATAATCTCGAATAGTATACACATCTAACAAATATTAAACTTTTTGGATACCACCCCCCAATCCCCCTAAAAGTGAAAAACACTAATTTTTGAGGGTATGACTTTGTTTGATCGCCCATTTTATAGCCAATTTTATGTCCTAAAAATTTCACAAAGATTGGACAATAAGTACATAAGGTTTTTAAGATATACCTTTCCATAGTCTGGGGCTCAGTGCAGATGCAAGCTAACTGATTAACCTGCTTAAACTGCTTGCAGCATGTGTGTGCTTGCATGTATGTACACAAAAAATAAAGACTGGGTTCAAGGTATCTCCTAGTCGGGCAATCCCGACTAGAGCTTCTTTTATACTGTTTTCGAAGAAAATAGTATATAAAGTTTGTGCTGAAGTTTGTAACGCATAGAAGGAAGCGTCGGACACCCCTAAAAGTTACTGCCAGTATGCTTAGAATGACAAAACAAATTGATCTAGCCATGTCCGTCTGTCTGTCTGTATGTATGCAAACTAGTCCCTCAGTTTTTGAGCAATGCAACTTTGCACAAACAATTATTATTCAAAGGGACAGCACACCTGTTGGAGCCGGCGGGAGCCGACCACTATATCTTATAGCTGCCATACAACTCTAAGTTTTGGCCATAAATCCGATGTTTTCAAAGCAATTGCTGTCAATTTCCTTGTTCAATTGAACATCCTTACAACTCATCAATGGGTAAAATCGCACATCGATTGAGTCATAAACAGCTATGCGTCATTAAATATTTTGAAAGAACAGGTGCATATGAGCAAACAAAGTCAAGCGCAAGTAAGCTTTTCACAGTCTGCTCTTCAAGGGATTTCGTCAGCTATCACTGAAACGGGTTGTGGAATAGGGTTTAAGTGACGCCCTAGCAAGCGAAAGGTCCCGAGCTCGAGTCTCAGCGGCGACTGGTCATTTATTTTAATTTATTCTTATTCTTCCTTTCAAATATAAAATAACTGTAATCCAATTCATTTGCTACCAATGTCTAAGAACAAAAAGTATACAACGCGAAAAAAACGATCAGATAATCGAGTTTGTCAGCGCATTTCAAAACTGTTTGGTGTAAGTTGCAGGAAAACAAAACAAGTAAGCTTTTGACAGTCTGCTCTTCAAGGGATTTTGTCATCGATCATTGAAACGGCTTGTGGCGTAAGGGTTTAAGTGACGCCCTCGCAAACGAAAGGTCCCGAGTTCGAGTCTCAGCGGCGACTGGTCATTTATTTTCAGTTTTTATACTCTGATACTGAAGGTACTCATAGTATATTGGTTTTGTCGGATGGCCGTCAGGCCGTCCGACTGTCTCTCAGAATGAACGCACGTATTTCCGAAACGATATTAGATAGACTCTTGAAATCTGTTGTGTTATGATTATAGCTATCTACTTCAGATCAAATTTGTTTCAAATTTATGCCACACCCACTGGGAGGCTGGCAAATCGATAACATGTCGATACACCTCAAATCACAAATCACCACGCCCCCTCCCGCCCCCAAAAATCGCGAATTTTATATCTTCCACAGTTTAAGAGCTAGAGTCACCAAATTTGTGAGATAGACTTTTTGTCAACTGCTCTAAACATCGGAAAAAATTGTTGGGGCCACGCCCCCTACCGCCCCTAAAAATCGCTAAAATGTATATCTTCCACAGTTTTAGAGCTAGAGTCAAGAAATTTGTAAGATAGACTTCTTGTCAATTTCTTTAAAAGATCGGCCAAAATTTTTGGGGCCGCGCCCCCTCCCGCCCCTAAAAATCGCGAAAGCTTATATCTTCCACAGTTTTAGAGCTAAAATCACAAAATTTGGAAAAGAGACTTCTGGTCAACCCCTCTTAAGATCGACCACGCCCCTCCCATCCCCAAAAACTTGGAAGGCCGATTTCGGGTCACCATATACCAAAAATGTTCTGTTCACTTGCTTTCAGCTGTTCTTAAAATGGTATCAGAGTATTACGCAGTCGGTTCCGCCCGACTGCAACGTTCTCACTTGTTTCTTATTCTTCTTTTCAAATATAAAATAACTGAATCAAATTCATTTGCTACCAATGCCTTAGAACAAAAACTATACAACGCGGAAAAAACGATCAGTATAATTAAGTTTGTCAGCGCATTTCAAAACTGCTTGGTGGCGTATGTTTAAAGTGCTGCGCTGACAAACTGACAAACGGGAGAACACGAATCCCAGCCGCGGCTTATTGCTTTTTTTTATACCTCTGAACCCATTAAAAATGGGTAAAAAGGGTATTATGGTTTTGTGCAAATGTATGTAACAGGTATAAGGAAGCATCTCCGACCATATAAAGTATATATATTATTGATCAGTATCAATAGCCGAGTCGATTTAGCCATGTCCGTCTGTCTGTCTGTCCGTCCGTCTGTATGAACACGCGGATATCAGAGACTACAAGAGCTAGAAACTTCATATTTGGAATATAAGTTCTCCTAATCCCGGGACAGATCAAGTTTATTAAAATTTATCGATAGCTCGTCCCGTTCAAAAGTTATCGATAAATTTCGATTTCATACCAGCGTTTTTTGATATAACTTACAAGTTATAAGAGCTAGAGGCCCCTAATTTGACATGTATAATCTCGAATAGCATACACATGTAACAAATATTTCACTTTTTGGATACCAGCCCCCAAACCCCCCAAAAGTAAAAAAAACCCATTTTTGAAGGTACGACCTTGCAATTTGGTTTGGTAACACATATTATCGACAATTGCTTGCCCCAAAAATTTCAATATGATCGGACAATAAACACAGAAGTTATTTAAGATTTAAATTTCCATTGTGTGGGGCTCAGCGAAAGAGCAAGCTAACTGCTTAAACCGCTTGCACTGTTTGTACTGCTTGTACTGCAGCATGTGTGAGTTTAGAGTAGTACGAATGATTGTAAGGACTGGGTTCAGGGTATCTCCTAGTCGGGCACTCCCGACTAGAGCACTCTTACTTGTTTTCTAATTATTTTTTTCAAATATATATCAAAACGCTTGAATTCAATAATTTAAAAGAAAAATTTAGATTCATGATACCAATTCTTAGAGCAAAATAATAAATGCCACGCGATAAAACGATTTTTTACTACTATTGAAATTTCAGTGGTGCAATTGGCAGAGTGAAAATTGCCTAAAGGTTCGAAAAGAGTACAAAATCTTCGGCACGCCGAAGATAATCTTTTCCCACTTGTTTATTCTTGTTTTCAAATATTAAATAACTGTAATCAAATTCAATTGCTACCAATGGCTTGGAACAAAAACTACACAACGCGAAAAAACGATCAGATTTGTCAGCGCATTTAAAAACTGCTTGGTGTAAGTAGTTGAGAAACGCAAGTTGCAGGTTGCAGGAAAACAAAACTAGTTGGCCTTTGACAGTCTGCTCTTCAAGGGATTTTGTCATCGATCATCAAAACTGCTTGTGTCGTAAGGGGTAAAGTACCGCTGACAAACGAAAGCTGGCGGTTACGAAACTCAGCGGCGACTGGTCATTACACAAACAACGCAAAAGAAAAGATCAGTATAATCGAGTTTGTCAGTGCATTTCAACACTGCGTGGTGGCGTAAGTATTAGAGTGCTGCGCTGACAAACGGGAGAGCACGGTTCAAATCCCAGCAGCGACTTATTGCTTTTTATACCCTGAACCCATTAAAAATGGGTAAAAAGGGTGTTATATTTTTGTGCAAAAGTATGTAACAGGCATAAGGAAGCATCTCCGACTATATAAAGTACATATATTCTTCATGAGTATCAACAGCCGAGTCGATTTAGCCTTGTCCGTCTGTCTGTCTGTCAAATCAAAGATATCAAAGACTATAAGAGCTAGAGGCTTCATATTTGGAATATAAGTTCTCGTAGTGTCGGGGCAGATCAAGTTTATTTCATTTTATCGATAACTAGACCCGTTCAATAGTTATCGATAAATTTAGATTTCAGAGTAGCGTTTTTAGGCTATAACTTACAAGTTATTAGATGTTATGGCCCCAAATTTGAAATGTATAATCTCGAATAGCATACACATGTAACAAATTTCTCACTTTGTGGATACCACCCCAATCCCCCCAAAATTAAAAAACTCAATTTTGAAGGTACGACCTTGCAATTTTATTGCCAATTGTCTGCCCAAAAAATTTCAATAAGATCGGACAATAAACACAGAAGTTATGTAAGATTTAATTGCTTAAGCCGCTTGCACTGCTTGAACTGCAGCACTGTGTGTGTTTAGATTAGTACGAATGATTGTAAGGACTGGGTTCAGGGTATCTCCTAGTCGGGCACTCCCGACAAGAGCACTCTTACTTGTTATTTTTTTTCTAATTATTTTTTTCAAATATATATCAAATAGCTTGAATTCAATAATTTAAAAGAAAAATTTAAATTCATATGATACCAATTCTTAGAGAAAAAAAAATAAATGCAACGCGATAAATCGATTTTTTACTACTTTTGAAATTTCAGTGGTGCAATTGGCAGAGTGAAAGTTACCCAAAGGTTCGAAAAGAGTATAGAATCTTCGGCACGCCGAAGATAATCTTTTCCCACTTGTTTTATTTTAATCACAGTAGATTTTTCATATCGCAGTACATAAAGTCATCCCCATAGAATTGAGTTAAATATTTATATAATTGAATTTAATCTTTACAAAGACAATTTTAAATTCACAACTACCATCTAAAACAGATTTCCAGTTTAATGACTTTCGTTCCAAACAAGCTATATTATATTTTGTCACTATTTCTTAAGCAAATGTTGTCAACCCCAGTCATTGTTGTTGTTGTTTGCTTGAACTCATGACCTTTCGCTTCGCTAAGCGTGCGGCTTGCCTTCGAGCTATAACACATTTCTGATTCATTGTTGTTGCATCTCGGATACGTTTGGCGTTGTTGTTGAAAGTGTAATCGAGTATTAAGTAAGGTAACTATTACTGACTAAGTACACTCACACACACATACGCCAGGGAACAAGCGTGTTTGTGTGTGTGTGTGCAACTGTGGCATAGTGTCACATTAACTTGTTTAAAACGCAACGAGCGTGCAGCGTGAAAATTGCAGCTGCTGTGCATGCGTTGCGAGTAGCACCAAGTTGCAAGTTGCACAATGACCAAAGGCAAGCTGTGCCGGAATAACGGCTGTTGGCAGTCGCGCAGGATAGCAAGGACAATGAGCGTTAAGCGTGTCGCGTACCAACAACAATTGTCACAATTGTTAAATATTTATTATAATAGAGTTTTTATTGCTGCGGCCATGTAAAATATTAATCGCGCTTATGTGACAGCTCAAATGGACGCAGGCAGCGGACAGCAGGACGCACAACGCAGGACGGAGGCGGCGAGCCGTTAACAATGGCGCATTACCGGCTGCTTTTGCTGCCTGCCTGATTATTACTACCACGCCCAGCATGCAACAAATTGAAAAACATTTATTTGCTTAAATGCGTCAAGTTTGTTTATCATCTTTTCGAAAATATTATATTAAGTTTGTGCTGAAGTTTGTAACGCATAGAAGGAAGCGTCGGAGACCCCCAAAATTTACTGCCAGTATGCTTAGAATGACGAAATAAATTGATCTAGCCATGTCCGTCTGTCTGTCTGTCTGTATGTATGCAAACTAGTCCCTCAGTTTTTGAGCTATCGCGATGCAACTTTGCACAGACACTTATTATTCAAAAAAACAGCACATTGGTCGGAGTCGGTCGGATCGGACCAGTATATCTTATAGCTGCCATTCAACTCTAAGTCGGTCTTGGCCTTAAATCCGATGTTTTCAAAGCTTTCCTTATACACTTGAACATCCTTAAAGCTCATCAATTAGTAAAATTGCAAAACGATTGATTCATAAATAGCGAAGATATGCGTCATTAAATATTTTAAAAGAACAGGTGCATATGAGCAAACAAAGTCAAGCGCAAGTAAGACTGACAGTCTGCTCTTCAAAGGCTTTTGTCAACGATCATAAAAACTGTTTGTTGCGGAAGGGGTAAAGTTACGTCCTAGCAATCGAAAGGTCGCTGGTTCGATTCCCAGTGGCGACTGGACATTTATTCAAATTTTTTATACCCTGAACCCATTAAAAATGGGTAAAAAGGGTATAATGGTCTTGTGCAAATGTATGTAACAGGCATAAGGAAGCATCTCCGACCATATAAAGTATATATATTATTGATCAGTATCAACAGCCGAGTCGATCTAGCCATGTCCGTCTGTCTGTCCGTCTGTATGAACACACAGATATCAGAGACTACAAGAGCTAGAGACTTCATATTTGGAACATAAGTTCTCCTAATCCCGGGACAGATCGTTTATTTCATTTGATCGATAACTCGTCGCATTCAAAAGTTATCGATAAATTTTGATTTTAGACTAGCGTTTTTGGGACATAACTTCAAAGTTATAAGAGCTAGAGACCCCAAATTTGGCATGTATAATCTCGAATAGCACACATGTAACAAATATTTCACTTTTGGATACCACCCCCAAACCCCCAAAAGTTAAGAAAACGCATTTTTGATTTGCAATTTGGTTTGGTAACACATATTATCGACAATTGCTTGCCCCAAAAATTTCAATAAGATCGGACAATAAACACAGAAGTTATTTAAGATTTAACTTTCCATTGTGTGGGGCTCAGCGAAAGAGCAAGCTAACTGCTGAAACCGCTTGCACTGCTTGTACTGCTTGTAGTGCAGCATGTGTGTGTTTAGAGTAGTACGAATGATTGTAAGGACTGGGTTCAGGGTATCTCCTAGTCGGGCACTCCCGACTAGAGCACTCTTACTTGTTTCTTATTCTTCTTTTCAAATTCATTTGCTGCCAATGTATTAGAACAAAAACTATACAACGCGAAAAAAGATCAGTATAATGGAGTTTGTCAGCGGATTTAAAATCTGCTTGAACCCATTAAAAATGGGTAAAAAGGGCTATATGGTTTTGTGCAAAAGTATGAAACAGGCATAAGAAAGCATCTCCGACTTTATAAGGTATACATATTTTCTTGATCAGTATCAACAGCCGAGTCGATCTAGCCATGTCCGTCTGTCTGTCTTTCCGTCTGTCCGTCCGTCTGTATGAACACGCGGATATCAGAGACTACAAGTCTCGTAGTGCCGGGACAGATCAAGTTTATTTCATTTTATCGATAATTCGTACCGTTTAAAAGTTATCGATGAATTTCGATTTCAGAACAGCGTTAGTGGGCTAAAACTAACAAGTTATAAAGCTAGAGGCACCAAATTTGGTATGTATAACCTCGAATATAATGCACATGTAACAAATATTTCACTTTTTGGATACCACCCCCAAACCAATTGCTTTCCCCAAAAATTTCAATAAGATCGGACAAGAAACATGGAAGTTATTTCAGATTTAACTTCCATTGTGTGGGGCTCAGCGAAAAAGCAAGCTAATTGCTTAAACCGCTTGCACTGCTTTTACTGCTTGTACTGCTTGTACTGCACCATGTGTGTGTTTAGATTAATATGAATGATTGTAAGGACTGGGTTCAGGGTAACTCGTAGTCGGGCACTCCCGACTAGAACACTCTTACTTGTTTTTTCATATTTTTGCTGACTGCTTCAAAAAAATAACAAGTGAGAGTGCTCTAGTCGGGAGTGCCAGACTAGGAAATACCCTGAACCCAGTCCTTACATTCATTCATACTAACCAGTCAGTGTACAAACAGACATACACATGCTATAAGCAGTGAGAGCTGTGCAAGCAGTCAAAGCGGTTAGATTTATTCTTTACTGAGCTGCACACAATAGAAAGTTAAATCCTTAAAGACCTTCTGTCTTATTGTCCGATCTTTCTGAAATTTAGGACATAACATTGGCTATAAAATGTGTTACCAAACTAAATTGCAAGGTCACAACTTCAAAAATGAGTTTATTCAACTTTTAGGGGGATTGGATTGGATCCAAAAAGTTAAATATTCGAAATATGTGTATGATATTCGAGATTATACATGCCCAATTTGGGGCCCTAGCTCTTATAAATTTCAAGTTATGGCCAAAAAACACTGGTCTGAGATCGAAATTGATCGATAATTTTTGAACGGGACGAATAATCGATAAAAACTTTATCTGTCCCGGGCCTACGAGAACTTATATTCCAAATATGAAGTCTCTAGCTGTTGTAGTCTCTGATATCCGCGTGTTCATACAGACGAACGGTAGGACAGACAGACAGACGGACATGGCTAAATCGACTTGGATGTTGATACTGATCAAGAATATATATACTTTATATGATCAGAGATGCTTCGTTATGCCTGTTACATACTTTTGCACAAAACCATAATACCCTTTTTACCCATTTTTGATGGGTTCAGGGTATAAAAAGGGCAAAATAAAGTCAGACGCTGATTGCGAATGAATATGAATTTATAAACAACTACTGAAAGCGGCAAACTAACAACACTAAAACAAACGCCCCTTTTAACACAAACACATACACGTACACACACACACACACACATATATATACACATATGCGCAACTAGAGCAGCTGCTGACCAACTTTTTATACCCTGAACCCATTAAAAATGGGTGAAAAGGGTATTATGGTTTTGTGCAAAAGTATGTAACAGGCATAAGGAAGCATCTCCGACCATATAAAGTATATATATTCTTGATCAGTATCAACAGTCGAGTCGATTTAGCCATGTCCGTCTGTCTGTCTGTCCGTCCGTCCGTCTGTCCGTCTGTCTGTATGAACACGCGGATATCAGAGACTACAAGAGCTAGAGACTTCGTTTTTGGAATATAAGTTCTCGTAGTGCCGGGACAGATCAAGTTTATTTCATTTTATCGATAACTCGTCCCGTTTAAATGCTATCGATAAATTTCGATTTCAGACTAGCGTTTTTGGGCCTTAACTTAAAAGTTATAAGAGCTAGAGGCTCCTAATTTGACATGTATAATCTCGAATAGCATACACATGTAACAAATATTTCACTTTATGGATACCACCCCCCTATCCCCCCAAAAGCTCAAAAAACTCATTTTTGAAGGTATGACCTTCCAATTTTGTTTGGTCACACATTTTATAGCCAATGTTATGTCCTACAAATTTTAGAAAGAGCGGACAGTAAACACAGAAGTTATTTAAGATTTTACTTTCCATTGTGTGGGGCTCAGTGAAAAAGGAAGCTATCTGCTTAAACCGCTTGCACAGCTTGCAGTATGTGTGTGTCTGTATGCATGCACACTATTAGCCAAGTATGAATGGATGTCAGAACTGGGTTCAGGGTACTTCTAGTCGGGCACTCCCGACTAGAGCACTCTTACTTGTTTCTAACTATTTTTTTCAATTGTTTGCTCATCTTTAAAATAGCCAAAAGCAACAAGTAAGAGGTATCTGGTCAAGTGTGTCCTCTCTCTCTCTCTCTCTCTGTGTGTGTGTGTATATATATATATGTGTGTGTGTATATATATATATATATATGATGCACATCCGTCTCCTTTTTTTTTTTTTTTTTAAATATTTATTCACATATATATATATATATATATATATATATATATATATATATATATATATATATATATATATATATGTATTTATACAAGCTGGTCAATGTATTCATCTGTCTTCTCTTGCCTTCTATGGACCCTGATCTACAATCATGTTCATCTTCATCATATTCTTGTCTGGACTGTCTTTTTTTTTTTTTTTTTTATTATTTATATATATATATATATATGGTATGATCTTATGTGTTGGTTTATCAATAGTATTAGTATGTTCAGTGTTATAAACATTGTATATATATGTCATGTGGTCTTGATTGCCTCTGTGTGTGTGGTCTCCCCCTTTTTGTCTGTGTGTGTGTGTGTGTGTGTGTGTGTGTGTGTGTGTGTGTGTGTGTGTGTGTGTGTATACACACACACACACACAGGATGATTCAGTATTCTTGATAAAACTAAATGATATCTAATCATTCAGCTGGTCTGTTCTGTTGACTATATCAGAGTATACTATTTTATGATGTATAGTCTCCTTGTCTTAATATTCATGTTAATCATGTGACAACTAGCTGGATGTGTTACCCTTTCATGGTGGTACACTTCTTACCACACATTAATATGGTTGTTGATAATTAGAAGAAGAAAAGGAAAAGAAAATATATA
>JAWNLL010000362.1:0-36291 GCA_035042425.1 Drosophila flavopinicola
TATTTATATACCTTGTTTTTAAACGACAATGTTGCGAATGGGGTATTATAAAATTGTGACTTGTAACTGCGGTCATTTAACGAGTGACTTCAGGCGAGTAACGAGTACTGCACGAGTACTAACGAGTAACAAACGAAATATTTCAGATTCAATGAAAGTGTGACGAAAACTTGTAATGACTGACTTGTAAGAAATGAAATTCGATGATAGGTGAGGTAAATGTAACGAATGAAGCTTAGCGAGTGACTAGAGTGACGAGTGACTGATGCTAGACTTGTAGTAACTGACGAGTCATAAATTATATATGAAAGCTAAATGGAAGCGAGTAGCAAGTCAAATTAAATCGAACGAGTAACATGCAACGAGTAAATAGTATTATAGAAATTTAAATCACTGACGAGATGTAATGAGAAGTAGCGAATGACGAGCGACGAAAGACTTGTAATGATTGACGAGTAAGTCAGTAAGTCAAGTCAGTTATGTGCAACGACCGACAACGAGAGACTTGTAACGAATGAAATGTAACGAGTGCCTTGTTGTAAATTATATGCATTATATGCATATGTCCAGCTGCTAGGTGTACACGGTATCTGTTAGTCGGCCACTCATCTATGCTCTACCATTTTAGAGCGACAACATTGCTGGCCTTAACGAGCATGTCTTAAATTCGTAAATTCCCCGCCCCTGGATGGAACCCAGCCTGAATGCCATTCGCAACAGCCCATTTCGAAAAGTTTTCATTTGATAATAAATAATTCAGTTGTATTTCAATACATCAAGCAAATTAAAGCAGTTCACTAAGAAAGTAGGCAAAATATATAAATAGGTGTAAGCTTTGCGATATTACATAACAGGTGTAGGAGAGCCAATCCCAGTAACAGAAGTTCGCCCCGACCCGAGTGCCAGCCACTAGGGTCTGTAGACGTATGAGCCGCCGCAGTTCTTGTAGCACAGATAACTGGGGCGAGTGCGCCACTTGCGGCAGTAGCGACGATAGCAGCTATTGGGATTGGGGGTTGGTGGTGAGGGGGTGGGCGGTGAGGGGGTAGGTGGCTGAGGAGTTGGTGGCTCTGGAGTTGGTGGCTGAGGAGTTGGTGGCTCTGGAGTTGGTGGATAAGGTGTTGGTGGCTCCGGAGTCGGTGGCTCCGGAGTTGGTGGCTCTGGAGTTGGTGGCTCCTGTGTTGGTGGCTCCTGTGTTGGTGGCTCGGCTGTCACCTCCGGACAATCGTTGCCCACTGAGCCAATGATACTATTCAGTACAGCCACATTGAGTATGGCTTGCAAGTTGAGATTCAACAAAGTGAACACCTTGTTGCGATTGCCTTCAATCACATTCTCCGGTCCAGCTGTAAGCAAGTCGCATTTGTAAGAGTTCACTAGATCGCAATTTCTACACTCACAGTTTATCTCGCTGTCGAACTTATTGGCAATGCCATTGCAGGCACCGCTGCTGCCTCGGATCGCGTTAGCCAGATCGATCCTGGCCAGTGCCGTCGCATCCAAATTGACCAGCTGGATAATCGTGTTGTCGTCGCCCATCACAATTTGCTTTGCACCACCTGCGAAAGAGTTGTAGTTGCAGCTCAGAGCCAGTTCCTGTTCCCGTTCCTGTTCATTCACTTACTGTTCACGGATTGCGAGAAATCGTTGCCGACCGAACCATCCTCGTCCTTGATCTTCATGAGCAGATTGCCATGTTTATCAACCACTTCGACATCATTGCCATTGGCTGAACCACCGCCAGTGACAGTTCCCACCACTGTGTTGAGCAGATTGGCAGTGACACTCAAAGGCACCGTGGCATCAACCAGGCTGAGAATGTTATTGTTATCGCCCGTGAGAATATTCTTGGGACCCGCTGTTGATGAAAGACACACAATGAACAAATTGCATGCATAGAGCGTTTGCTTGTTAGCTTACTGTTGATACCACTTCCGAGACTGTTGGCCACGTTTTGGGAGCCCGCTGCAGCGCCAGCAACTCCGCTCAAAAGACTACCGACACCACCGGAACTACCTCCGGAACCACCAGTACTGCCAGTAACCAAGCCAGTCACACTGTTCAGAGCATTAACACCCACTATCGCAGGAATATCAAGATCAACTGCCTTGAAGACAGTATTTCCGTCACCAGTGATCACATTCTTAGGACCAGCTATAAAATTAAAATTAGGCATATGAACAGAAACTCGCCCAATAAGCTCAAGAAACACTTACTGTTGATGTTCTGGCCACCTTGGTTGGCAATATTCCGTGAGCTAGAACCACTTCCGGAACTACCACCCAGAAGACTACCGACACCACCGCTAGAACCGCCAGAGCCTCCAGTAACAGTGCCTAACACACTGTTGAGCAAACTTACATCGGCCACCAATGGAATCCGACCACCAACCAAGCCGAAGACTTGATTGTTGTTACCGTCAATGACGTTTTGGGGACCCACTGTAAAAGAAGAAGTGTTATCAAAAATATCCCATATTAGATACAACTTGCTTAATAAGTTTGAGATGGCTTACAGTTGATGTTCTTGTCAAATTTGTTAGCCACATTTTGTGAGCGAGACGAAGTGGGGCTACTTCCAGAACCACTTCCAGAGCTACCACCGGAACTACCTCCGGAACCACCAGTGCTGCCACTAACCAAGCCAGTCACACTGTTCAGAGCATTAACACCTACTATCGCAGGAATATCCAGATCAACTGCCTTGAAGACAGTATTTCCGTCACCAGTGATCACATTCTTAGGACCAGCTGTAAAATAACATTTGAGTATCAGAGGGAAAACTTGCATATTAAGTTTATTAAGTACACTTACTGTTGATGCTCTGGCCACCTTGGTTGGCAATATTTTTTGAGCGAGAGGAACTGGAGCTACTTCCAGAACCACTTCCAGAGCTACCTCCAGAACTACTTCCGGAACCACCAGTGGTGCCAGAAACCAAGCCAGTCACGCTGTTGAGAGCATTCACACCGACTATCGCAGGAATATCAAGGTCAACTGCCTTAAAGACAGTATTCCCGTCACCAGTGATCACATTCTTAGGACCCCCTGCAAATTAAAAATTATACATTAGATATTAAACTTGCTACGTTTGTTTAGAATCGCTCACTGTTGATGTTCTGGCCACCTTGATTGGCAACATTCCGAGAGCTGGAGGAACTGGAACCACTCCCAGAGGTACCTCCAGAGCTACTTCCAGAACTACTTCCTGAACTGGCAGAGCTGCCAGTAACCGTGCCAGTCAGGCTATTAAGAGCATTAACACCGACTATCGCAGGAATATCAAGGTCAACTGCCTTAAAGACAGTATTCCCGTCACCAGTGATCACATTCTTAGGACCACCTGTAAAATTACATTTGAGTATCGGCAGGAAAGCTTCCTTATTAAGTACACTTACTGTTGATGCTCTGGCCAACTTGGTTGGCAACATTCCGTGACCCAGAAGAAGACTGACTTCCGGAACTACCACCCAGAAGACTACCGACACCACCGCTAGAACCGCCAGAGGCTCCAGTAACAGTGCCAACCACGCTGTTGAGCAAACTTACATCGGCCACCAATGGAATCCGACCACCAACCAAGCCGAAGACTTGATTGTTGTTACCTTCAATAACGTTTTGGGGACCCACTTTAAAAGAAAGGGGTGTTATAATACGTGCTTCATATCGGACATATCATTGAATGAACTTACAGTTGATGTTCTTGTCAAATTTGTTGGCAACATTTTGTGAGCGAGATGAACTGGAACCACTTGCAGAGCTACCTCCAGCACCACTCCCAGAACCACCAGTGCTGCCAGTTACCGTGCCTGTGACGCTGTTGAGAGCATTAACACCGACAATCGCAGGAATATCAAGATCAACTGCCTTAAAGACAGAATTCCCGTCGCCCTTGATAACATTCTTAGCACCCCCTGTAAATGAGAAATTATACTCAAGATAGGAACTTGCTTAATTAGTTTTAAAAATGCTTACTGTTGATGTTCTGGCCACCTTGGTTGGCAACATTCCGAGAGCTAGATGAGCCGGAACCAGTTGCAGAGCCACTTCCAGAACTACTTGCAGAACCACCTGAGTTTCCAGGAACCGTTCCAGTCACACTGTTGAGAGCGTTTACACCGACGTTCAGGGGAACATCAAGGCCAACAAGCTCTCCCACTGAATTGTTATCGCCCGTAACAACATTTTTGGCACCCGCTAAAACGATAACGATAAACGAGTTGTCAATAAATACATGGTCAGTCAGTGCGATCGATGGGAACCTACATGAAATGTTGCTGCCCAATAGGTTGGCAACATTCCGCTTCGATGTGAGTGAGTCCTTGGTATTTGGCACATCTGCAATGAAATAGATCAGTAAGGACGAACGAATCTGATTGTAGTCACGAGTTACTCACTCATCAGCGAGTTGGGCGAAACAGGCAGCGAGCGATCTAGGGCCGTCATCAAACCCATGATAATGACCTTTGCCACTCCCATGTCAAGGAGACGCACTATCCAGCTCTCCGGTGTCGCCGCACAGAAGCCGCTCTTATTGCCATTGGCGATCGACGTCAGGCTGTCCATCAACGAGACAATCAGTGTGCTAAAGCCATTGATCTGCAATACGTTGGCAGCAGTTTTCTTGGCACTCGCATTGGGACCCACTGAAAAGAAGAATAGAAGCTGACAATTTAGTTTCTGCAATAGACTGAATAGAATAGAATAGAATAGACTTGTCCTTATCAAACCGTATTCGTTATTTGAAAATTGTCACTCGTTTCTAGATAGGCATACAAATAATTAACTACTCGTCACTCATTGAATTAAGTTTACCACTCGTTGTACGGTACACGTTATATGTCAGGCTCTGATTCTATGTCTCGTTACTGAATACTCAATAGCTATGGGCTGCAAGTATCACATAATATTTCACTCGTTACTAGTTATCTGTCACTCGCTACTCATTGCAAGCTTGACTATTTTACAGTTGATCTGGCACTGGCTACGTGACTCGCTAATAGTTTCTCGTCACATATCACTAGTCACTGCTTACTACTCGCTACTGTTTGTCACGCCTTACACATTCAGCACAACAGCTATATACTCGTCACTCGCTACACTCGACTCGATGCTTACTTTCAACCAGATTCTGCACAATATTCAGCGTCTCCACGCTGGATGCACCGCACACCTGCAGCAGCGTACTCAATATGGCGCTTAGTTCCGGCACACTCCTGTCCTGCAGAAAGTTGACAATGGAGTCGCGATCGCCCTTAATGTTCGCTGTCTTCGCCGCCTGCTCGAGAGCCGTTCGAGTACTCCGACTGCCCAGCATCGCTGTCTCGCTCTGCTTCACAGCTGTGGTGCCCTTGATGATCTGCACCACCTGCTTTTGCGAGCACTCGATGTTGTTGAAGGCGCACAGGGCCAGGAACGATTTGAGGCTGAGCGTCAGACTGCTCTTATCCCTCGAGCGGTTGATGTCCTTGATGACGCGATCGCAGCTGGCATTCGCATTGCTGCCGATCAGCACATCGATGATCACGTCCATGCCCAACTGCAGCAGGATAGCGCCGCCCTGAAGTTCCGTCGGATCCATGTGCCTTAGCGACTTCACCGTCTCCTGCTGCAGGGAGCTTAGCTTGAGACCGCGAGCCTGCATGCTGGCCATGAGCAGATCGGCCAGATCCTTGGCCGCCAGGCGCCCTATATTGCTGCTGCTCCTTGCAGACGGGGCCAAGTTTGAGCTGCTTGCCGGCTTCGCCTCGTGTGGTATGAGGAAGCAGGTGGATAGCAGCAGGAACAACTGAAGTCGCCACATTATGAATGGATATCCTTGTGATCTTTGCTTAATTTGCTGTGTATTTCCCAAGCAGTGCCCAGTTGACCGCAATGTGAGAGATTGATAGTGTTGCGATCGTTGCAAGTGGCTTTTATGGTCACTCGATTGTTATCAGCTCATCCGAAATGCCATTGTGCTGCGAGTAAATGCGTCTCTGTCGCATCTGCTGATAACGCCAATAGTGAGATAATCGTGTCGTCTTTTGCTTCATTGGCATGCCACAAACGTGCTCGCAAATCGCCAAACACCATCGGCGTTGATGTTTCTTTTGTTGCTTGTGCCCCCAATCTGCTTGAATGCCCCGTTCGCATTCTTCTTGCACTGCTTATCTGCGGTTTATCTCAGCTTTGGATATTCTTCACTTGATAATCTTATTGAATGGGTTCGCCGAAATCAGGTTGCTAATGATCAATTACGGATTGGTTTCTCAATCTAATATTTGTATCTATACATTGTATTCATTTCGGCTAACTAAGCAGATTCTACAGCTTGTTTTTTTTTTTGGAATTTAAACCCACCAAATCATTACTTACTAAATATTTAACTATTTTTTTTAATTAAAAAATTTAAAATGTAAACATAAATTTAATGCGAAAATTACGTTACGTTTTGAAGGTAGTGGTAAATGATTGGAGTATTGGTCCAACTTTTGTTGGAATGATTAGGAAAAGACCGGAAAAAACCCAATCACAAAAATATAATTATGTTTATACTTTATTCAGTTATAGCTTACGTTTATTTGGGGAAAATACTGATTCAATGCAAATTAGAACAGTAAATATAATAATATTGCCCTCTTCAGAGTGTGTTCTTAGTATTTCTTCCGAGACATGTCAATCAAATTCATTCCTCATAAGTATTCTAGAAAACAGCTGAAATTTTTATTCCTTTATTTATTTATTGATTGCTTCAAATTATAAGCTCAATAATAAAGATATAAACAGACATATGGAAGAAAATATAAGCACAGATGTAAGCTAAACTTTTTTTATAGTATGTCAAAATCGGATGGAATACATTTATTGGCCACTAGTCACTATAGTCCTATATGATCCATAGGACTCACAGATTTTAATTATATTTCTTATTTAAGTTAAAAATGTTTACGGATGTTGTAGAGGATACAAATTTGTTATTTTTTTATTAAAGAACCAATTGTAAATAACCATTAAGACTAGTTAGCTGTTTTTTCTATGCTTCTAAATACATATCTACAAGATATAACTAAGCTGTAAGGAACAAATGTGACTTTTAATGTTATCATAATAATAATAAGCAAACACATTTTCTATTTATTCACTTGAAACGTTTTCTTTTTTATTTCTGTAATCAACTTTTTTCTCAATTCTGTTATTGAATTATGCATATTATATACTATTTATTTAAAAAATAAAAGAGTATTTTGGTATCTAAATCTAATGTTATCTATTTGTATCTCTTGTTAAAGAAGAAACTCGATGGTGCTGTCTGAAATCCATTAATACTGTAGTCAGGTGGAAAGACCTCTATCTAAAGGTTGTTATCAATGAATGAATGAAAAACAATGAATCTAAAATGAATGTGGCAGCTCATCACATTATGTTTATCAAAACAGTTGCATATTCTGTCTGCAATCTGCTATCAAATAACTCATTAAAAATATATAATCATTAGCATTTGCGCTGATTGTTTTCATATTCGTCTGCTTTCATTCATTATGCAAAGTCTAAAAAAAAAGCAAAACAGACCGATATGGTTGAAAGCTGCTGCTGCTCTGTTAGAAGCCATCAGTGGCATATTAGAGGCGACAGCCGACAATGAAATTGCCACTGACCCAGATATTGAAGCCAAGACACAGTGTCAACATTTAATCTGGTAGCTCTGGTCAGGCACGTACCCTGAGCCAGTGGATGGGGTAGCGAGATATCAGGCAGCTGGAGCTTCTATAAATGCACAAATCGCTGCTCGTTGCCAGCCAGTTAGAAGTGTGACTAACAGCCAACAAAAAACATCTGCCATCCAAGAATCAGAATAAGAATGTCAGCGGTGAGCAATGATCAACGCTTTGTGGTGCTGCTACTTATTGCGGTGGCCAGTGGTGCTTGGTTGTGTCCCAGCACCACAGCACAGACCTTCACCACAGAGGATCGCGGCTCGATACTGAAATTCATGGATGTGCTGATGAATTTTCTCGATGCTGATACGGTGGAGAATGCGACCAGTACGGAGAGCCCCAATAGTGAGAGCACCACAGCCAGTGATGTGGAGAGCACCACTTTGGATGGCAATGCGACAACAGATGGCCCAACAACTGAGTCCACAACGGACAGTAATAGCACCACAGTTGGCAGCAGCGAGAGCAGCGAAGTAACGAGTGAAAGCACAACGCTGGCGACTAATGAAACTAGCACCACCAGCAGCAGCAGCGCTGCACCACGTCGCATTTGCTTCAAGCGTGTCTGTTACAAATTTTCGGGCGACAAGGGTTACATTTATTGATTTATTGAAATATGCGATAAAAAGCAACGAATAAATTCGTCACTCGCTAGTTTAAACCTCGCTTTTTCTAGATTGCAAACAGGGTAACTGCTAGTCGGACATTCCCAACTCCAGCACTCATACTTGTAAGAGAGGCATCTTCGACATATATATATTTATTCTTGATCAGCTTCAATAACCAAATCGACTCGTTACTGTGACGCTTAACTCGTTGCCATTACTGAGTTATTCGGAATCAAAATATATTTAATTTTTTGTAAGACAAGGCTAACATTTATTGCTAAAAATGCGATAAAAAGCAAGTTTCGATTTCGCTACTCGCTACTATGGCTTTCGAGGTTGGGTACAGGTTATTCTCTACTCATGTTTATTATACACAAGATTTTGGCATAGGTTTGGCTTACGGTTCAGACCTGTCTCTCATCTTTTTTTTTTATACTCTTTTCGAAGAAAATAGTATATTAAGTTTGTGCTGAAGTTTGTAACGCATAGAAGGAAGCGTCGGAGACCCCAAAAGTTACTGCCAGTATGCTTAGAATGACAATACAAATTGATCTAGCCATGTCCGTCTGTCTGTCTGTCTGTCTGTCTGTCTGTCTGTCTGTCTGTCTGTCTGTATGTATGCAAACTAGTCCCTCAGTTTTTGAGCTATCGCGATAAAACTTTGCATAGACACTTATTATTCCAGGGGACAGCACATTGGTCGGAACTGGCCGGATCGGAATACTATATCTTATAGCTGCCATACAACTCGAAGTCGGTTTTGGCCATATATCCCATGTTTTTGAATCTATCGCGATGAAACTTTGCACCGATACTTATTATTCAAAGAGACATCACATTGGTTGGAGCCGGCTGGATCGGATCACTATATCTTATAGCTGCCATACAACTCGAAGTCGGTTTTGGCCATATATCCCATGTTTTTTAATCTATCGCGATGAAAATTTGCACCGATACTTATTATTCAAAGAGACATCACATTGGTTGGAGCCGGCCGGATCGGATCACTATATCTTATAGCTGCTATACAACTGGCAATGAATTAAATATTCTTAGAAAAAAAAAATGTTACGTGACAAAACGATTTTGTACAGCTTATGAAATTTCAGTGGTGCAGTTGGCAGAGTGAAAATTGCCTATAGGTTCGAAAAGAGTATAAAATCTTCGGCACGCCGAAGATAATCCTTCCCCACTTGTTTTTTTTTTAAATGTGCAGAGGAATATAGTTGCCCTGCTGGCCGTACAAGGCCTCACTCAGGCACAAGTCCACAAGTACACGTAAGAATCAAGCAATGGCAGGTAGCAAGATAATAGGCCGCGATACTGAGAATACCAAGAGGAAAAGGATATCAATCAGATATTTAATAAGCATAGTTGCATCGAAATAAAAATCTTAAGTCTAAGTGAGCAGAGCAATTGATTGCGCTCTGCAATTCTAATTCGGTTTTTGTTGTCCTTTCATTGCTTCAATTCCTTTTTTTAATATATTCGAAACATATTTATTTAGCTCGGTAAGTTTCTCTATAAATGTTTTGGTTGACAGTTTAGTTCAGAGTATAAGATCCGGGCTGGAATTGATTCTGTTTAAGCAACTTTGCAGTATTAGTATTATACTTAAAAACAAAACAAGTGGGGAAGGATTATCTTCGGCGTGCCGAAGATTTTATACTCTTTCGAACCTTTAGGCCATTTTCACACTGCTAACTGCAGCACTTTCATATGCTGTAAAAATTTATATCATATGAATGTAAATTTTCTTTTGAAATATTAAATTTATTTCCAGTTGTATGGCTCCTATAAGATATAGTGGTCCGATCCGGCTGGTTCCGACCAATGTGCTGTACATTTTAATAATAAGTGTATGTGCAAAGTTTCATCGCGGTAGCTCAAAAATTGAGGGACTAGTTTGCATACATACAGACAGACAGACAGACGGACATGGCTAGATCAATTTGTTTTGTCATTCTAAGCATACTGGCAGTAACTTTTGGGGGTTTCCGACGCTTCCTTCTATGCGTTACAAACTTCAGCACAAACTTAATATAGTATTTTCTTCGAAAAGAGTATTAAAAGGCATCCTCGATATATATTTATTCTCGATTCTTGTTATTCCTGAGTTATTCGCAGCCATTTAAGCACTCTGAAAAACTAGCAAATTTGCCATTCATTGCATACTTTTTAACTGTTGTTGATATTGAAAGCTTTTACATTTGAGCATAGTGAATGATATAAGACATTTAATAGGCAGGGCCAATTTGGCAAAGACAAGCGGCATTAAAACATGAACCACAATAAATAGAAAACAAATGGCAAAGTTTGCAGTCAAAAGTTGTTTTTGTTCGTGTTCTTGCTGTTGTTGTTGTTGCTGCCAATCCCAAAACGAATTATTTCAATTAAAAGTTTTTGGAGCACAGTTCTTAATGCTGTCAACTTGGTCGTTTATGTGCCCAAGTCTTAATTGTGCCAAAAATACCAGCCATAATTTGGTGTTTCAAAAAGCAACAAACAAAAACACACAAAAACACACAGACAGGCATTTTGACCAACAAACTGACAGGCAAAGCCCATTGGCAAAAGCTTTGTGGCTTTTCAATGAGTCGTAAACAAATAAAATTGTATTCGTTAAGAGATTTTCTGAATTTATTGTGCAAATAGTTGACGTCCAACATTTGTGCGGCAGCTATCAAAGAGAATTTTATGAATATGCCTTTAAGAGTCGCCCATAAGCTGCACACCAAACATCTGCATATGTATGCGTGTGTGTGTGTGTGTGTGTGTGGGTGGGTTGATGTGAATGTTTGTATTTGTGTAATTGCCAACCACAAATATGAACGCAATGTCAATTACAATGGCAGCTAAATGCTAAATATAACAAACCGATATCACTCCATATGAAAGCAATGAAATGTTCACTTGATAGCGAGTAAACTATTTGTAAAGAATCCAACTGAATGCAATCCTAATTAACAATTCAACAATAGTAAATAGTTTGTGTTTGAAGAACCTTACGCAAAAGTTTATATTGCATTGTGATAAGTTTGCAACGAGCTGTAGCTTATTTTAGATGCAAGCTGCGATAAGTAACGAATAATTGACGTTTGCCTTATTTATTCCGATTAGCAGTGATACAAGCTTAAGCTTATTATTTATAGCATTTATAACTGTTACAGAAATTTAAATATAAATTTAGACTTAACATATTTCAATAATAAATTACTTAAAGATTATATAATTCTAACTTTAGTCTTAAAATTAACTTTATATTTTGTTGGGGTTTTTCTAATTCAATTATTTTGTGTGTTTCAAGCTTAATTTTCATTGTATGTTAATTTGAATTTTATTAATATGCTTTAATTTGATGTTATTTGCTAACCGAAATGTCAACTCATTTTTTTTAAAAATAAAGCCTAAGACTCATAAAATACAATTACAAATTAATAAATAATTCATTAAAATTTTCAACGAGTGGCTATGAACTTTAAACAAACGAGCTAAGAAAAATATTTATATTTTGGATTTAATATTTTCTGTTAAACAACAACGAGTAGAAATAGCGAGTGAACAATAACTTGTAATTTGTAATAAACATAACTTTATATATAGCTTTACAGAACAGTTTGTAGCGAGTAACGAACTAAGAGCGAGTAAAGCAGTTTTATTAGCGAGTAGCCAAACACTTATATCATTTTAAGCAATAGCAGTTAACTTATAAATTTAATGTGCATAACATTATTTAAGACTTTAGCAAAATGTTTGTAGCGAATAAAACATTTAGAGCGAGTATAATAACGAGTGGTATAATAACGAGTAGTATAGCAACGAGTGGTATAGTAACGAGTAGTTGTAGTAGCGAATTGGACTGCAGTCAGACAGAATCAAAATTGACAACGAGTGAAACTTGATGACTTTTGAGCAAGAATAATGATAACGTGTAAACAGTTTTAGTAGCGAGTTAAAATGCAGTCAGTGAGCTGGAGAGAGCTAGAAATTGTCAACGAGTGAAACTAGACGACGACTTTTGATGAATGCAATGTTAACTTCAGGGCTTCCTCATTGGCCTTGTTGTTGCCAGGGCTTCAGGCACGTGTCTGTGCTATTTAATTACTATCAGCTTATTGTTATTACTGTCCCGTAGATGCGTCAACAACTTAACAAAGTTATCACACACAGTTCGTCGGATTAGTCGACCGCCGCGTGAAGTACTTTAAATTAGTTTCGTTGCATAAACAAAGCAGCTTTAAAGAGAAACAACCCCCAAAAATGCTCGAACCCAAGCTGAAAACCAAATCAACCTCCCCCAACTTCCCAGCCACGTGTCAGCAAGACTGACATCAAATGAAGGCGGCTGGAAGGGGTTCTTGTCTCAGTATTGGGGGTTGGGGGTTGGAGACGCCACGCTGCTTGCTTGTGGTCGAAGGCAGCGCATCAAGAAATATCCAATTACAATTTAATTAAGTTGATTTTAATGCGTTCGCTCCCACGCTAGTTAAAAATATGCCAATAAAGTGGAAATTCTTGCATACTTTGGCGAGGCTAGCGAATTGAAGCCAGCGATTGAGCAATTGATATTGCATACTTTTGGGCGGCACCGCAAAATGTTATGCAACTAATTACAATTAATATTCATTTGAATTGGAAAAGTATTCGTATATGTTGAACTCAAGCAGGAATTTATTAAAAAAAAATCCAAGTAAGAGTGCTCCAGGAGATACTCTGAACCCTGAATACAGCAAGCAGTGCAAGCAGTTGAAGCGGAAAAAAACCAAGTTCAATTTCCCCTTAAATTTAACATTTTATTTATTATTTTAAATATAATGTAAGTTTGGCTCCTATTTTATTTACTTATTATTTATTAAAATGCTATATTTCCAGAATTTAAAATGTATACATATGTAATACATACATATGTATGTATGTAATTATATTGTGTACACACTTGTGTAATTTTTATGTAGGTCATTAAAATCGCTGAGGATAAACAAAGGAATTTGTGTAATCTCCGCAGATACTTATATTTAAACAGTTAAATAACATTATCCTGCGAAGGGTTTTGTGTGCTGCAACACTCGCATTTGAGTTGAACATTTCATTTACGATGTCCTACAATATATATGTACACGCACACACAAACACACACACAAACACACACATATGTATATACATATATATATATACATAGCGCACATCCTTTTCGCAGGCGCTGCAAATTTAATCATTTTCGGTGTCGCTGCTGCGTTTTATGAGGACACGCACTGCCGCCGTTGTCCTGTTGTCCTGTTGTCCTGTGCAGGACATGCGCATAAAAAGCGCCATTTCGATCCGCCAAATGAGCCGCATCATTATCGGCAACAGCATCGATGACATGCCCCAGAAATTATTCAACGCATGCGTTTCTCGTTGCTCTTCTTTTTACACTCCAAAAAAAATTAGTAAATTAGAGCAAATTTCAATATTTTTAAATAAAGAAAAAAAAATTATTTGAAAAAAACATTTTAGCTATACTTTTACATATTTTATTCAAAACAAGCCAAAGTTTCTTACATTTCAATGAAAAAAAAATTTGTCTGAAATGGATCTTGTCATTAAAATGAATATATCTATAAAAAACAAAAATCGTTTACCTTCAGATAAAACTCAAGTGGTTATTGAAATTAATATTTTATTTCAAACAAAATATGTGTATTTATTTGTTAATTTAATTATAATTTTAGTTATATAGTAAAAGAAACATAAAATAAAATTATAACAAGTAAAAGTGCTCTAGTCGGGACTGCCCGACTAGGAGATACCCTGAACCCAGTTCTGACATCCATTCATGCTTGCCTAATAGAGTGCATACATACAGACACACACATACTGCAAGCAGTGCAAGCGGTTTAGGCACTTAGCTCGCTTTTTCACTGGCCCCACACAATGGAAAGTAAAATCGTAAATAGCTTCTGTGTTTATTGTCCGATCATTCTAAAATTTTTAGGACATAACATTGGATATAAAATGTGTGACCAAACCAAATTGCAAGGTCATACCTTCAAAAATGAGTTTTTTGAACTTTTGGGGGTGGTATCCAAATTGTGAAATATTTGTTACATGTGTATGCTATTCGAGATTATATATGCCAAATTTGGAGCCTCTAGCTCTTATAACTTTTAAGTTAAGGCCCAAAAACGCTAGTCTGAAATCGAAATTGATCGATAACATTTAAACGGGACGAGTTATCGATAAAATGAAATAAGCTTGATCTGTCCCGGGATAACGAGAACTTATATTCCAAATATGAAGTCTCTAGCTCTTGTAGTCTCTGATATCCGCGTGTTCATACAGACAGACAGACGGACGGACGGACGGACGGACAGACGGACAGACGGACATGGCTAAATCGACTCGGCTGTTGATACTGATCAAGAATTTATATACTTTATATGGTCGGAGATGCTTCCTTATGCCTGTAACAGGCATAACTTTTGCACAAAACCATAATACACTTTTTACCCATTTTTTATGGGTTCAGGGTATAATGAAATAAAATAGCTTTTGATATAAATGAGTTGGCTTATTATTTTACCAATTACTTTTCAAATATGAGAGCATGACTGAATATTTCTATATATATAAATATTTATATATTTTTAGGTTATCAATGCTATTTTGCACAGTGTAGGCGCTTGGCTACTCCTTTTTTTGTTATGTTTAAGTTTTATGGGCAGTTAAGCTCGAGCAGGGGGCAAGGGGCAAGGGGCAAGGGGGCAGATTGTGGGTGGGCCGGCGTTGAGACGCCTAACGACAACAACAGCTGCTGCAAAGCCTGGTCCTTCCCTTGTTCTGCCCTGTGTGTGCTGTACTTACTTTTTTCTTATATGTTCGAGTTGTTGCAAAAGGAAGTTTTGGTTAATTTACATGGCTGAAGGCGCTTTGAAGTTGCAACCGAGTTGCACTTGAGACAGACGTAACTTGCCCCCATCCCCCCCAGTAAGGGGGCAAATGTTTTTTGGTCGATGGCATTGCTGAGTGCCACTCTCGAAATGTGCGTAACGAGCTACCCAGTCAGCAAAAGAGGTAGAGAGAGAGAGAGAGAGAGGGAGAGACAAAAGATGGGTGGTGCTGGCAAACGAAAGACTTAAGCAAAAAACTTGTCCAAATGCTCGATTAAAATTTAATCGAAATCGCATTAAATAATCGCAGCAAAAATCGCTGATGCAATTCGCATGTAATGCATGACACACACACTAACACACAAACACACACACACACACACACGCACACACACGGATACACAGAGGAACTCTTGAGTTTTTGTTACAAGGATTACAAGCTGCAAATCCACTTGGCACATGACGCACGCCCCCACTCCCTTTGTCCTTGCCAGCGCCCCCGCCCCTGCCCCCTCGTCCACCCCTTTGTCGCCACCTGCGTCGCTTTGTTATATCCTTGCCCTGTTTTTTCGCTTCGCTTCGGTCTTATTGTTGTCAGTGGTTGAATTTGGCGCGTTGCTTCCCTGTTATTTTAGTCTTTCTTTTTTTTGTTGCCCCTGCTCATCCTGCATTGTCCTTCGCACGCTGCTGTAACCTAATCCGCTTAGCTCACTCTCTGTCTACCTCTCGCTGGCCTACAATCGAACACTTGCCAACGTATTGCCAGCGTCATCATCAGCATTATCATCACAAGTGTTTGATTGATCGATCGCTCGATCCTCTCAGCTGGCAATAGACAGCCAGTCAGTGAGAGAGAGGCCCAATCAGCTAAATGTTTGTTTGTTCTGTGAATAGATTGAATCTGATCTACAGGCAAAAATGGAGTTAGCATAGTTACTCGCTACTTATTACTCGATTATAATTAATATACTCACGCTAATTTCTGTTTTAATATACAGCTCGCTGGTCTTTATAAGCATAACTTGTTAGTTGCTTCTGCGTGGCACTCGCTACTTAGTGAAGCTTTACTCGTTACTCGTTCTTCGCAGTTCACTTACTCGTTACTCGCTACTTATTTGCTTCACTTACTCTGGCTACTCGCTACGCGTTATGAACTGGTAGTCACTCGTTACCAATAGCTCACTTCTTGCCTGCAATTTGATTACTCGTTCCATGCCTGTAGTTACTTTTTGCCATTTGTTTTTGTACTAGCTATTTTTACTCTGTACTCGCTTCTTATTGCTGCTCAATGCTCTTAGTTATACTCGTTACTTAATTATTAGTCACTCGTTACTCGCTCAGTTCGACTAGCTACTCGCTGGACGTTAATATCCACTTGCTTTTTAGACAAAAACCAAAATCCTATTATTTTTCAATTTGGTGTATTCCGCTTATATAAGCTCAGACTCATTTGGATCTCAACTTTTTTTCGCTGAACTGAAATTTGTGTAATTTCGCTACAGCAAACAGAATCTGAGTGAGTCCACATGCATTTTTTTAATGTTTGGCACTCGTCGCTTCCACGGTCAACCATTTTACCATATCCGATTATCGGAAACGGAAGAGCACAAACTGTGAAGTGCTAGCAAACAACGGCGGGTATTGAGTTGTATTGTTGTTGCTGTTGTTATTGCTGTTGTGTTTGTGGTGCAAGCAAATAGTCGTTAAAGCCGCTTGCCAACCGATACCGAGTGCGATTGCAACTGCGTCTTAATTTCGGCATTCGACATTCGACATTCGGCATTACATAATCAACGGCGCAGCGGCTTTTGTTTTTCTTTCGCTCTCTATTTTTTTATGGCCTGACAAAGGAAAAGCCGCAACGTGCCAGCGACCCCTGAGGTCTTTCGTACACAGAGAAAAAAAGAACAGCCCACAATCAAGAATATATTCGTACAAATATTAAGTCAAGAATATATTCTAAGATATATTCTTAGATTTACAAAAAATAGTTTTTTTTTGCTTGCAAATCTACGTCTGGTGTAACTATAGTATAAATTAACCCTTTTTTTATGACCTGACTCACAGGTAGAGCTATTTATATAAGATAGTGCATTCTAGACTAAAGAATTTAAGAATCAAATTAATATTCTTGGTTTTATTGAAATTTTATTCCCAAGCTAAATCTTACTATTTATGGCACTAGTCACTTATACATGTAGTTGTGCTAAGTTCTACGAGCACAAGTTTATTTTTCCTCTAAAAGAGTTATGTATTTATTACTATTATTACTAATTACTTTTATTTTATAATTTAATATAATATATTTTAAAATATATACAATAAGAAAATTTTATTTTTATCTTATGTTAAGGTTGTTCTTCCGGTTATTTTTCTCTGTGTAGGTGTACAACAACATCTAGAACCACAAAGCAATGCCGATGAGAATGCTGCCTCCTGCTTTGAAAAGAAATTCGCTAGAAAAACGCACAAAAACAAATGCCACGCGGTAATGACAAATATTGACATTTCCTTTGGATGCTGACAGAGACAGCGAGTAAACGTGAAATATGCCCGTCTCTTTCACTCCGCGGAGGTAACCTTATACCATTTTTGGGCAACATTCATTGTGCTCGTGGCTGCCTATCAATAAATAGCACAAAACACTTTTCAAAGTACTCTCTTTTCTCTCTTGTTTTATTTCTTTCTTCTTTCCAGATCGCATTAGTCGTTTGTGGGCTTGTGAATTAATGTTTTCGGTTTGCTGAGGGGTTAGATAAAAACTATCGGATTACTTAGCCAGCATTTCACACGCTACTTCTCTATCATCTCTTTATTTGGCTGTTGTCTGGAATTAGTTGGTAATTGGGCTGGTCAACTGGTCAGCGAGGGCCTTCGATTCCAATCGAATAATAATAATGACAGCTAATTTCTATAGTTTCTGAGCTGAATAGAATAATATGCTATAAATATTATATTTTGCCTTTATATTTAAGTATACTCTATTTTAAATAAGACTTCAAATCCACTCTTACACCGATCTCACGAGGATTCAACAGCTACCTGTGAAACCTTCATTAAAGTGGTCATAAAGTCTGAGCTCCGGGCAATTTCTGCCTAAAGATAAACATTGTGTACAATAAATACTAGTTTAAACGTTGGCCGACAACTGCAGCAAAGGCATTCAAGCGAATTGAATTCAATTATAAATAAGTACAGACTGGTTTCACTAGAACGTTAAATTCGCTTTATTCCTCCATTTTCTACAAAACAAATTAATTTGAAGTTTTTTTTATTTTATTTATAAAATCACTTTCAAATTTTGAACTTATTTCAAATATAATATCAAGCCGATAATTTTAAATCTGCAATCCAACTGTAACTTAGCTCTCTTGAAATTTGCCCGTTCTCCAAAGTATTTTAAACCAGAATTTGACTCATTCTTTTGCCGAATTGTTTATTCCCCAGATCGAAGCCATTTGCAATCCTCTAAATCGCCTCATCTAATATCCTTTTGCGCATCTTTTCGTCTTCTCAAAGTAAATCCGTTCGTTTTGCCGTTTGCCTTATTCAATTAGTCGAGCTCAAAAATGAGATCTCCATTCTAAAGCAAATGTAGTAAAATACTAATAATAATATTGATATACGAACCAGTGCTGCCAACTTACTTTCTTAGGATGTCATCATTATGAAGAATTACCATAATTGAATATTTGTAAATGCCAATATTATCGATCTGCCAATAGTCTCAAAGAGTCGTTCCGGCAGCTGCAGTTATGTGTGTGTTGAGCATGTGTGTGTGTGTGTGTGTGTGTGTGTGTGTGTGTGACTCAAATTGACAAATCAAAACTGAAATCCGAATTGAGGAAATTATCAATAAATAATATGCAAGCCAGTGCTGTCAACTTACAAAAATAACACAGAACAGCATAATCGTATTTCCAAGAATCAATCGCTTCAGAGCAACAAAAATAAATAAACCAAAAACAGCAAAAGAACAAATAACACTAAACGAAAAACTTTACACTTATTTTTTAAAACTAATCACTCCAAAATTTAAAATTATTTTTTCGACTTTTTTATCCAAAAAGAAAAAATGTTTATTGCCAGATGTTGTTTCCACAAATGTGGACGTCGTACTGAGGAATTATTGTTTGTTGGTTTTCCATATCAGAAAATTGGGTGACAGCTTTTCCAATGCTACTCAGTTATTAAAATATTTGTATTAAAATATTTCAATGCTTACGAGATTATAGGTGAAATAGGATCACGGCTAGAAAGCTATTGTAATTATTTTTAGGAAGCCATTTATCTTACATTATGAGATATAAAAATGTAATTTGATATACAGATTCTTATGTCTTATGTTATCCACGGCTTTAAGCAATAAAATTTCAACAAATTAATTATATGTGCCATTGCTTAATCGAAATACATTGCTAAAAAAGACTTTCAAGCATAAAAAAAAATAAATGCAAGCATATTGCGAGCATATGAAAGAATACTCAATTTTGAAAATATTAAAAAAAGAAGATATAAAGCCTTTTTTGTCTTGAAGTAAACAGAAGTCGATTTTGTTTTTTATAAAATAAATTAAGACTTAAGTTATTATTGAATTTATGTGAAAATTTTTTTTTTTTTTTTGTTATTATTTTTATTTAAAATCTGTCTATAAAGACAATCATTAAATGTTCTGGTGTTCCTTGACATTAAATATGTGAAAATAGAATAAACAAAAATATAATTATTTCTTTAAAATTGTACATAACTGGGATAATATTGAATAAAATTCACATAGAAAATATACAAAATATGTTTTTTGTTTTTAACTTCTAAAAGTTGGCACACTTCTTTTTATACCCTGAACCCATTAAAAATGGGTAAAAAGGGTATTATGGTTTTGTGCAAATGTATGTAACAGGCATATGGAAGCATCTGCGACCATATAAAGTATATATATTATTGATCAGTATCAACAGCCGAGTCGATCTAGCCATGTCCGTCTGTCTGTCTGTGCGTCCGTCCGTCCGTCTGTCCGTCTGTATGAACACGCGGATATCAGAGACTACAAGAGCTAGAGACTTCATATTTGGAACATAAGTTCTCCTAATCCCGGGACAGATCAAGTTTATTTCATTTGATCGATAACTCATCGCATTCAAAAGTTATCGATAAATTTTGATTTTAGACTAGCGTTTTTGGGACATAACTTCAAAGTTATAAGAGCTAGAGACCAAATTTGGCATGTATAATCTCGAATAGCATACACATGTAACAAATTTTTCACTTTTTGGATACCACCCCCAAACCCCCCAAAAGTTCAAAAAACGCATTTTTGAAGGTACGACATTGCAATTTGGTTTGGTCACACATATTATTGACAATTGTTTGCCCCAAAAATTTCAATAAGATCGGACAATAAACATAGAAGTTTTTTAAGATTTAACTTTCCATTGTGTGGGGCTCAGCGAAAGAGCAAGCTAACTGCTTAAACCGCTTGCACTGCTTGTACTGCTTGTACTGCAGCATGTGTGTGCTTAGATTAGTATGAATGATTGTAAGGACTGGGTTCAGGGTATCTCGTAGTCGGGCACTCCCGACTACAGCACTCTTACTTGTTTTGTGTGAAATGTAACAAAATATTTTCCTCTAGTGGCAAGTTTCACTTTTGATCGCCACAGCGAAAATTTCACTTTCTCTTCAAAGCGAAAGCGACACACAAAATATACAAAACAAAATGTGGCAGGACATGGCCTCATCCTGTTCCCCCTCCACACCCGCACAAACCTAATCCCCCGACGCGTATATGTGTGCTATAAATACACCCAATTTGGGGGGTTTGGGTTTGGGTGTTGGGTGTTGGGGTGTGGGTTGTTTGTGTTCTGTTTTAGGTCTTGGTTGGTTCACTTTTTGGTGTTGGTTCCATTTGGTCGCATGTGGGCGCTTTGTTTGCTGTTTTGGGTCTGATCTCAAATTGCACAACAGCTACACCAATGACAACAACAACAACAACAACAACACGCAGCAAGGACAATGGCGGTCGCCGCTGGGAGGAAAAATAGAGAGCATTGTCCAGCCGGATTAGTGGTATGACGTTCTTTTCCTCCGCTTTCTGGGACAGCATTATTTGTGCAGCGAAAAGTTAATTAAGGGTTTCACAGTTTATGGAAAACGTCAACCGAAATAAGTGAAATTCGGTCCCGTGCATTGAACCGCAAATAACTAAACACACACACAGGACACCGCTGTCCAGGCAACCAGTCACAGAGTACACCACCCATAGCACCACCCGCACCACCCACAGCATCAGTTGGGGCAACAGCAACAATGGGATACCAGCTGAAACACCTCTGAGAAGCACCCGCGGTGATTTTGGGCCATAATTAGCTGCGGCCAACACTAATTGTCCTGCACCAAGGACACAGCTGTGACTCCTGTCCCATCACCACCCCCCCCCTATCACCCACCCCCTCAATTTAACTCATTTCCAGCGAGAATTCGGTTTCAGTTTCAGTTCCAATTTCAGTTTGGCTCCATAACAAATGTGGGTTTCCGCTTACATCGCAACATTTGTGACCATTTTTCCGTTGCCAACATTTCGATTCTACTGCACATATATATATATATACATATATATTAGTTAAATTAATTGAGCTGTTTAACGGTGTAGCTACAAATTCTGGTGCAATCGTGCATACTTGTTAAGCAATGGCTTCTAAATTAAAATAATGTGTCCAAAAACTTAGTAAACAATAAACAATAATTTACCATTTTTTTGCGTTAGAAATCAACAAGATTGCAACAAGATTGCAAACAACCGACCAGACGGACAGCCCAATATACCCATTTACATTCGAAGTGAGAGTATAAAAAGGCAGTCGAGCAAATATTTTAAGAACTGAGAAGCTGTCACCCACTTTTCTGATATGGAAAACCAACAAGCAATAATTCCTCAGTACAACTCACATATTTGTGGGAATAACATCTGGCAAAATAAAACCAATTTATTTCAAAATTTTAAAGTTACTTAGAGTTAGAAAAATTAAGAAAAAAGTGGAAGTCTTCTTTATTATAGTTTTGTGTTATTCGTTCTATCGGTTTTTTAGATTATTTATTTTTGTTGCTCTGAAGTGATTGATTCTTTAAGACACTTTCGATTTCTTCGATACATTTGAGCGATTGAGGTAAGTTGGCATTCAGTGTTCCAATTTTATTATACTCTGATACCGAAGGTACTCATAGTATATTGGTTTTGTCGAATGTCCGTCAGGCCGTCCGTCTGTCCGTCTGTCCGTCTGTCTGTCTGGATGAACGCGCGTATTTCCGAAACGATATTAGATAGACTCTTGAAATCTTTTGCGTTATGATTATAGCTATCTGCTTCAGATCAAGTTTATTCCAAATTTATGCCACGCCCACTGGGAGGCTGGCAAATCGATAACATGTCGATACACCTCAAATCACAAATCGATTAAACGTGAATAACTCCCACAATTTTGAAGCTAGAGTAATCAAATTTGGTAGGTATATTGCTGGTGACCTCCCGAAAAAATTGGATCCTAGGTTAATCGGCCACGCCCATTATTACGCCCACCAGCCCCCCTCCAAAATTAATTTGAAATGCTTATATCTCCCGCAGTTTTAGAGCTAAAGCCACCATATTTGGAATATATATTACTGGTGACGTCTTCTACAGATTACAGAAACAAAATTTCGACCACGCCCACTCTCGCCCCCGTAATCGCGAAAATCGATATACATGAATGCACAATTCGATAACACGTGTATATTTCCCGCAATTTTGAAGCTAGAGTCCCCAAATTTGGAATTTAGACTAGGGCTGACCAGCCCAAAAGATTGCGTCCTGGATTTTCCGGCCACGCCCACTAGAACGCCCCCCAGCCACCCCGCCCCCACGAAACACGGAAGCCTATATCTCGCACATTTTAAGAGCTAGGGCCACCAAACTTTGAGGGTAGACTTCTGGCCAAGTCCTCTAAAGATCGGACAAAAAATTTCGGGGCCACGCCCCCGCCCGCCCCCAAAAATCGCGAAAATGTATATCTTCCACAGTTTTAGAGCTAGAGTCACCAAAATTGGAGGATAGACTTATTGTCAGCCCCCCTAAAGATCGGCAAAAAATTTTGGGGCCCCGCCTCCTCCCGCCCCCAAAAATCGCAAAAATTTATATCTTCTACAGTTTCAGAGCTAGAGACATTAAACTTGGAAGATAGACTTCTGGTCAGCCCCTCTAAATATCGGTAAAAAAAATTTGGGGCCACGCCCCCTCCCGCCCCCAAAAATCGCGAAAATGTATATCTTCCACAGTTTTAAAGCTAAAATCACCAAATTTGGAAAATAGACTTCTGGTCACCCCCTCTTAAGATCGACCACGCCCCTCCAGTCCCCAAAAACTTGGAATGCCGATTTCGGGTCACCCAAACACCAGCAAAAATTTTCTGTTCACTTGCTTTCAGCTGTTCTTAAAATGGTATCAGAGTATTACGCAGTCGGCTCCGCCCGACTGCAACGTTCTCACTTGTTATGTTTATTGAATTCTGGTTTTAGATACTACTATTGATTGGAAAAAAATATACATAACACTATTCGAACGTTGGAGATACGATTCAGATACTCTGTGTTATTCTTGTAAGTTGGCAGCACTGGTTTGCCCATTATTATTTGATCATTTCCTCAACTCTGATTTCAGGTTTGATTTGTCTTATGAATCACACACACACATAAACACACACGCACACACACACACATGCCAAACACATGCTCTTTATGTGCCCATTATGTGCCCAATACACACCAAACACACACCCAACATACACCTAACATACACCTAACATACACCTAACATACACTTAACATACACCTAACCTACACCTAAATACATATTTGCAGCTGCCGGAACGACTCTTTGAGACTGTTGGCAGATCGATAATATCGGCATTTACAAATACTCAATTATGCTGATTCTTAAAAAAAGTAAGTTGGCAGCACTGGTTGATATATCATTATTATTAATATTTAACTACATTTGCTTTAGAATGAAGAAGATATCTCATTCTTTTGGGCTCGACTATTTTGATAAGGAAAATGGCGAACGAAAGCATTTACTTTGAGAAGACTAAAAGATACGCGAAAGGATATTCGATGAGGCGATTTTGTCTGGCGATTGAGCACTTGGATAATTGCAAACGGCTTCGATCTGGTGAATAAAAAACTTTCGCCAAGAAAATGAATCAAATTCTGGTGCAACATACTTTGGAAAGCAGACAAATTTCAAGAGAACTTAGTTACAATTTACTGGATTGCAATGAAATTATCAAATTATCTCGGACTTGATATTATATTCAAAATGAGTTCAAAATTAATCTGAGATTGTATACAAAAAAAGAGCACATAAAATCAAGTTGCTTACTTATATAGATAGATATATCAAATAAAACAAAATGACACAAGCGAACAATACTTACGTTAATTTTCAATCTGTGGGTCCGCTTAATATTTATATGTTTATTTGCATTAATATTTATACACAGCTTCCAAATGTATTCTGTGTATTCGATTTATAATAGAATATAATTGTAATTATAAATCAGATCTACAAACTAAACTGATTATTAATATTATATTTTATTTTAATATAATAAAATTCCAAATAATTTTCACATACTAAATTATGTAGTAAAGTATAATTACATTATAACTATGCATCGGATCAGGTCTAGCTAAAAACTATTTTACAAATTACCTTCAGGTCTAGTTAAAAACTATTTTACAAATTACCACCAAGACAGTATCTGAATAGTCTTTTCTATTCTAATATTGATTATATAAAATTGTATTTATTAAATTGATCAAAAGTAATATTTGTACGTTCAGATCTGTGTGAATTGAATCTTCTGAATCAATCTTAAAAAATCTTGTAACTAAGCTTAAGCGTTACTCATGCTGTATGAAAGGAAAACAGAAGCAAAATGTATTTTCTTTTATATTTATTCATACTATAATTTTGAAGCGATTCAAAAAGGATTTGCGCTGCTGTCTGCCAGACTTTAGCAATACTTCCACCAGAATTTCTGAGTTTAGGGCCAAAGTTTTAAGAGTATGTACGTCTAACCGCATCTGCCAACAGTAAACAGCTAAACAGTTCTTTACTTCCTCCATAATGCCATAATATCCAAGTTTCGGGATTATACACCCATCTCCATTTCCATTTTCATTTTCATTTCCATATCCATTTCTAATTCAGGTTCAGTTGTCATAGCAGGTCTATGAGCGAATAGAATGATTATAATTAAATTAAATTATATAATAATATTTCAATTAGTGCTTACTTAATATTCAATGTTGGTAGTCAAGTCCGGTAATAATATCTGATCCACGCGGAGGGGCATTGTCTCGCATTTCACCAGAGCTGAGTTGATCTGAAATCTGAAATCTGAAATCTGAAATCTGAAATATGCAATTAGAATATATATAAAAATATTTAATATAAAGTCGATTTTGAAACTTACGTGTACACCAAAAGTAAGCGAAACAAAAAGAAAAACGAACACAGAAAAAAACTCTAACGAAAATGGAAACTTTATACTTAATCTAAAAAAATGTGTTGTTTTGGATGTGTTCCGACTGTATTCACAGTCTCGAGTATACTGAGAGTTATATTATATGAGAATTTCTAGCTGTGCATGTGGATGACAGTTTTACAGCTCAGCCTACTAAGTTCGGGCAATTGAACTGATTTGTATTTGGATACAATTTGAAATTGGTGTCTGAAATCAAGTCCAGATGTTTGAACCATGCTGAAATTCAATATAAAACTTGTAGTTTTTCAAAATGTGTACGAAAATAAGAGATTTATTTTTTCGCGCTCATTGTCTATACCCAATATACCCAGAAGAGTATAAAAAGGCAGTTGAGAAAATATTTTAAGAGCTGAGTAGCATTGGAAAAGCTGTCACCCACTTTTCTCATATGGAAAACCAACAAGCTATAATTCCTCAGTACGACTTCCACATTTGTGGAAACAACATCTGGCAATAAACATTTTTTTTTGATAAAAAAGTAAAAAAAAAAGTCAAAATTTTAGAGTGATTAGTTTTAAGAGTAAAGTTTTTTCGTTTAGTGGTTTTTGTTATTTGTTCTTTCGTTTACTTGGATACTTTTGAGCGGTTACAAATACACAAAAAAGTAAGTTGGCATATTATTGTATTTATTGAGTTCTGATCTCAGATACTCCTTTTGATTGGCAAATATTATAGAAAACACTACTGAAACATTGGAGATACGATTGTCATACGGTGTTATTCATGTAAGTTGGCAGCACTGGTTTGCATATTCTTTGATAATTTCCTCAATTCTGATTCCAGGTTTGATTCGTCTTATGAATCACGCACAACACAAACGTTACACACACCACCCTCGCGTAACACACACATACGCTTAGCACACACCACACACACACACACACACACACACACACACACACACACACACACACACACACACATTTGCAGCTGCCGCAGTTACACATACTTTACACATAGAGCAGCTCAACGACTGATAATGATGACATATTTGCGGGACGGACTTGAATAAAGTAAAATGGCAGCACTGGATGAAATTATATTATTTAACTACAATTGTTTAAGAATGAAGATCTCATTCGATTCGACTAATTGAATAAGGCAAACGGCAAATGAAATGATTTACTTTGAGAAGACGAAAAGATACGTGAAAGGATATTAGATGAGGTGATTTAGAGGATTGGAAATGGCTTCGTTCTGGTGAATAAACAATTCGGCAAGAAAATTAATCAAATTCTGGCTCAACATACTTTGGAAAACGGGCAGTTTCAAGAGAGCTTAGTTAAAATTGGATTGCGATCAAAATATTTGCTTGATATTATCTTTGAAATGAGTTCAAAATTGAAAGTGATTTTATAAATAAATTTAAAAAAAACTGCAAGTCAATTTGGTTACTTTTACCAATGAAATGTAAAAGGAAATAAAACAGTTTCAATCGAAATAGATCAATAAATTAGTCGCGTGCTAATGCCACGTAAAGGACTAGCAAGGACATTCAAATTTTGCAGTCACTTGAACAAAAAAAACCGGCTTACTTCTGTCGCTCAACCGCAAACATCCTGTAGGCAAACGTGCCATACACCTACACTCACCGACACACAGCTACACACACCTACACACACACAGCTGAGCAAGTCCTGTGCAGGACACACACTCATTATGCCATGTGGTCAAACACAAAGTATGTCTGCATGCGGTGCGGCTTAATAATGTTGCTTTGAAGCAAGAGCAAACACACAAGTGAGGAACAAGACAAAAAACATACGAGAAAAAAGTGAACGTAACAAAATAATTTTCTTCCACAGAAAAAAAAACTGGTTGATTATTAATTAACTTAATTACTTGTCTCGAATTTCGATCAAAAGAGATGTTAAATCAATATATTATTATTTTAATTGTTTTAGAGTTGAGAAAATATTTTAAGAGCTGAGTCTCGAATTTCGATCAAAAGAGATGTTAAATCAATATATTATTATTATACTCTTTTCGAAGAAAATAGTATATTAAGTTTGTCCTGAAGTTTGTAACGCATAGAAGGAAGCGTCGGAGACCCCCAAAAGTTACTGCCAGTATGCTTAGAATGACAATACAAATTGATCTAGCCATGTCCGTCTGTCTGTCTGTCTGTCTGTCTGTCTGTCTGTCTGTCTGTCTGTCTGTCTGTCTGTATGTATGCAAACTAGTCCCTCAGTTTTTGAGCTATCGCGCGATAAAACTTTGCATGGACACTTATTATTCCAGGGGACAGCACATTGGTCGGAGCTGGCCGGATCGGAATACTATATCTTATAGCTGCCATACAACTCGAAGTCGGTTTTGGCCATATATCCCATGTTTTTGAATCTATCGCGATGAAACTTTGCACCGATACTTATTATTCAAAGAGACATCACATTGGTTGGAGCCGGCTGGATCGGATCACTATATCTTATAGCTGCCATACAACTCGAAGTCGGTTTTGGCCATATATCCCATGTTTTTTAATCTATCGCGATGAAACTTTGCACCGATACTTATTATTCAAAGAGACATCACATTGGTTGGAGCCGGTCGGATCGGATCACTATATCTTATAGCTGCTATACAACTGGCAATGAATTAAATATTCTTAGAACAAAAAAAAAAATGTTACGCGACAAAACGATTTTGTACAGCTTATGAAATTTCAGTGGTGCAGTTGGCAGAGTGAAAATTGCCTATAGGTTCGAAAAGAGTATAAAATCTTCGGCACGCCGAAGATAATCCTTCCCCACTTGTTTTAATTGTTTTATGTCTAAAGTGCCTGCACTTTAATTTAAATATGAGAGAATTTGAATTAAATATTTGAAAATCCAAAATTAAAAAGAAAATAGACTTTAATTTCAATACAAAAATTATACATTTCGCTTACAAGACGCATAAATTATTCCATTCAAACAGAAAATAATTGAATTTTGATTTTGATTGTATTTAAAGTGTGCATATTAACATATAAACATTTGATTTAAATATGCACATATTAAATTCAAAGTTCAGTGCATATTTAATATGAATTGGCAGCATATCAGAAATATTGAATATAATTATTATTATTTGCATCAATTAACATAGTAATGTGTACACTTTAATTTAATTATGGTTTACGATATGAACAAATTATAATTCATTATTGTTTTATTCAGCTACGATGAAAGCACTTATATTTAAAAATGCAAAAACCTTAAATTTAAAAAAAAGCCAAAATTCGCTTAAGATTTAAGTTTAAGGTGTGCACAAATTTAAAATTTATATGAATGCAAAATGAGCTGAACTATGTTATATTGAAAAAATTGTTATTGCACATTTAATTAAATACCAATCGTAGTAATAATGCTAAACTAAACTATGTGCATTATATTATTATTTTTCGAATTACAAAACTATTTTATTATTTTTTCGTGACGACGCTTAAATGAATAAATGTGTTTTATATAATATTTTGAATACGGCTTTAACTTCTATGAATTTGTAATTTTAAAACATATTTCTCTGTGTTAAATAAATAAATATGTTAGACAAATTATTTAAAATACGGCTTTGCCTTCTATGAATTCGTAATCTTAAAACATATTTCTCTGTGTTGACTGTTAAATAAATACAAATGTTAGGCATAATATTGAAAATACTTCTTCATTCTTTTTTCTTCATTGACATTTTCGGCTTATTTAATTTGAATGTAAAGTAAATCAAATATGATATTTCATTTTATGTCGCATCCTTTTTTTCTCTCTCTGTAACAACACGCAAAAGGACGAGCTGTGCGAATTTAAGGCTTCAGCCGTTGCTAGCCGGCAATGTGTGGATAATGTGCCGCCATTAAACACATTATAGGGCGGTTGGGGGGAGGTGGGGCGGGGGCTGAGTTTGTTGTTGTTGTTGTTGTTGGGGTATAGTTGATACCACAGGCCTGGGCATTTTTGTTATAATTATTAGCTTTTCGGTAGCGGCGGCAACACCTCGTCTAGATTACAGCCAATGTGTCCTCCGGCAGTCCTTTGTTGTGGTCAACAGGACGCTCAAGTCCTCCACTTGCACTCCTCCCCTCCCCTCCCCTACCCTCTCCGCAGATCCACGAAAACCAAAACTTGATAGTCAACTATGCTCATGAAATGAACTGCCAAAATATTACTTGAGATATGCATGGTAAAACAAATCAATAAATATACGAGCTTGTGCCAATTTATTCCCAATTCCCAAAAGTTAAAAGCTACTAAGTTTGCTCATTCCATTACTTTATTAAAGACTCACTAAGACACAAACCAATTAAATTAAGAGTTTCAGCAAATTAATTAAATATATTTAAAATAAAGAAATATAGATTATCAATTAATAGCTAAGAATCCTTAATTATTTCAAATGCATATGATTGGCGAAAATCCAGAAAAAACCACAATTGAATAAAGAAAAGTAAATTTTATTAACTTAGAAATGGTAAAATAGGAAAGGAAGTAAAGAAGAAAAAGAGGCGGAAACAAAAAGAAAGTGAAGCGGGGATAAAAGATGATAAGGCAAAGGAAGATAAGGGTCTCAAAAAAAAGAGGTAAAGCTGCTTTCGAAATCCTTTCTAGATCTATTTTAAAATTCATTTTACAATTTGCATGTTTTTTATGCAAAATCTTTGATTAAAAAATAAAGGAGAGCGTAAGTTTATTTATCGTCCTATTGGCTTTAAGCTCATCTTTAAAAGAGATTTACATAAAATATAAATCTAGTGCGGGATTTCTTTCTTGCAAGGCATAATTGATAATTGATTTTAACAAAATGAGCAACAAAATATCATATTTGTATCCACTTTTTATTTTAAGTATACTATGTCATAGAAAAAGACCCATATTTTTCGTTTTTATTTTATTTATTAATACTTGAATTTTGAAGACATTCCAAAGACAGCTTCACTCACAGTTTGCAAGACTCTATCAGAAGACTTGCACCAGAATTTCAAAGTCTAGAGCCAAAAAATGTATATTAAACTAAAGCAACAGTCGTTCTACAGGTATGTTAGCATTTCATTGCATCCACATCCATCCGATTCAGTAAAAATCCGAGTTTCGTGGATATCAGGGGGATCTCCCATCTTCCATCTTCCATCTTCCAATTGAAGTTTGTCATAGCAGGTCTATAAGCGAAGATAGTTATAGAACAATATACACTACACTATAATAAGTGCTGGCAACTTACTTAATATTCAAAGTGTGTTGTCAAGTCCAGTAATATGTTATAATTATATATATGTATATGTATATATATAAATGGTGAGTATAAGGGTTGTCTTCAGGGGGACTCAAATATACTCCTCTATATTGATGCAATCTTTACGTGGCAACAGAAAAGTAAGTTGGCAGCACTGATTGTATTATATTAATATTATTATTATTTAACTACATGAAGAATGTATCTCATTATCTTGGGCTCGACTAATTGGATAAGGCAAACGGCAAAACGAATGGACTTACTTTGAGAAGACGAAATGATAAGCAAAAGGATATAAGATGGGAAGAGTTTATTTCTCAGCACTTGTTGGATTGTAAACGGCTTCGATCTGGTGAAAAGGCAACTTTCGGGCAAAACATGAATCAAATTCTGGTGCAACATACTTTGGAAAGCGGGCAAATTTCAAGAGAGTTTAGTCACAATGGATTGCGATCAAATTGTCTAGTTGAAATTATATTTGAAATGAGTTCAAAATTAAAAAGTTCAAAATTAAAGAAACAACATCAATTTTAGCTTTTATAGTGCAAAAGTAAGTACGTTGCAGTCAGAGGTAAACGACTGCGTAATACTCTGATACCATTGATGTGGCTATGTCCGTCTGTCCGTCTGTATGTATGGTATCTAGTCCCTCAGCTTTTGAACTATCGTGATGTAATTTGGCACAGAGACTAAGTATTCAAATGGACAGCACATTGGTTGGAACCAGCCGGATCGGACCACTATATCTTATAGCTGCCATACAACTGGAAGTCGGTTCTGGTCATATATCCCATGTTTTTAAAGCTATCGCGAGGAAACTTTGCATATATACTTATTGGCAGGTCCCAGGATCGGACCACTATATTTTATAGCTGCTGGAAATGAGTACAATATTTCAAAAGAAACATTTTAATGCATATGATACCAATTCTTAGAACAACAAAAATAAATGCCACGCGATAAAACGATTTTTTACAGCATATGAAATTTCAGTGGAGCAGTTGGCAGAGTGCAAATTGCCTAAACGTTCGAAAAGAGTATAAAATCTTCGACACGCCGAAGATAATCCATTCCCACTTGTTTTAATACAACTTGCTTTGTCGCGCACTTAACCAAGGCTGAATGCATCTGAAATGAGAATATGCTCAATAAGTATATCAATATTATCAATAAAAGTTATAACAAATCGAGAAGCCAACTTACGTTTACTAAAATCAAAGAAATCCCAAATTGTCAATCAAACACAAACTCAAACACAAAGAAAACCAAAACAATATCACTTTAAGCTTAAATCTAAGAAAAAACTTATAAATTTTGAAAATAATTGTGTTAAATTTCCAACATTTTCTAGCCAAAAAAATTGTTGTGTTCGTTCCGAGGGATGAGAGTGGACTGAGGAATGTTTTGCCTGAGAAAGTATACCTGCAAATATGGATGCTCAGGCTACTTAGTTCTGGTGAATTGCTTGGAGGCAAATCAAATCAAATGAGTTCATGGATTGCTTGTTTTGAGCTCCCTCTTTCAAGCTGATTATGCATCGGTCTGAGTGTAGAAAGGAAGTATGTATGTAGAGTAAGGGGAGTTTTCTCTGTCGTTAAGCCAACTAAATCGCAAGGACATTAGCTTGAGTTGCATAGCTGTGAATATAATATTACGTTTTCAAATAGCTTTACTGTGCCTTCTCATGTCTTTTGTTTTCTGCTTAGAAAGCCAATTAAGTATGGAACTTCAGGTCAGTCTGGTTACCTGTGCAATGTGGCCACTGAAGACAGCATCCCCCTCTCTCTGCTCCTCTCTCTGCCCCTCTCACTCTTTCTTTTGCTTTGCCTGCTCTCAATTGCAATTAAGCCCACACTAAGCTGATGGACTTTGAATAGGGTCTCTGGGTCTCATTGAGCCCTGACATGATGCTAAATGCTTGAATGTGATGCTCAAGGGGTCGACCTTTAATTAGTTGAGCGTAGTGCAAGGGTTTTTCACTACAGCAGCTACCCCACCCCCACCCCCACCCCCACCACAGCCGAAAACCCACATAACACGGCAGCAGCATGAGCAGTATATCCGCATTCGCATCCGCAATATATCCGCATCCGCAGCCGCATCCGAATCCGCATCCTACGCGTTATTCATCTGTTTTGGGATTTCCGTTTGCGACCGCAAAATTAAAAACTATGCGACTTCCATTTGATTTGTTTTCGCCTGCTGGACATCGGCTCACGTACACTTAGCAAAATCAAATTGATGCACCTGAAATTCAAAAATATTACCGTATTATGTAGAAAATATTGATTGACAATCTTAAAAATATACATTTTGTTTCAATTTTCCAGAACATTTTTCTATTTTAAAAGGTAGTAGGGCAAACCCTATTTTGAAATTTTCAGAATCCTTTTAAATATCAGAAAAATATGTAAATTTTTTTCGACTATTATTCAATTAAGTTATTTATGCATATATGTATAATATATATCATATCATATATATATATATATATATTGAAATATCATGGTTCTTATCAATACAAATTGTGCGCTTGAAAGGTGCATTTTCTTATAGATATGGCAAACTGTATAAACTTTCTAAATTCCCAAAAAAAAGAAAAAATGTGAAGTGTTTTGATGTTCTATTGTTTAAATTAGTTTGAGAATGTTTGCACAATATAAAAAGCATACACATATTTATATTAAGATTATTCACTTTTTTATCACATTTTTCAATCTTTCAAAATCAAAATATTAAATATGTTTTGAATCAGGACACAGCTGCACTATCTTAAAAATAAGGAATCTGTAAAAAGTGTGTCACTTTTCCACATTTTGCTGAGTGTAGCAAACCGCTATCTCTAATCCAGCGACCCTTTGTCCCGTTGACCTTTTCTGGTTTTTGTCGCGTGCTCGTTTCCATTTGTTGAGTTTGCTGCTTTTCATTTGTGCATTTGTGCATTTGTGCATTTGTCTCGGCGGGTGGTCAAAAGGACATCCCTTACCCCTCACTCCGCACCCCTCATCTGTGCATCTAGGGCACCCCTTATGGCATTGTTTTGCCAAATATTTGCCGCATAATGCGTAAATGGGTTCCAGTCTAAACAGTTCGACTGTCGTCTGACTGCTCATTTCACATTTTGCCACTAGTTTTCAATTAAATTGCCAGCAATTATTGCGACTCGCAGTTGTCTTCTTGTTGTTGCTGATTTTGTGGGCGTTGGCAATCCCATTATAAAGGGATGAAATTCATGGGTCACAGGTCATAGGTCACACTACAACGGGTCGTTTCCTGCCTCCAACATTTAATTGAGTGCATTTTTCAATTGTGCGCTTTAAGTTGCAAACTAAAGAGCAGTTTAGTGTAGAGTATTTATGAAAACAATCCCTTAATAGAACATTAATACACTTTAAAACAATTTACTTGTTCAGCAGACGAAAACAATTTCCTTGAATACTAGTATAATGGAACATATCTGCAAAATGAAATAGATTTGCTAACAATCAAAGAATGAAATCAAGATCTAATGCATAGAAGTAGAATTAATATTACCAGAAAATCTTATGCTTATATATATCTTTTTTTGTATATGTATTTATTTAAGAGAACATGTTCATTGCTTTTAATACGTATTCATTTTGTAGAAAAGAGTTTGGTGTGCTATAAATATGCTTTCATAAATAGTTATGTTAATTAATATTTTAACGATCCAGAGTAAAATCTACTCTAAGCAAGCAATCCATGAACTCATTTGATTTGATTTGCCTCCAAGCAATTCACCAGAACTAAGTAGCCTGAGCATCCAGATTTGCAGGTATACTTTCTCAGGCAAACCATTCCTCAGTCCACTCTCATCTCTCGGAACGAACACAACAATTTTTTTTGGCTAGAAAATGTTGGAAATTTAACACAATTATTTTAAAAATTTATAAGTTTTTTCTTAGATTTAAGCTTAAAGTGATATTGTTTTGGATTTCTTTGTGTTTGAGTTTGTGTTTGGTTGACAATTTGGGATTTCTTTGATTGAATAAACGTAAGTTGGCTTCTCGATTTGTGAAAATTCGATTGATAATATTGATATACTTATTGAGCATATTCTCATTTCAGATGCATTCAGCCTTGGTTTAGTGCGCAACAAATATATATATATACATATGTAATTATAACATATTCCTGGACTTGACGACACACTTTGAATATTAAGTAAGTTGCCAGCACTTATTATAGTATAGAGTATATTGTTCTATAACTATCTTCGCTTATAGACCTGCTATGACAAACTTCAATTGGAAGATGGAAGATGGGAGATCCCCCTGATATCCACGAAACTCGGATTTTTACTGAATCGGATGGATGTGGATGCAATGAAATGCTAACATACCTGTAGAACGACTGTTGCTTTAGTTTAATATACATTTTTTGGCTCTAGACTTTGAAATTCTGGTGCAAGTCTTCTGATAGAGTCTTGCAAACTGTGAGTGAAGCTGTCTTTGGAATGTCTTCAAAATTCAAGTATTAATAAATAAAAAATAAAAACGAAAAATATGGGTCTTTTTCAATGCCAAAAATATTAAAAACAAGTGCCAAGGGACTATCTTCGGCGTGCCGAAGATTCTATACTCTTTTCGAATCTTTAGGCAATTTTCACTCTGCCAACTGCACCACTGAAATTTCAAAAGTAGTAAAAAATCGTTTCATCACGTGGAATTTATTTTTTTGCTCTAAGAATTGGTATCAACTGAATTTAAATTTTTCTTTTACATAATTGAATTCAAGCTATTTGATATACATTTGAAAAAAATAATTAGAAAATAAATAAAAAGAAAGTGCTCTCCCGTTTGTCAGCGCAGCACTCCAATACTTACGCCATCAAGCAGTTTTAAAATGCTCTGACAAACTCGATTATACTGATCGTTTTTTCGCGTTGCATAGTTTTTGTTCTAAGGCATTGGTTGCAAATGAATTTGATTACAGTTACTTTATATTTGAAAAGCAGAATAAGAAAAAAATTAAAATAAATGACCAGTCGGGACCTCGCGTTTGTCAGCGCGTCACTGTACCCCTTACGCCACAAACCGTTTTGATAATCGATGACAAAATCCCTTGAAGAGCAGACTATCAAAAGCTTACTTGCGCTGGGGTTTGTTTGCTTATATGCACCAGTTCTTTCAAAATATTGATTGACGCTGATGACAACTATAAGATATTATGCTCCGATCCGGCCGGTCCCGACCAATGTGCTGTCTCTTTACATAATAAGTTTATGTGCAAAGTTGCATCGCGATAGCTAAAAAACTGAGGGGCAAGTTTGCATGCATACATACAGACAGACAGACAGACGGACACGG
>JAWNLL010000363.1:0-20376 GCA_035042425.1 Drosophila flavopinicola
AAGACAATGTATTTATTAAATTGGGGATTGTGTATTTTGTCCCCAAAAATTCCGGCTGCAAGAACGAGCATTGATGTTATTATGCTGTTTATTCTTGCATTAGGAACTTAAATGGGGGGCAATGATGGACGGGGTGGCAGCCGTGTGCGTATACAGAGCATATCTGCACGCAAACGACTGTTTGTTGAACAATTTGAATTGCAAATGTGCAATTAATTATTATGTGGCTCGTAATTGGCCGGAATTTGACTTGCTGCCGGTTAGTCCATCTCCCCTTTACATGTAAAGGACGAGAGGAACAGACAGGCAGCGAATGTGGATTTAATACAGGGTAGGTATTTTATTTTTGCAAATCTGCAAACATTTTTATCGACAGTAAGTGTCAGGACTTTTATATTATTTTTGGGCCCATTCTCCGACTCGTCCCGTGCCCTTCGTCCGCTTGCGCGGAAGAAGGGAGAGAGAGTGGAGAATATTGTTTTTTATGTTTTTGCAATGATTAGATTTTATTTTAATGTGGGGTTGGCACTGATGTTGTGGCCGTTTTTTTTTCAATATTCAGCTTTAGCATCGATTCCAATTCGCGCTGAAATATCGCTATATTGGATCGAGCCGTTAGCATTCGACGTCGTTGCTGCTGCTGCTGCTGCTGCTGCTGCTGCTGCGTTGAATTTGAAATATTTGCAATCAGGGGATTTTGGCCGCTCAGGGCCAGTTTGACGACCACTAGCAGTGGCAAATGATCGCTGTGCAATTCCGTAATGCGCTGTATGGTGAATCTACTGGACGAGATGCCCGAATAGATGCCAAAATCAAGCACACTGGGACAATTGCCGCTGTCGGGAAAGTGCGTTGGCTCTCCGGTTGTGAGAATATTGAATTGATTGGAGCGCATCAGAATGTTGGCAAGTGTGGTGCCGCGCGCACATCGACGCGCGTTGCCCCACAGCCGATGTTTGGCATTCCAATCGCCCGCAATCAGAAAGTTGGCTCCCAATTGCCGAAATAGCTGGACATAATTATCGGCGACAACAGCCTGATTGGGCGGCCAATAGCACGATGCTATATTGAACGCGCCCAGATCAGTGTGCACTTGTGCAATCGCACAGTGCAGGTGCGGCAATGATATGCCAGGCATGATCCGACACCGAATGCGGTCAGACATGAGAATGGCCGCACCGCCGGTGCGCAGGTGGGCAATGGGTGAATTTGCCGATATGATGGTGAATCCAGGTATTTGGATACACGTGCGATCATTGAAGTGAGTCTCGCTAACGAGCATCACATCAATATTATGACGCTGAATGAATGGCCTGAGCTCTTCCACTTTGCGTGCAAGGCCGTTGGCATTCCAAACACCAATGTGCAGGCCAAACATTCTTTGTTATTTTGTTTTTGTTACGGCAGGTAGGAGTCGAGCGAGAATTGGTAAGAGGCGGCAATAAACTTGAGTTTATTGTCTATTTAATGAAAACTTCTCCATTTGACTATTGTTGTTGTAAGTATTTACAATTTGATATTTATTGTAAATAATTATGATATGTTTTGATTTGTTGTATGTGTGCTTATATGCATATGCGCGCATATGCCCCAAGTGCGTACCTAAAAATATCCCGCCCCTATTGTACCCTGCCCTATAAACTAACCCCGAATATTTCATCAATATATACACCTGCGTGCAGACACCTGCACTCCCCCGTCTGTATCCCAAAAATGTGTGCGCGCGCGTGTTGGTGCGCAGAAAACTTTGGACAATCCGCAAAGATTCCAAATCGCTGTCACTCTGCGTGCGAGCGCTGCCCATCTCCTGGTTGCCAAAAAAGTATTTGTTATATGTTATATGGCAGTTATTAGCCCTATTTGATTTAGTTGTTTTTACTATTATTATACGTTTGTTGTTTTGGCATTTATATGCATATTGTTTTGCAAGCCCTTTTTGACAGTGTAAAGATTGTATTTAGCATTTGTTGCTATTATTATTTTGTGCGACCAACGCTACACAAGTATTTATATGGAAATGTGAATTTAATGGAATAGAAATAGCTATTTTCGAATTATTGCTGCACGAGAAAGAAATGAATTTAAAACCAACAGACACCTGCAACGCACTCATATGCGCACATATACACACACATACTTAACAAAAATACGCCCGCACTTGTTGTTGTTGTGCATATGCACTTGCGGGAATATAATTATTTTTGGCAGGAATATAAGAGATAATAATAATAATCATCATCACTCACCCCACTCCGTATATTTAGTATATACATGCGTCAAATTATTCGGCTTTTTGTTGTGGTTTAGAGCTGCCAAAAATTAATTGCTGTAGTACGCTGCTGTTTCTCCGTCGGCAAAACTCATCCGCTCGCTGATGGATGACATTTTTGCTGTCGTTGTTGTTGTTGCTTGTTTGTTGAATTGAATATGTATTTGCACACTAGACTTGTAGAATTAATCTTTTGTTGAATTATTATTGCTCCGATGAAGGCGCGCTCTGCACAGTATGCGCCGGTAGCAGTTGCTGCTGCTGATGTTTGTTGTTGTTTTTTAGCTGCTGCCTCCGCTCCGTTGCATACATTTAAATGCTGTCGCTCTCCATTCCGTTTTGCAGTATTTTGTGCGAGGAAAATTGCAAAGAGCCAAGTTTCCGCGCTGTATTTGCCGCTGCTGGAGCTGCCGCTTGCTGCTGCCGTTCGCCGCTCGTATTAGCTGCTCGATGGTATTAGCTGCTACTTTTAGCGGCTATTGCTGCTGCCGCTTCCGCTGCCGCTGCCGCAAGCGCATGAAAACTTGTACCTCCGCCGCCGCCGATATATTGGCCGCTGCTAGATGTTGGAATGTTGATGGCAGCTGCGGCCGATGGATAGTTGGCAGCGAAGTGCGGTGCTTCAATTTACTACCAATTGCAGTACTTCGACGTTCCACAACGAGGCGGGGCACACCCCGAGAGACTGAAAATGAAAGACTGGAAAAGACGCGTAAAGAACTCCCCCCCAAAACCCCAATCCCAACCTCATCCAAACCAACCCCACAACCCAACCAAATCACCCCCACACACACGCACGCACACACCCCCACTCCACACACAGGGTATATGTGAGAGTGCGCGCATGCGAGAAAAACATGCCGGCACATTCGATAAGCCAGGCAACCGCCGCCACCACAATCTACACTCCCGCAATCCAACGTCTGCACACAGCAGCAAATGGAATATGCGGATCGATCCGGGGAGAGAGAGAGCGGCAGCAGAGAGAAAGAAAGGGAGAGCAAGGGAGAGAGAGAGAGAGAGAGCAAGGCATAGAGAGTACGAGAGAGATGGAAGGAGAAGAGATGATTATATGGGGGAAGCAACAAGTGAGAGTAAGGGAGATAAACATAGAATTAATATGAGAGCGCATGTGCTTGCGGCTGCTAAATTAATCGAGCAGCGCATCCATATACACACACCCGCAGATATGCGCATGCAGTTGCCAAAACGGCTCAACAGCCATATTACTGTTGATGGAAGCAAAGGAAGGAAAGAAGAGTGCAAGCGAATGCCCAATGCGCATGCATGTGAGAGTAAGCGAGAGCGCGAGCAAGCCTCTGCTCAAGCGCTGCAGATGCCGAAGTGCACGCAGGCACAAAAATGGAAGATACCGACCGCCGACCGATTCCCGATTGAGAATCCAGCCCAATACACATACACACACACACACACACACAATCACCCATCCGCACCCCGCCCGCAACAGCCCAGCAACACGAAAACGACCAGCACCGCCCGCAACAAATCACCCCCTCCCCCCCCCCTCCCCCGCACCCACCTCCCAGTCCTCCTATGCCCGCACACTCCATATTTGACCACTCGCTGCCAGCACACACCACAAGCGCTCGTCCAGAGCCCAGCCGAGTCGGGCCCATCTGTTGGAAGAGCGCGAGCCAGCCACTTGCGAGGATAGAGCGACTAAGCAATCCAGAGAGAGACCAAGAGAGAGAGAGCGCGAGAGAGAGAGAGCAGAGTGGAAGAGGAAAACTGAAGCAAGCGAGCAGAGCAGAGCAGAGCAGAACATCGCTGCCGCTGCCGCTGCTGCCGTCGCTCCGAGAAGCGCTCGCGCATATGCACGAGCGCCGTTAGCGCAGAGCAAAATGCATACGAGCGAGAATGCGAACAACGAGCGCATGTGCGAATGTGCATGCAAAGGCCATAAGTCGACAGCTGCATCGACCACAAATATGACTACGCTATATCCGCACCATACGACACCCTGTACACCCACACCCACAAAAACACCCACCTAGACACCAGACCCCACACCCCCTCCCCCCCCCCAACAACAATAAAAACACCCACGACTCCCATTTCCACATGAATCGCCCCAAACTCACCCCCCACGACCCCCAGAGAAAACCTCAACTCCTCCATCCCCCGCCTCAGAATACCTCCACCCCCAAAAACCTCCCGCCCCGACTCATTCCCCCCGTCAAACCACCGCCACCCTCCGCCCCCACGAAAAGATCCACACTCCCACCGCTCTGCACACAGTTTGCTGGACAGACGGGGAGATGCAGACCGCAAGTGATGGACGGCACCAAAATCAAATGCACCGCTCAGCACTCCCCCGGCCCACGTGGGCGGAGGGAAATGTGCACGTGCATACGTATGCATGGGGAAGAGATGGAGAGATGCGTTGCAAATTCAGATGAGAAAAAACTAGAGCCGAGAGAAAAGAGTCCTCCCCATTGTCACGCCCAACAGTCCGCCATCCGTTGATCAGCCGCCCCGAAATGTATGCTACAGTATATACATATTAAGTATACACTACAGCCCCCACCCCAAAAGAACGCCCCCGGCTATGGAGCACTGCCCATCCAACGTACACCGACAGACGCGAATACCATCTCTGCACAGTCCATGCAATGTTGTTCGCCTCTTGATGTTGTTTGCGCTAGCCAATATGCCCGCGCTGCGAACTGCTAAAAAACTGTACAGCACTCGACTCTGAGAGTGTCGGTATACATATACACACATCAGAAGCGGAGAGAGAATATTCTCCGCAATTCCCTTTTGCTTCGCAACGAAATGTTCGTTACTTTTTTACGCCACCAGATTTCTTGGGCAGCGCAAACGGCTCGACGACGCTAAAAAATGACTCGAGCACAAAATATAGAAATTTTTGTGCAGCTGCACGCCCGCGCCGCATACATATTATTTTTTCTATTCTCCCCCTCCTTCTACTTCTCCCACTGTATGCGTTTTTTGCGAGCGCTGGAAGTCACCTCGCAAAATGTCCGCCGACGCCTGGATACCGAAATTCTGGGTTTTTTCCATCCCGAATCCCACCAGACGCTAACCTCTACACACACACCTACACACATTTTACCCACCCACTGCCAATTATGTACAGACTGACTGCTGGAGAGCGAGAAAAGGTGAAATTCTTCTCGCAAGCGTCCGTTGCCGGCGGCCGTTAAGAATTCAAACTCTGAATTTGAACGAAAAACGGCCGCTAGCAACACGCGAAAAAATGCATATATTTTTGATGATGAAAGTATTAGATATGATGAAATTACCTACTTATTAACCGCATTCACTCACTCTCATTCGTACACTAGAAAATTTAAAATAGACCCCCCTCATTAAATTACCCCCCCCCCTCTAAATTATGAAATTTAACCCATATTTTAAATTTAATCATTCACACTAACCCAAAAAACACACTGCCCCTGTACGCGCACTGTGAGGCGCGCACCCATAGTGCACACAGCACACACACACACAAAAATTATTTACGCTGTCAGATGGCATACTGACTGCCGTTTTTAGTGCACTAGATAGTAGCTTGTACTAAATGTTATTTCGCAAATATACGTATAGATATGTGAGTGGGTATGCGTAAATATGGATACGTATGTATATATATATGGATATGGGTATAAATATGTATGTATTTGTTATTCACCAGACGCGCTCGCGCGCACGCTTGCGCCACTGTGAAATAGGAATTTCAACAGACGCCGCCGCCGCTCCAGCGAACAAAAGATGGCCGATGTCCAAGGGATTTCTTCTCTCTTCCAACGCTTGTTTAGTGTACCCACTTTAAACGCAGGTACTAAGCCTTAGTACAACGCCAATAGACACACAAGTCATGTATACCAACCAATACACACACACAGCACCAGGGAAAAAAGAAAATTAAAAACGCACACAGATCTTGTTGGGTGCTCAATTAAATCGATTCTCCGTTTTTATTCACGCACAAAATACACACATACGTATTTGTACGATTTGTCACTGGCAGATTAAATGCCTTTTAAATGCCTTTACTATAGACTTTTTTACCTAAAACACTAGCGCACACACTTATCGCAATTAATTGAAATATTTTAGCAATATTCTTGTCCCAAAATGCGCACGCACCATGTATGTATGTATGTATTTGCAATTTTATGCCCGTTGAGCTCCGCGCTCGCACGACCGCTCGCCTCGCCACTCTCGACACGACTTTTTCACCTCTATCTATCTTCATACTTATTCTTTTTTTTTTAAAATTCCTTTTGCGCGAGACGCGACCGCGAGTGGCCCGCCCGAGGCCCCGTCTGTCTGTCTGTCTGTCGCCCGATCTTCGATCGGTCGACCGCAGTACGATGTTCGCTGTTGTGTGTACAAAGACAGACTGAGAGGGGGCGGCTAGGGGCTGGCCAGTCGACACACCGTGCCCGGTACTCGGTGTGTGGCGGTATGGTGTTTGCTCCGTTCGGCTCGTGCGGCAGCCGAAGCTCAGACTCGGTATACTGTCCGAGGTCGGCCAATGCAAGCATTTTCCATGCATGCAGTCGGTATGTGCGTGTATTTACCCTGTAAATACTCACTACTGCTCATACCGATGCGCACTGATTGCTCGCACCGGCCGCGCCCCTACAATCACTACAGCCGTGAGCCCGGCATTTAATACCCATGCAAGCCTACTGGGACTATAGTAGCTGCCCGCGCAGCTACTCTATGACCCCCACCCCCACCCGCCATCTAGATCTTGCTAATGGTCGATACTCCCACGCGCGCCCTTATTTGCTGCTATTATTGGCTACTGCTGACCGCCGGACTGCACATACACTAGCATGTACAGACCGGCGGCCAGTGCAGTCAGTAGTTTAAGTTATTTGAATATTATTTATTGGTCGAACGCTAGAGTGTGTCTACTAAATTGTGCGGCGAGCAGTCATTTTCGCCGCGACAATGAGGACTGCTCATTGTGAGAATATCAGTGGGACTGTGAGCAGGGGTACAAACGGTTACGCGCCCAGTCTATTCGGGAATTAACGTCTCTAAGGAATTTGATTACTTTGTGATGGGATCAGTGCATGGGTTGAGGGCCCGATCCAGTGCACTACGCTCTCGATCGGGGCGTGTACGGATCGGTTCGGCGTGCCCCCACCTGGTCAATCGACCTGCACGCGACTCCAATATTGCCGCTAGCGTATTCGCGAGACGAGCGGCTATGCGAGTGGGTTTAAAAAATTGCAACCTGTAGCCTCTAAAACGGGGCAGTGCACGCAGATACATACGCGCTTGCATGTGAGAAATGGAAGAATATATAAATGAGTGAATGAAAATGTATGTATGTATGTATGCGATGCAATATGCATATGAATGTGAATGAATCGTAAGAGTACGAGAGAGAGAGTGAATAAGAGCGATAAATTGTGCGCTAGTGAGGGAGACATTTGGGATACAATAGTAGTGGTGGTGGGGAAGAGATACAATATAAATATGAGGGGCTGAGGGGCTGAGGGGGGAATGGTGGGTTGAGTAAATGTATGATATGTGAATGGGCCGTGTGGCACATGTGATAATTTGGTAGGCAATTAAGAACAATAATAATAATGGAACTACTTAAAACGAGAGTAAATTTTCGGCCGGCTTTGTGCGGCTCGCAATTGGGTTTGTGAGAAGCACAATTTGAACAGTAAGAGATATTGCGAGCGCACATGTTTTGTGATTTGCATGAGAATGCAAGAGTGAGAGAGAGAGATGCGCAATTTGATTGCACACGCACACACACGCGCTTGCGCGTGTGTGTGTGCGTGTGTGATTGAACCGAAAGAGAGTTTAGAATATATATAGAGAGTAAGTTAGTCTAATGTCGAGGGTATACATCAACGTTTGAGTAATGGAATTTAATTGACTATTAGCGTGCGACGCTATCGCACACACACACACAAATTGGACCAGTTTCGTATATAGAGGGATAATTGTATTATAGTGACAATCAGATTGCCGTGTGTCAATGGCGCTAATTGCCCGTTTGACAGCCGTGCCACCGCCGCTCGTATGCCACTCCTAGTGAGTGCATGAGCGGATGGGGGACACCCACTATAGTTGAAGCCCTACTGCTCTTACCTAAAAGGGGGGACACCTACAAAACTAACCTACACGCTACCTTAGCTTACAAGCTACCCTACACCTATTTAGCTATAACTACAAGCTACTGGGACGGGGAATATTATTATCATATATACTACTCTCAGTCCTCTCGTGTATGGCAGTGCAGCATCACTGCTCCAGCCAACCAATCCACCCGTTGATCACACGGATCCCCCTAACTGCCAAAAAACTCCCCATTCCGCCCTCCCCCCACCCGATTCGCCCACAACACGCACACCACACACGCATACGCACTGGTGTTGTGTGAGTACGCACAAACTGCACATATGGATCCCCTCTCCCGCAAAAACACCCCCACGCACACACACATGTACGCCCCCGCACCCCCACTGCCCTGCACCCCGCACGCCCCCGCCCGCGAGCTGTGCACTCCACCGGCCAAATAGATACCCCCGCTAAAAATTAAGCTCCAATAATACTGCTCCGCTTCGCCCCCGCCTACACACATGTACCCACACACATATAGCCCACACACACACCGACACTTAAACACCCACACCACACCCCCCACCCACCCAGATTCCCCAAACAAACACTGCACTCCGCCACACCACACCACCAATCGATCCCTCCTGCCATTTGATGCCCTAAACTAGAGAGCACAATTTGATCGCTCCCACCCACCCACAACTCCCACCCCACAAAACACACACAAACATACGCAAACACACACACACACACACACACACGGCATCCATCCACCCAAAAAGACACCCGTCCATCCCACATACAAGCGCAAGCACCTGTAGCGCGACCGCCCGAATAGAAGAACAAACTGCAAAATCCACCCACAAGCATGCCAGCTGCCCCACACTCACGCCTGATCTGACAATATTCTATGACGGAGATTTACGCGGGCTGGTGTAGCCGCACTGTTCCCTCCGATGGTATGAGCGGCATCAGTACTGACGATTTTCGTGTTACGTCGGTGTACCATAATCCTGCTGTTTTCATAGGACACCCCTCCTACCTCATGGGGGGGCCCAGACTCTCACGGTGTGTTGTCATATACTCGTATTCGAATTTTGTCATATATGTGTGTGTGTGCAATACTACTATACGAAAAACTAGTAGTATTGCATTTGTTTTTGGTGTGCGAGACGCTTCTGACCACCGGGCGCAAGATGTTGTCGGCCCGGCCCTATACAGAAGAATGGTGGCGGATGAATGTGAATTACATTCAGCGAATCTCCTCTGTCGCGCGAACGCGCGTGTGCGCGTGTGCATGCGGCCCGCTGTGCGCACTGCTGATGTTGTTCGCAGTGCGCTGTTGTTGTTTTAGCGGGCCGCACACACACACACACACACGCACGCGCAGACAGAAGGAGAAGCGATCGTGTTTTTTATGTGACAATGGAGCATTTATGCGTATGTTTGCACTAAAAAATATATATGTTGTATATATTTTTGGTTTATGCGATAGAGAGAGACGACACCAAGCCCCGGCCGCTACAAAAACATCAATCAATGTGCGCGATGTTGTTGCACACACTTGAATTGAGTGTGCGGCACTGGCTTGTGGGAGAAAAAACCAGATGTTAATGTTTTTGAAATTGAACGCTAGATGGTGTTTGCATTCGAATTTCCCTCGTGTCGTCGTCTGCCCCGTCGCCGTTTGACTGTGCCAAAAAAGACTGCTAGATCGAGATTAGCAGGTGGAAAAAATGCACAGGAGCTACTGCCGCTCGGTGGACCTTTTGACTGTATGCTAAGATACGCTATTTACTTTTCGACCTCTCCCCCAAAAAGTCAACACTCTGACAAAATAAGCTATTTTGGCAGCATAATTTTGCGCCCATACCCTACGAAAGAGGAGTATTTGCCCGGCTACGTACTCTATTGCAACTACTCCCCATAAGAGATTCTACATATCCCATCCCAATATGAATGGATGGGTCGAATTCTAAAGAGAGCTATTTCAATTTTCCTGCAGCTTAATGTGGACTCTAAAATTATGGTCGATTTTTTGCGTGTGTATGCGAAAATTTGTGACGTTACGTTGTATTTGGCTCTGACTACAACAACAACGTTGTTTTATTATTGTTGATGTAGGCCCCTTTGACACGACCGACTGCATTGGTCGTTTTGTTACTCATTTGCTCTTGCTCGATTATTAAATCATATTTTCGGCGTGCGCGCACATTCTTATTGGGAATGCGCGCGCGCACACACTTGCCGAAAAAGAAGAGCGCAAATGATTTTTGGACTATTTAGAATTTTGTTAAATTCCAATGTGATTTTGTGTGTGTTTAATATATATATATGTGCATGCGTACACAATGTACCTGCATTTTTGTGAGCGAGCATTATTATTGTTGTTTTAAGCAAATACTAGCAAGTGGTCAGCTTAATTGCGCGCGTGTTTGTTGTTCAATCAGTGGTTTTGGCGACGGCATTTCAGTTGATGTTGGTACTGCTGCCGCTGCTGCCGCTGCTGCTGCTGATGATGATCCGCGCTGACGCTACAAAGCTACAAACTGCCGTCGATCACACCATTTAGCTGCGTCAAGTTGTTGTTGTTCTTGGCCGCAGCTACAACTCCCCGACGACGGATAGCATCCGCACCACAATGCGGGCCGCAAGGTGCATGCGAAAAATTGCCGCTACTGCTGATGTTGGATGTTATTCGCAGCGAATTTATGCATCCAGCAGAATGGATGCGCGCAAGCAATCCGCGCACACTCCCCCGGCACGCATACGCCAAGGGAGCCGATGAGATGTCGACAATGTGGCAGCGAGACTGTTGATGTTGTTGTGTTGGACAATAGCATTTGATGTAGCCATTGGCCATTGTCCGCTCGAGCACTTGCCGCTCACGCTGATACATGCGCATACGCGCACACACACACACATGCATACATATGCGACGGCAATTGTGTGTTGTTGTTTTGCCGTCGGTAAATTGGAGAATTCTGATTTGCGTGCGCATTGCGCGTCGTTTCTTTTGGTGTTGATACGATGCGACTGATGTGCGCTGCCGTCAAAAGTTGAATCTCCGTATGCACACACACACGTTGTGGTATTATGCAATTTGCAAGCGTTCGTCCCGGCCCCGGGATTTGGATATGGTATGTATGGCCCACTAGGCGGCCAAATTAATCGAGCTGATGGAAGTTGCCCGAAATGATTTTGTAGATGTTGTTGTTGTTGTGCGGCCGACTGGGGTGGGCCACGCAAAAATTTGTGGCTGGCTGGCTGGCTGTTGTTGTTGTTGTTGTTGTATATGTGTATGCGGTGGCTGCTGCTGAATGTTGAGATGTTGTTGTAGCTGCTGCCGTTTGCTGGCTGCATTGCCAAATACGGCGGATCGGTAGGCTGCAGGTGCTGAAAAGATGTTAATTGTTGTTGTTTGTCGCTCTGCCGCTAGGTGTCGCGTGTAGCAGAGTCGGCAAAAGCGGCCGGTGCGCGCAGTCCCCGCTGCCGTCGTTGTCGTAGTTGATGTTGTTGTTTTTTGTCGTTGGTGCTTGTTATTGAAGTTTTTCATTGTAAATGTTGTTGTTGTTGTTGAAATAATAACGATGACTGCTCACATCCCCCACCACGAGCCGAGCCAAGTCGCATATGGTGTCCGTCTCCAATCGATTTTAATTTACATAATATTATAGGTTAGTGCTTTGGTATAGCGAATCAGGGACTCCCCAGCTTTCAGCGAGTGGGGCAGTATGAAGGGCCAACACGGTTGTCACAGTGTACGGTTTTTTAGTGCAAGTACCTGGCGGTCTTGCGTATATATCGATGGCGGCATGACGATGCTGTCTGACTGCATTAGATGCAAGGGATGACGACGATGACGACGACGATGACGACGGCGACGACGGTAAGAACCGACGCTCCGGCACAGCACAAGCAGCCCGCGGGCCGCATTTGTGCACACACACTGCCTGCCAGTGGATGTTGTTGTTTTGCCAAAGGAAATTCATGCGTGGCCCGGCCGGCCAAAATCATCATAATATGGCCGCCAGTGTGGGCCATAAGCGACGCGATGTTGATGCGTCGAATCCAAATACTATGGCTGCGCACTGATGTTGTTGATGCGTACGCAAGAATCGAATGGCCGATGCGCCGAAGAAACAGTCAGACTGCGTGTGGTGTGGTAGCTGCTGCTGCATAAGATGTTGTTTTGCTGCTGCTGCTGCGCTGCCAGGTGCAGGCCGTCGCTAGCTGAAGTTTGCGACGACTGGACGACTCAGGCCATCGACTGGCCGAATGTGGACGAAACGCTGAAGAAACATGCGACCTGAAGCGCGCACTCTGATGTACCGGTGCGTGTGATGTCGGACGATTTGGATTGTTGTAGAGGCGTGGGGCGCAGCGCTGGCACAGCATACGAGTGCTCCCCCAATGTTGCTGCTGCCCTCCCCCACCCAAAAAAGTCCCGCGTCGATACAGATGTTGTTGTCTCGACGCTGCTGTGACGTCACGATGTTGGCTGCACACATATGTACATCTGCGCGCGCGCACACAAAAGTGCGCATGTTTGGATAATTGCAAATTGCAAATTGAGGTGCAGACTACTCCTCCGTCAGTCGAAATAGATCAGTCGACACAGCCGCTGTTGTTGCTGAAAATCAAAAATGGACCGCTGCAGTCGGATTCCGAAAGACTCCGCTAAATACTACTCCTCAGTGTGGATGTTGGGTGGAGTAAATGTAATCATATACGAAAATTTGTTCGATGAAGATGCCAGACGACGAGCGATTGAAGCAAAACCGTGTGTGTGCGTGAAAGCGCAAAGATGAGATGTAGTTGGTGATGTTCTTCCCTTCTCGAATCTCTGCCGGCGCGTGCAGTCGTGCACAAGAAAGATAAAGCTGGAGCGCGCTTGCGCGCGGAAGCGTGTGCATAAATAGTGATGTTGTTGTTTTGTAGATGATGTCAGACGTAGACGGCAGGTGCCAAATAGGTGGATGAAGAGCGGCAGTGGTGGTGCATTTATTGATGTTGTTTTGGCCGCTGCGTTATAGTGCAGCGGCCGGTGCACCCACCCAGCTCCGCCCGTTCATCCAAAATTGTGCGCTGATGTTGTTGTTGTTGTAGTTGGTGTTTTTCGTTGCAGGTGTGGATCTGCGGATGCAGTAGTTGTAGCTTTGTATTGTGCGTGTGTGTAGCAGCTGTTTGTTGTGGTTGTAGATGCTGCTACACGCTGATACTCTGCTACTGGTGCTGCCTCCCTGCTGACCCAAGATTGACGGCTGCTGTTGTTGTTGTTGTTGTGGCCGTCGCCCGCTAAAAAACACGCGCTAACAATGCAATTAGCTACCTATCCAATTGGATTCTACGTTAATCTGAAATGGCTCTACTCTATCTATACTCGCACCACGCTTGTGCTTTCAAATTCAATCTTGCTGATCTTTTCACTAATAGATCTGCACAAGACTTGCACACACAAACACACACACATTGGCAATTCTCTCTCACTTGTTTCTTAAATTACTCAATTCATATGTATGTTCGCATATGTACCATTTGCATTTGCGGAAATTAATTCAAAATATTGTGCGCAATCATTTTTCCTTCTAGACTGATTATTCAAACTAATTGGGATTTTTCATCGTTTTTTGACTTGAGCCTGGGGTTGAGGATTATGGACGAAGAGAGATCACACCCACAGGCGCGCACGGCATACCAGAGAGTCTAATTAAAGCTACGATCTGTGATTTACGTGCGCGCACAATATTTGTGGCATAATCTGTCTCCGTCTGTCTCCCCCGCTCGATGTTATTTGCAACTTGCTAGTGCATTTTCATTAATTGCTCCCATTTGTATAGAATGTGTGGGGGTGGCAATTGTTTGTATTCTTATTGAATATTTGTTTTTGTGTATTTGCCAATTCGCAGATTGGCAGTTTTGACATTTTTTAGACTTATTTGTCATTTAATTAGTTTTTGTATTCTTGCGAAAATTCTGCCAATTGAAGATTGACAGAATTTGCGTTTGAATGGGATGGATTGCAACTGCATTTTTGCGTTGCATTTTTGTGAGATTGCCCTTGCAAGGGTGTGCACCTGCAAGGACAATGTACTTATTGAATTGGGGATTAATTATTATATGGCTCGTAATTGGCCGGAATTTGACCTGCTGCCGGTCAGTCCATCTCCCCTTTACATGTAAAGGACGAGAGGAACAGACAGGCAGCGGGTGTGGATGTAATACAGGGTAAGGTATATTATTTTTGCAAATCTGCAAACATTTTTATCGACATTAAGTGTCAGGACTTTTATATTATTTTTGGGCCCATTCTCCGACTCGTCCCGTGCCCTTCGTCCGCTTGCGCGGAAGAAGGGAGAGAGAGTGGAGAATATTGTTTATTGTATATTATTTTATTTTGTTTTTTGAGAAAAAAGGTGGGAATGGTGACTCGAATTTGATATTAGAATTCGATTGAAGTGACTGGACTGCTTATTAGTCTCAGATTGATGCCGTTGATGCGGATGATATGGAGGCCGTGGAGTCATTCGCAGTTCGAGTGATTCCAGCCAACATCTGCCTCATTTGGGCCATCTCGGCTTGCAAACTGGCCATCTGACGCTCTTGTGCGATGACAAGCTGCCTCAGGTTTACCTGATCAGGCAATTCGGCCGATTGCAATTCGTGCTGTTTCGACCGTTCAGTCAGTCGTTGTTTTGTGTTTGAATTGGAATTTGATGGGGCTGATGATGTTTTAGCTCTGACGGCTGTGATCGCATTACAACGGCCACCATCAGTGCTGCTCACTGGCAACGACTGATTCGATGGCATCGACTGAAGAGGAGAGGGGGGCAACGAGGGACGGGTCGTTGCGGCGACATTGCTGCCAGCGCTGCTGCTATTAATGCTGCTGCTATTGTTGTTGTTGTTATTGATGCTGGCATTATTGTCGCTGCTGATAATAGTGATTTCATCCCCATTAGCATTATCCCATTCGCTATCGATCTGCATGTGCTCGATCATGGTCGGCGACAGATCGGTATGCGATACCCTACGCCACTGGCGAGGCTTGCCACCCACCAGCAGTCGAGGCGGCGACGACGATGGTATGGACTCCGGATCCGAGTCCAACCAAAGTCGACGTTTCTCCGGCCTCTGCTGCTGTCTTGGTTGCTGCAGCAGCTCCTGCTGCTGCTGCTTCCCCTTCGCCTGTTGTTTTTGTGCGACAAATGCACTGAATTGACCCGAAAAGGTCGTTTCAAGTGCATTGCACTGCGCAAGAACCAGCTCGTCGCGCGTCATTGACGGCGCCTGATGCTGTTGTTCTCGCTGCAGTTGTAGTCTTTGCATTTCGGCCCAGCGAGCGCGCGGATCCAATTGTGGACGCGCTGACGCTGATTTTGCTGAGCCACCTTTTGCCTTTTGACCGCCACTGTGTTGGCTAGTGTTGGCAGCGGAGGAAGCTGGAGCGCCAATCGCTGTCGTCGCCTTTGTTGACGACGGCTGCGATTTGCGCGGTTGCTTTCCCCTGGGCTGCTGTGTTTGATTTACTGGCTGCTTAATTGGCCGCTTTGACTGATTCTGGTGGGATGATGACAGCTTTGTCTGCTGCTGTTCTGACTGCTGCTGTTCTGACTGCTGCTGTTCTAACTGCTGCTGCTGCTGCTGCTAGCTGCGCTGAACTGCTGCTGCTGCTGCTGTACTAACTGCTGCTGCTGCTGCTGTACTAACTGCTGCTGCTGCTGCTGTACTAACTGCTGCTGCTGCTGCTGTACTAACTGCTGCTGCTGCTGCTGTTGTACTAACTGCTGCTGCTGCTGTTCAATTGAACGCAAGCGTCGCTGCTGCTGCCGCTGACGCTGTCTACTCCCCAGTTTTCTCTTTGACCCATCCGGATTGGCCAATTGTGGCGGTGATTTGGGCCGCACTGGCAATTGCTGCAAATGATGTACTTGCTGCAAGCGTCGCGATTGCGACGCTGTCGACAGTGACGTCGACGACGACGACGATTGCGGCTGCGACTGTGATTGCACTTGTCGCTGTCGCTGTCGCTGATTTTGTTGCGACGATCGCTGCCCCTGTCCCCGATCCCATTGCCACGGCTGACTCTGTCCGGGTGTTTGCCTTGAATTTGGCATTTGTCTTTGCTGATATTGACGATTGATCGGCGGCTGCTGACCCGATCGTTGTGATATGTCCGAATGCGATTGCGGTCGCTGCCGCCGCTGCTGCTGCTGCTGCGGCTGCTGCTGCGGCGGCGGTAGCCAATTGTCATTCGTTGCTCTGGTTTTGTTTTGCATTTTGATTTTGAACTGTTGTGCGTAGTGCGGACAGCCGCGAAAATTACCCGTATGTGCATCGCCACAATTGGCGCACTTGGGTGGTGTTTCGCTGCTTTTGGTGCACTGACTCGAAAAGTGTTCGCCGGCACAGCGTACACAGCGGGCCGTCAGCTGACAGTAGCGCGCCGTATGATTTAGGCGCTGACAGCGACGACACTGTGGAATGGAGACGCGTTCACGATGCGGCCATTCCACGTTGATTCGATGCCTGCACAACATTTTCAATTTAAATATCCTCATATTGTTCGCCCCCTCTGTGCTGGCCAGCGGCGCCAGCTCCACAAAGAACAAATTGGGATTGTAATAACTGCCGGGCTTTGCGTCGGCACGTGTATTCCTGAATCGAGGATTGTAAACGTTGCGTACGGTATACCCCAGAGCGGACAGCTCGTCGCGAATGGTGACGGTGCTGACCGAAGCGTGTATGCCACGCACCACCACCCGAAACGAGCGCTCCTCACGCATCTGATAGGTGTTGTATTTGATGGCACCCTCAGTTCGTTGCAGTATCCGAATGATACGACGATACGTTTCCGCACTCTCCGAACCGATACGAATGGTATTCTGTCCGCCCAGCTTGACCGTATAGTCATCGATGGGCGGCTCTTCGTCATCCAGGAGGGCCATCAGTTCGTTGACTGTCAGTATGTTGGCATTTGAGCCGTTTTGATTGCTGCCATCATACCTGCCGTTCGTCTGCTGCACAACGATCTGTGGCGGCTTGTAGCGTTTGACCAGCGTCGCTGGTGCAGCGTTCGCCTGGCCGGTGTTTGCCTCCCCATTGTGAGCCCCACCCCCACTGCCACTCCCCTGGCCGTCGCTCTCACTACCGATCTGCATGGCAGCAGTTTCGATAGTGGCCCGCGCATTGCCCGTCTTCCCGCTCCTATTCAGCTCTGCCCTACTGGCAGTTTTTGCCGCTGCGGCCAGTGTTATTTTCGATGTTCTCTTGGCCGCTGCAAAGGGCGAAGGTGGCACTGATGGTGCCGGCACCGATGTTGAGCATCGGGCGGACAGGGCAGCGCACACAGCATTTGCCAGCGCATGAGCTGGCAAATTTTGCCGTTGCGGTGACGAGCGTCGTCCCCGTTGCCGCGGCTGCGGTTGACCACGGAAAGGATTGACATCAGATGGATGTGTTGGTTCTGATGGTTTGGATTTTGATGGTCTGGACTTGGCAGCGGATGGAGTGGCAATATCGATGCCACTACTGCCGCTGCCCAATTCAATGACTGAAGTGGTCATAGTCATTGTTGTGGTTGTACGGCTGGTAGTTTTGGTAGATTTAGCTGCAGTCGCCTGAGCGACTGTCTGTGCTGTTTTTCTTCCTATTGGCTGTTTGCCCTGTTCACCCTGTTGTACCCCCTGTTCATCCTGTTCGCACTGTTGCTGTTGTTGTTCGCGCTGTGAATCCGACTCAAAGTCAGATTCGCGCAGTAGCTGTAGTCGCGCAATGAATTTTGAGGTATTCTCAGACTGAATTTGCGTTTGCAGCTGCATTTGTTCGCTGTGCGCAGTTTTGGAGCTGCTCGCGTGGAATGTTGGCGACTGTCGCTGTCGAACAGCATCCAGCTGTTCGGCGCGCGCCTCCGACGACTGCCGACGCACATCCTGTCGCACCTGATTGCGACGAACGACAATGCCGGCGGTCGGTTTGTTACAGCTGATATGGCCATTTCTACCGCCGCCAGCATTGAGTGCAGCGACTGCCGTATGCACTGGCATCAATTCCATGCCGGTACTGGCACACACAATTGCCGCCGCATCGACACCATCATGACTGCCCTCACCTGTGCATGGGGCAGCCATGGCATTACGATGCAGCTGACGATACAGCTCAGCACTGGCACTTGTACTAGCACCGACACTATCGTAGAAACCCCCACCATTAACGGCCACAAAGCCGGCACCGCTGTCCATATCGGACAAGAGGGGTGCTGATGCTAAGGTTGATAGTGCCATCGATGTGGGTGTTGTTGTTGTTGATATTGCGGCCATGGCGGATGAAGGAATGACTATAGTATCAGTCGCATCTTTTTCCCAAATGCCGGACACCCATCGTTGACGCTCTAGTTTCTGCTCATGCCTCTGCTGCTGTATATCAATGTGTAGCTTTTGCAGATGACGCTGCATTTTTAGCTTGTTCTTTTGACTTTTAGACATTTTCATGGTGTTTGTCACCGTCTGCGATCGCTGGACCAGCAATAGCTTACGGGACGTGTGTGATTGGGTGGACGACGCCGACAGAGGCGACAGCAATGCTGCTGCCGCCGACAATGACGACGACGACGACGCCACCAGCAAATGCTGTGACGAGGTAGTGGTGGTGGTAGTGGTGGAGGTGGTGGTAGTGCTGGTCAGCTGACGACAGACACTAATATCTGTCGAACAGCGTTTGGCAAGCAGGTGCTGCGTACTCGTCTGAGCACGCGCTGCATCGGCGAGCCCCGCCCCCTCCTCCATCTCATTGACCAATTCGCCAATCAATTCTGCCTGATCAATATTCTCCCCCTCCCCCTCCCCCTTGTTCAACCCATCACAGCTGCGACTGAGGCCGTCTCCGCCCTCACGGTGTGGGATGCCACCGTGCACATCGTTGCCCGCTGCACCGTAGCAGTGGCTGGTAAAGACTTCATCGTCCTCGGTGGCATCATCCTGTGCACTGGCACTGGTGGACTGATGCAGGGCATCGCTGTTCTCTAGCTGCTCAATTACGTGCTTATAGTATTCAAGACGCGCCCTAATGACAGCCGGTGCACTCGACTTCATCGCTTCCAAATCCGATGATTCAAAGCTGCTCGTACTGCTGCGACTCCTGCAATTCTCTTCCACCTGAAAGTGGGTGCCCTTGCCCTTGCCCTTGTCATTGTCATTGTTTTTGTATTTGGCTCTTGGTTTGCCATCTTCAGTGCGAGCGATAATTGCTGTTATATTGTTATCGCTCGCGTTTGCCTCCACTTCAGCGCCATCCACATCGATATCAGCGTCTGTGTCCAGGTCCATAAGACTGACCACTTCACCGATAACCAACATCTGCGGCTGTTGCTGCATATTGGCAGCATTGACAGCCTCCGAATCCGACTGACTAACAGCCGGACTGTTCACTGTCAACGTTGAAGTGGCCGATGACAGCGACATATTGGTCAGATACGATACATCTGACGATGTGGGCGAGAGCAGAGGAGGTGGTATATCCTTGGATTGCGACATGATATTTTTAGTTTAACTAATTATCTGCCTAGCTTTTTGATATTTATTGTAAATAATTACGAGTGTGACTGAGCCGGTATTTGAGATCTCAATTTTGACAAATTGAGTGCAATTAGTATGCAGTTCAACTGCTGTTGCTAGCGTATTTTATGTATACACGTTTTTATTTTGATGTAAGTATATATTTTGAATTGTTGTATGTGTGCTTATATGCATATGCGCGCATATGCCCCAAGTGCGTACCTAAAAATATCCCGCCCCTATTGTACCATGCCCTATAAACTAACCCCGATTATTTCATCAATATATACACCAGCGTGCAGACACCTGCACTCCCCGTCTGTATCCCAAAAAATGTGTGCGCGCGCGTGTTGGTGCGCAGAAAACTTTGGACAATCCGCAAAGATTCCAAATCGCTGTCACTCTGCGTGCGAGCGCGCGCTGCCCATCTCACTGGTTGTCAAAAAAAGTATTTGTTATATGTTATAT
>JAWNLL010000365.1:0-141295 GCA_035042425.1 Drosophila flavopinicola
TTTTTAACTTTGATTTGTAATGTATTATTTTTCGACCTCTAAATAAAATACCTTTTTTTAAAAAGGGTTTGATGATTTTGAGCGTACTAATGGTGATTGTCTGATATCGGTATCAATTTCGAATTCTGTACGTTTTTCATTTAGTTTGTCTATTTGGTTTGTTTTATTCAATTGTGTGTTATATTCTGGGGTCCCTGCGTATATGAAAATATCTGCTGGTGTTCTACCTGTTGTGTTGTGTTTAGTTTTATGGTTATAAGTATAAAGTATTATTTCGAATCTAGTTAATTTATTTTCTGGATCTGAATCACTATTTATGCTTCTGAGTTTTTCGTTAATTGTTTTATGGAATCTTTCAACGTCAGAGATGCCATTTTTACTTGTTGTGATATTTATATCAACTCCTTCAGATTTAAACCATATTTGTAATGCAGGACACATTAATGCTGAGTCTTTATCTGCTTTTATTTCTTTTGGTTTTCCCATTTCATTAAAAATGTTAAGTAATTCTCTTTTGGCTTCTAACCAATCTCTGACTTTGACTTCAATTAGGGAGGTGAATTTAGAATATATATCTATGCATGACAAACATTGTGTATTATCTACTATGTAAAAGTCTAAAGCATATTTTTCTAAAGGATTGAACGTTTCTGGAGTTAATTTCAATGCTAACTTTGTGTCTCTGTGTTCTGTTTTAGCAATGTTGCAAGATTGACAGACATTAATAATGTTTTGAGTTAAGGTTTGGTAATTTGGGTAATTGAACTTTTCGTTAAATAACTAGGTGAGTTTTTCTATGCCTGGGGGTAATAATTCTTTATGAGCTTTAATGACGAATTCTTTAAATTCTGCATATTTTTGGATGTCTGTTAGGATTTTAGTAGATTACATTACCTTTGTTAGGTTACTGGGACTGATTATTTCTATGAAGGCAGTTTGGAAAACTAAAAAGTCTGCATCGTTATGAAAATATATTACGCTTTTCTTAGTGTATAAATATTTGTTTATGAGTTCTTTAGCATGGGTGTTTGTCATTTCTTCGTACAATATTTGTGTTTTGGTTTTATGAAAATAGTTCATTACTTTTACTTCGTTGATATTATTTTTAATAAATTCGATTTGCCTGCTATAGTAATTGATTGGTCTTTCAGTAATTGAAATGTAATTTTGATTGTCTTCCTGTGCGCTATGTATTGTTGCTGCTGTACTATTCGGAGTTTCTCCTAAAAAAATTTTATCCAGTTTAATTCTTGACAAAGCATCTGCCACATGATTTTCTTTACCGGGTACATATTTAATGTGGTAATCAAATTCATTTAATTTGATTCTCCATCTTTGCAACTCTCATGTTTGGTTCTTTGACATTGTTTAGCCAAACGAGGGGTTTATGATCACTAAGGATTTCGAATTTTCTTCCAACAAGATAGGACCTGAAGTATTTAGTGGCCCATACAATAGCTAAGAGTTCTTTTTCTATTGCGGAATAATTTATTTCGTGATTGTTTAATGTTCTACTTGCATAGCATATTGGCTTATGATTTTGTGATAATACTGCACCTATAGCAATATCACTAGCATCAGTAGTTAGTGAAAATGGTTTTTCGAAATTGGGATGGATTAATATCGGATCAGATGTAATGAGTAGTTTTAACTTCTCAAATGCTGCGATATAATCTTTGTTTTTTATGTCAATAGTGGCATTCTTTTTAAGATTTAGTGTCATTGGCTTCACAATGTGAGCGAAGCTTGGTATGAATTTTCTATAGTAACCGCAAAGCCCTAAGAATGACTTGATTTCTTTGGATGTTTTTGGTATTGAGAAATTTTTTATTGCGCTAACTTTCAGCGGATTTGGTTTTATACCCTCAGTTGTTACTATGTGACCAAGGAATTCAGTTTCCTTTTTCATAAATTCACACTTATCCAACTGTAATTTTAAATTGGCTTCCGAGTTTCTTGAAAACTCTTTTTGTGACAATATGTGTTCTTCCAAGGAAGTGGAATACACTATTATGTCATACATGTAGACCAGACAATCCTTATAGATTAAATCTTCTAAAAGGTTGTTCATACAACGTTGAAAAGTTGCAGGAGCGTTTTGAGTCCGAAAGGTATTCGAGTGTACTCGTAATGGCCATTTTTCGTCGAAAAGGCGGTCTTTGGGATTGAATCAGAATCCATTTTAATCTAATGAAAGCCTTTGGCTAGGTCAATGGTATTGAAATATTGACATTTTCCAAGTTTGTCTAATATATCATCCATTATTGGGATAGGGTATTTATCATATATTGTGATTATACTCTTCTCGAAGAATATAGTATATTAAGTTTGTGCTGAAGTTTGTAACGCATAGAAGGAAGCGTCTGAGACCCCCAGTATGCCAGTATGCTTAGAAAAACAAAGCAAATTGATCTAGCCATGTCCGTCTGTCTGTCTGTATGTATGCAAACTAGTCCCTCAGTTTTTGAGCTATCGCGATGCAACTTTGCACATACACATATTATTCAAAGGGACAGCACATTGGTCGGAGCCGGCCGGATCGGACCACTATATCTTATAGCTGCCATACAACTTGAAGTCGGTTTTGGTCATAAATCCCATGTTTTCAAAGCTATCGCGATAAAACTTTGTACAGATACCTATTATTCAAAGAAACAGCACATTGGTCGGTGCCGGCCGGATCGGACCACTATATCTTATAGCTGCCATAAACTCTAAGTCGGTTTTGGCCATAAATCCGATGCTTTCAAAGCAATTGCCTCAAATTTCCTTGTACACTTGAACATCCTTGTAACTCATCAATGGGTAAAATCGCAAATCGATTGAGTCATAAACAGCGAAGATAAGCGTCATTAAATATTTTGAAAAAACAGGTGCATATGAGCAAACAATACTAAGCGCAAGTAAGCTTTTGACAGTCTGCTCTTCAAGGGATTTTGTCATCGATCATCAAAACGATTTGTGGCGTAAGGCGTAAAGAAAAAAAACGATCAGATAATTGAGTTTTTCATCGCATTTCAAAACTGCTTGGTGGCGTAGGTATTAGAGTACTGCACTGACAAACGGGGAGACGCGGTTCAAATCCCAGCCGCGACATAATTATTTTTTTTCAAATATATATCAAATAGCTTGAATTCAATAATATAAAAGAAAAATTTAAGTTCATATGATACCAATCCTTAAAGTAAAAAAATAAATGCCACGCGATAAAACGATTTTTTACTACTTTTGAAATTTCAGTGGTGCAGTTGGCAGAGTGAAAATTACACAAAGGTTCGAAAAGAGTATAGAATCTTCGGCACGCCGAAGATAATCCTTTCCCACTTGTTTCATTTAAGTTTCGACAGTCAATGACTATTCTGAATTTTTGTTTTCCTGATGCGTCACTTTTCTTTGGTGCGATCCAAATTGGTGAGCAGTAAGGAGACTTTTATTTTCGGATTATTCCCTGTTTTATCATTTCTTTTATTTGTGTTTCAACCTCTTTGGCATATGCTTGTGGATATTTATAAGGTCGTTTGTAAATTGCATCCTCGTGTTTAGTTTGTATGAAATGTTTAATTGTACGTGGGAAAGTCAAATTTTCACTTTCTCTGTACTGTATGTCACTAAACTCAAATAGGATTTTAGTTAATTTGTTCCTTTCTTCATCGTTAAGATGAATAAGTTAAGAAAATAATCAATTCAGATTAGAAGAATTGATTATTTTCTTGAAGCTCGTTTTCGATTGCAAAGTTAAAAGGCCTATCTTCAGTAAAAGGTGGGTCAAGGCCATCAATATCTGTGTCTATTTTGTTGGGTGGATCAAGGCAATAATCAAATGCGATCTTGTCCTTTATAAACTTTTCATGATTGTATCTCATGATAAACGGGTAATCGCTTAATGTTACGATTCCTTTTCTATAATTTATTTCCGCTTGGCAAGCTTCAAGTTAATCCCTTCCTAATAATAGATCGTAATTTTCTGAGAATTCGTGTATGTAAAAGGTTTGATGTTACGGACAAAGTTTGTTTGGGGCTAAGGAAATACATTGGTTTAAACAAATATTTCCATTTATTGTTTGAACTTGAACTTGGCATGTTTTAATTGGAAAGTCCAGAATATTTGATTACATTACATTTATCTATTATGCATTTAAGATGCTCGTCATTCATGATTAATCGAATGAATGGGTTTCTTCTGTTTCTGAGTCCGAGGCTGCTTGATGACAATTTTCGCTTGTATCCATTTTGGTTTTACCGCTAGTACTTTCGTGTTGTCTTTTGACAGGCGGATTGGTATTAGGAAGACCTTTATTTGATTGATAATTCATTTGATTTTGGTTTCTACCCTGATTATGATTTTGTCTGAATTCGTGGTGTAATTGTTGGTTGTTTTGGTTTGGGGTTTATGAATTGGAATGATTGTTAGTATATGAAGTGCCTGCAACTGGGTAGTAATTTTGATTTTCATTTCGCTTATTCTTGCGAGAATCATTATTTTTTGAGGTAATGTTTGAGTTGTTTGGCTTTGTATGATCGGAAAAATTATCTTCATACAATCCTTTTCTTTAAGAAACTTGTTTTAATTTTGATACTGTTGTCATGGCATATCTAGCAAGAGTCATGAATATTCTGACAGGTAATTTTCTTGTAATTACATCCTTGATGGTGTTGTTCATAGCATTTGTGTACAAAATTGTGTTTGAAGTTATTCCTTCTAATATTAGCTTATTTGAAATTATAAATGGCTTATATTCTAAGTCTTCAACAAACTTACGGATACTTCCGTTATATTTAGTGTGGTACAATCAGCGGAGTAGTTCGGCAAATATGGTTCCGTTTCTCCATTGAAAACGGGAACTTGCCTGATTTGGCCCAGGGCTTGTTTTAAATACAACTCAGATAATAGCATTATCTGATTTGTTTGGGATGTCGCCATTTTGAAGTTGTTGTTTTGTTTTTATTATACCCTGAACCCATTAAAAATGGGTAAAAAGGGTATTATGGTTTTGTGCAAAAGTATGTAACAGGCATAAGGAAGCATCTCCGACCATATAAAGTATATATATTCTTGATCAGTATCAACAGCCAAGTCGATTTAGCCATGTCCGTCTGTCTGTCTGTCCGTCCGTCCGTCCGTCCGTCCGTCCGTCCGTCCGTCCGTCCGTCCGTCCGTCCGTCCGTCCGTCCGTCTGTCTGTATGAACACGCGGATATCAGAGACTACAAGAGCTAGAGACTTCATATTTGGAATATAAGTTCTCGTAGTGCCGGGACAGATCAAGTTTATTTCATTTTATCGATAACTCGACCCATTCAAAAGTTATCGATAAATTTAGATTTCAGACTAGCGTTTTTGGGCTATAACTTACAAGTTATAAGAGCTAGAGGCTCCTAATTTGGCATGTATAATCTCGAATAGCATACACATGTAACAAATATTTCACTTTTTGGATACCACCCCCAATCCCCCCAAAAATTCAAAAAACGCATTTTTGAAGGTACGACCTTGCAATTTGGTTTGGTCACACATTTTATAGCCAATGTTATGTCCTACAAATTATAAAAAGATCGGACAATAAACACAGAAGTTATTTAAGATTTTACTTTCCATTGTGTGGGGCTCAGTGAAAAAGCAAGATAACTGCTTAAACCGTTTTCACAGCTTGCAGTATGTGTGTGTTTGTATGTATGCACACTATTAGGCAAGTATGAATGGATGTCAGAACTGGGTTCAGGGTATCTCCTAGTCGGGCAGTCCCGACTAGAGCACTCTTACTTGTTTTTGTTTTGTTTTTTGTTTTTGCTTTTATTTTTTATACCCTGAACCCATTAAAAATGGGTAAAAAGGGTATTATGGTTTTGTGCAAAAGTATGTAACAGGCATAAGGAAGCATCTCCGACCATATAAAGTATATATATTCTTGATCAGTATCAACAGTCGAGTCGATTTAGCCATATCCGTCTGTCTGTCTGTCCGTCCGTCCGTCCGTCCGTCCGTCTGTCTGTATGAACACGCGGATATCAGAGACTACAAGAGCTAGAGACTTCATATTTGGAATATAAGTTCTCGTAATCCCGGGACAGATCAAGTTTATTAAAATTTATCGATAACTCGTCCCGTTCAAAAGTTATCGATAAATTTCGATTTCAGACCAGCGTTTTTGGGCTATAACTTACAAGTTATAAGAGCTAGAGGCCCCTAATTTGACATGTATAATCTCGAATAGCATACACATGTAACAAATATTTCACTTTTTGGATACCACCCCCCAATCCCCCCAAAAATTCAAAAACTAATTTTTGAAGGTATGACCTTGCAATTTGGTTTGGTCACACATTTTATAGCCAATGTTATGTCTTAAAAATTTTAAAAAGATCGGACACTAAACACAGAAGTTATTTAAGATTTTACTTTCCATTGTGTGGGGCTCAGTGAATAAAAGATAACTGCTTAAACCGTTTTCACAGCTTGCAGTATGTGTGTGCTTGTATGTATGCACACTATTAGGCAAGTATGAATGGATGTCAGAACTGGGTTCAGGGTATCTCCTAGTCGGGCAGTCCCGACTAGAGCACTCTTACTTGTTTTTATACTCTGATACCGAAGGTACTCATAGTATATTGGTTTTGTCGAATGTCCGTCAGGCCGTCCGTCTGTCCGTCTGTCCGTCTGTCTGTCTGGATGAACGCGCGTATTTCCGAAACGATATTAGATAGACTCTTGAAATCTTTTGCGTTATGATTATAGCTATCTGCTTCAGATCAAGTTTATTCCAAATTTATGCCACGCCCACTGGGAGGCTGGCAAATCGATAACATGTCGATACACCTCAAATCACAAATCGATTAAACGTGAATAGCTCCAACAATTTTGAAGCTAGAGTAATCAAATTTGGTAGGTATATTGCTGGTGACCTCCCGAAAAAATTGGATCCTAGGTTAATCGGCCACGCCCATTATTACGCCCACCAGCCCCCCTCCAAAATTAATTTGAAATGCTTATATCTCCCGCAGTTTTAGAGCTAAAGCCACCATATTTGGAATATATATTACTGGTGACGTCCTCTACAGATTACAGAAACAAAATTTTGACCACGCCCACTCCCGCCCCCGTAATCGCGAAAATCGATATACATGAATGCACAATTCGATAACACGTGTATATTTCCCGCAATTTTGAAGCTAGAGTCCCCAAATTTGGAATTTAGACTAGGGCTGACCAGCCCAAAAGATTGCGTCCTGGATTTTCCGGCCACGCCCACTAGAACGCCCCCCAGCCACCCCGCCCCCACGAAACACGGAAGCCTATATCTCGCACAGTTTAAGAGCTAGGGCCACCAAACTTTGAGGGTAGACTTCTGGCCAAGTCCTCTAAAGATCGGACAAAAAATTTTGGGGCCACGCCCCCGCCCGCCCCCAAAAATCGCGAAAATGTATATCTTCCACAGTTTTAGAGCTAGAGTCACCAAAATTGGAGGATAGACTTATTGTCAGCCCCCCTAAAGATCGGCAAAAAATTTTGGGGCCACGCCCCCTCCCGCCCCCAAAAATCGCGAAAATGTATATCTTCCACAGTTTTAGAGCTAGAGTCACCAAAATTGGTAGATAGACTTCTGGTCACCACCTCTTAAGATCGACCATGCCCCTCCCGTTCCCAAAAACTTGGAATGCCGATTTTGGGTCACCCAAACACCAGCAAAAATTTTCTGTTCACTTGCTTTCAGCTGTTCTTAAAATGGTATCAGAGTATTACGCAGTCGGCTCCGCCCGACTGCAACGTTCTCACTTGTTTATTTTAATGTGTGGCCCAGAGTGTTTTCTTTAATGGTCACAAAAAGTTCTTTTGTCGTTTTATAATGTTTACACTTAACCAGAATTTAATTTATCCTTTTGACGGTTAAATATCACTTATCCACGTTTCGTTAGCGGAGGTGTCAATTAAGTCACTATCACGAACGTTCTTTTGCGGATATGTCAGTTTGTGATTCTAAACGTTTTCACTTTGACAATATCCTACCGGCTGCGCCAATGCAATATTCAAAAACAAGATTGATATAGAAACATATATTTTATATATATTTTATTTTATATATGTATACATATATTTTATATCCTCGTATAAATTGAACATGTGAGTAAAGGTTGTAAATCTCGACTAAAGACTAAAGTGCTGTTGTGCGCTCAATAAATCTTTGGATGATGAGCTTTTTAAATGTTGGACTTTAAAGAGACTGAGCTTTCTGCTCTTATATAAACAAAGATCTGATGGATCTCTCTTTTGAAATTATGACGAAAGAATGAGAGTCGGTTGCATCAGCCTGGATTTATGCCACGTCGAAAGAATTGACCCTTTGGTAGAAATAGCGATTCAGCGTGGGATAGCTTGAATTGATATTTTCCCCAGTGGTATCAAATAACAATATTTGGGCGCGAGGACATAATACATATGTTGGTGCGAGTACATAATTCATATGTGGGTGCGAATATATAATGGGTTTTGTGTGCAATACATATGTTACGATATATATGTAGCGATGTTGGCAAAAGTATCGTATGTACCAAGCAATATTTGTTATACTTTACACAGCTAATTCTCTTTCTTGGTCTTTTTTACACGGTTTTGCTTTTACACGGTTTGAACATGAATTTTGTGTAATTTTTTTACATGATTTGAACTTTAAGGGCTACAATTTTTTTGACAAATTGAATTTTTGCAAATTTGTTCGATGTCATTTTTTACACGGTTTTTTCTGAAAAAAATCTACCGTGTAAAAAGAGAATTAAGTATTGCATATAAAATTTCAAACAAATTTCTAATCGATAGAAATTTTAAAGTTTTTAGTTTTATTGCACATAAGTACAGGTAAAAATACATTTGTATTAAATACAAATTATAATTCAACAAATCTTTTCAAATTATAACATGTGAGAACGTTGCAATCGGGCGGAGCCGACTGCGTACAACTCTGATACAATTTTAAGAACAGCTGAAATCAAGTGAACAGAACATTTTTGCTGGTGTATGAGTGACCAGAAATCGTCCTTTCAAGCTTTTGGGTACGGGAGGGGGCGTGGTCAATCTTAAGAGGGGGTGACCAGAGGAGGGGGTGTGGCCCCAAAATTGTTTGCTGATCTTTAGAGCGGTTGCAAAGAAGTCTATCTTCCTTTTTTTTTTTTTTTTTTTTTGATTTTTATTTGGCAAGCTACATAGGGTGTTTACCCTATTTCCAGGCCGGTATAACTTTGAACTTTTAAAACCCATCTCAGTGGGGTGATGACGCTGTTTTCAGCACGGGTATGCTATAATATATATTGCTATAATTTTCTAAAGAAGCCGGCCGTTCCGCGACCGGCTTTAGACGCCTATGTCTCGCCGGTCTTGCGAGTTGTCTAGCCAGGCGGTTAGTGTGGTCTAACAAACGTGCACGATACCGGTTGGAGCTTTTACTTATGGCCTAACACGCCGTTGGTATTTGAAGGTCGTTAAGGATAGTCTCATTTTTTACGTAATGTTGCCACTGAATATTGGTCATGCGGCGCAAAAACTTTGTTATTGTAGCTTGAACTCTTCTTAGGGTAGTGACACATGCAGTCCCCCAGCAAGTGATACCCCAATTTAACGTTGGCAGTATAATGGCCTTAAATAGCCGTACTTTGGCTCTTAGGGAAATACCACTCCCTGGTCTGAGAAGCCAGTCCAATTTCCCCAGTTTTTTGTTCACTGTCCTCTACAGTTCACAGAAAAAAATTTCGACCACGCCCACTTCCGCCCCCGTAATCGCGAAAATCGGTATACATTAATGCACAATTCGATTACACGTGTATATTTCCCGCAATTTTGGAGCTAGAGTCCCCAAATTTAAAGTTTAGACTAAGGCTGACCACGCCAAGAGAGTCCGTCCTGGATTTTCCAGCCACGCCATCGCGAAAGCTTATATCTTCCACAGTTTTAGAGCTAGAGTCACCAAAATTGGAATATAGACTTCTTGTCACCCCCTATAAAGATCGGAAAAAAAATTTGGGGCCACGCCCCCTCCCGCCCCCAAAAATCGAGAAATTTTATATCTTCCACAGTTATAGAGCTAAAATCACCAAATTTGGAAAAAAGACGTCTGGTCACCCCCTCTTAAGATCGACCACGCCCCTCCAGTCCCGAAAAACTTGGAAGGCCGATTTCGGGTCACCCATACACCAGCAGAAAGATCTGTTCACTTGCTTCCAGCTGTTCCTAAAATGGTATCGGCTTCGCCCGACTGCAACGTTCTCAATTGTTTTAAATGTGAAACTGTGTTTTTTATGCCCTGAACCCATTAAAAATGGGCTAAAAGGGTAGAATGAAGTTGTGCAAAAGTATGTATATAAGGAAGCATCTCCGACCATATAAAGTATATATATTATTGATCAGTAATAACAGCCGAGTCGATCTAACCATGTCCGTCTGTCCGTTCGTCCGTCTGTCTGTCCGTCTGTCTGTATGAACACGCGGATATCAGAGACTATAATAGCCAGAGACTTCATGTTTGGAATATAAGTTCCGGTAGTCCCGGGACAGATCAAGTTTATTTCACGTTATCGATAACTCGTCCCGTTCAAAAGTTATCGATATATTTCGACTTCAAACCAGTGTTTTTTGGCCATAGCTTGAAAGTTATAAGAGCTAGAGGCTCCGAATTTGGCACGTATAATCTCGAATAGCATACACATGTAAGAAATATTTCACTTTTTGGATACCACCCCCAATCCCCCCAAAAGTGAAAAACGGATTTTTGAAGGTACGACCTTGCAATTTGGTTTGGTCACAGATATTATTGACAATTGTTTGAACCAAAAATTTCAATAAGATCGGACAATAAATACAAGATATTTAAGATTTAACCTTTCATTGTGTGGGGCTCAGCAAAAAAGCAAGCTAACTTAAACCGCTTGCACTGCTTGTGCTGCTTATACAGCAGCATGTGGGTGTTTAGATTAGTACGAATAATTGTAAGGACTGGGTTCAGGGTATCTCTTAGTCGGGCGCTGACGACTAGAGCACTCTTACTTGTTCTGTGATTGTTTTCTAGTTGTTTGACCTGTGAATTATTGTTTAATGCAGATTTTCTACATTCCACTTGTGCCCTACAGTAAAAGTGTCAGTAATTAATTTGAAGTCAAATGCTGTGTCGGAAAGCTGGATTACAAAAAAACCTCCATCAATAAAGTTCAGGAAAATATGCATATTACGGAGACGTCTCGACAGCATATTTTGGAATATTATTGGGGAATGTCGCAAAGAAAATAAATGGGAAAGGCGTGCCGATGATTCTATACTCTGATCGAACCTTAAGGCAATTTTGACTCTGCTAACTGCAGCACTGGAATTTCAATAGTAGTAAAAAATGGTTTTATCGCTTGGCATTTATTTTTTTCCTCTAAGAACTGGTCTATGAAATTAAATTTTTCTTTTAAAATATTGAATTCAACCTATTTAAAATATTTTTGAAAGAAATAATTAGAACAAGTGAGAACGTTGCAGTTGGGCGGAGCCGACTGCGTAATACTCTGATACCATTTTAAGAACAGCTGAAAGCAAGTGAACAGAACATTTTTGCTGGTGTATGAGTGACCAGAAATGGGCCTTCCAAGTTTTTGGGGACGGGAGGGGGCGTGGTCGACCTTAAGAGGGGTTGACCAGAAATCTATTTTCCAAATTTTGTGATTTTAGCTCTAAAACTGTGGAAGATATACATTTTCGCGATTTTTGGGGGAGGGAGCGGGCGTGGCCCCAAAATTGTTTGCCGATCTTAAGAGGGGTTGACAAGAAGTCTATCTCACAAATTTGGTGACTCTAGCTCTAAATCGGCAAAAATATAAATTTTCGCGATTTTTGGGGGCGGGAGGCGGCGTGGCCCCAAATCTTTCCGATCTTTAGAGGACTTGGCCAGAAGTCTACCCTCAAAGTTTGGTGGCCCTAGATCTTAATCTGTGCGAGATATAGGCTTCCGTTTCGTGGCGGCGGGGTGGCTGGGGGCGTTCTAGTGGGCGTGGCTGAAAAAAACAGGACGCAATCTTTTGGGCTGGTCAGCCCAAGTCTAAATTCAAAATTTGGGGACTCTAGCTTCAAAATTCCGGGAAGTATACACGTGTTATGGAATTGTGCATTCATGTATATCGGTTTTCGCGATTACGGGGACGGGAGTGGGCGTGGTCGAAATTTTTTTCTGTGAACTGTAGAGGACGTCACCAGTAATATATATTCCAAATATGGTGGCCTTAGCTCCAAAACTGCGGGAGATATAAGCATTTCAAATTAATTTTGGAGGGTGGGCTGGTGGGCGTAATAATGGGCGTGGCCGATTAACCTAGGATCCAATTTTTTCGAGAGGTCACCAGCAATAGACTTACCAAATTTGATTACTCTAGCCTTAAAATTGTAGGAGATATTCACGTTTAATCGATTTGTGATTTGAGGTGGGCGTTGCACAAATTTGGAACAAACTTGATTTACTTGGGATATGGTGTTGGGTCGATTTCAATATTTTCGATAGGGTTTGATATTGGGATAGAGGGTATAGTATCTGATTGTGGGCTTTCTGTTTGTAGCTTAAATTTAACAATTATTTTGTGGGGTATATTTTTCTACTTATAGCCAAAATGTATTATTAGTGTAATTATAATAATTAAAGGAGTTGCTTGAGTTACAATTTGGAATGTGTTGTAGTGTTTCGTTTGTTCTATTATGATTTCTTTAGTTTGAATGTATGAAATTGGTTCTAACTTAGTTATGTTATTTTTTATATAAACTGTCTGTGTGAAATCTAACATGGAACTAGTGATTAAAATTTCCTCTAGTTGGATTGAACAATTTGTTGCTTTTATAATATTATTATTTTCTATTATTATTTCTCTGTCCAAGCAATTTTGATTTAAAATGGTTTTGGGTAAATTCCATGTTAACATTATATTAAGCTCTACATATTTAATTTCAAAACTTTTGTGTGCCTTTGAATATCTACATTCGGTTGTAGATTAATTTAATATTCCGGTAATACATTTATTCATAACAATAGCTTTATTTTGTACTGTATAAGCTTTCCTCTTCTGTACATAATATTTATCATGTATGATTTCGGTCAAAATCTTTCAATTTTCATCTGGATATGGGATTATTTCAAAAATTGGCGTGTTAATGATTTCGCGAGGAATATAGGAAATTATCAAGATTTCGCTTGTGGTGGTTTTTAGCCATGTTGAAGTTTTAATGTTTAACATTTTTTCGGAATTGACGTGTGATAACGGACTGTGTTTTAGTAATTTAGGGTTGAAAATACCTAATCTTGTTAATTGCATTCCTAGCTCTGTCTTCAATTTTTTCTGTGAATTCTTGTAAGTTGAATGTGATTATTGCTAATTTTTGATCTCCTTCGTTGATTAAGTTACTTCGATTCCTCGACTTACTGCGTCTACTATTTGGTTTAATTCGATTGCCTGAACACTATTTTCTGACAAATGATTAATTTTTGTTTCTAATTCCGCTCTGTCTTTTTTATCTAATGTGCCGAATAGTTATTTATAAAATGTTCCCATAAAATTGATAAGGACTCTTTTATTACGTTTTACTATTCTTATGCCGTTTATTTCTCTTTCGAGTTTTTCTGTTAGATATTGAATTTGGGATAATGTTTCGAATTCTTTGGCTTGGAAACCATTATTTGATTGGATCGGGTTTATTTCTAGGCTTTGGCCATTGGCTTGTCGAATGGAATACGTTAATAGGAATGGGATTAGTAAAAGTATTATTTTATGTTGTAAGTTCCTGATTTGGGTTGTCATAATGGTAATGATCTGGAATTATCATATTTGCTCTTATTAATTATCTTTTTATTTTTATACCCTGAACCCATTAAAAATGGGTAAAAAGGGTATTATGGTTTTGTGCAAAAGTATGTAACAGGCATAAGGAAGCATCTCCGACCATATAAAGTATATATATTCTTGATCAGTATCAACAGCCGAGTCGATTTAGCCATGTCCGTCTGTCTGTCCGTCTGTCCGTCTGTCCGTCTGTCCGTCTGTCCGTCTGTCCGTCTGACCGTCTGTCCGTCTGTCCGTCTGTCCGTCTGTCCGTCTGTCTGTCTGTATGAACACACAGATATCAGAGACTACAAGAGCTAGAGACTTCATATTTGGAACATAAGTTCTCCTAATCCCGGGACAGATCAAGTTTATTTCATTTTATCGATAACTCATACCGTTTAAAAGTTATCGATCAATTTCGATTTCAGACTTGCGTTTTTGGGATATAACTTCAAAGTTATAAAAGATAGAGGCTCCAAACTTGGCATGTATAATCTCGAATAGCATACACATGTAACAAATATTTCACTTTTTGGATACCACCCCCAAACCCCCCAAAAGTTCAAAAAATGCATTTTTGAAGGTACGACCTTGCAATTTGGTTTGGTAACACATATTATGGACAATTGCTTGCCCCAAAAATTTCAATGAGATCGGACAATAAACATAGAAGTTATTTAAGATTTAACTTTCCATTGTGTGGGGCTCAGCGAAAAAGCAAGCTAACTGCTTAAACCGCTTGCACTGCTTATACTGCTTATACTGCAGCATGTGTGTGCTTAGATTAGTATGAATGATTGTAAGGACTGGGTTCAGGGTATCTCGTAGTCGGGCACTCCCGACTACAGCACTCTTACTTGTTTAACTTTGATTTGTAATGTATTATTTTTCGACCTCTAAATAAAATACCTTTTTTTAAAAAGGGTTTGATGATTTTGAGCGTACTAATGGTGATTGTCTGATATCGGTATCAATTTCGAATTCTGTACGTTTTTCATTTAGTTTGTCTATTTGGTTTGTTTTATTCAATTGTGTGTTATATTCTGGGGTCCCTGCGTATATGAAAATATCTGCTGGTGTTCTACCTGTTGTGTTGTGTTTAGTTTTATGGTTATAAGTATAAAGTATTATTTCGAATCTAGTTAATTTATTTTCTGGATCTGAATCACTATTTATGCTTCTGAGTTTTTCGTTAATTGTTTTATGGAATCTTTCAACGTCAGAGATGCCATTTTTACTTGTTGTGATATTTATATCAACTCCTTCAGATTTAAACCATATTTGTAATGCAGGACACATTAATGCTGAGTCTTTATCTGCTTTTATTTCTTTTGGTTTTCCCATTTCATTAAAAATGTTAAGTAATTCTCTTTTGGCTTCTAACCAATCTCTGACTTTGACTTCATTTAGGGAGGTGAATTTAGAATATATATCTATGCATGACAAACATTGTGTATTATCTACTATGTAAAAGTCTAAAGCATATTTTTCTAAAGGATTGAACGTTTCTGGAGTTAATTTCAATGCTAACTTTGTGTCTCTGTGTTCTGTTTTAGCAATGTTGCAAGATTGACAGACATTAATAATGTTTTGAGTTAAGGTTTGGTAATTTGGGTAATTGAACTTTTCGTTAAATAACTAGGTGAGTTTTTCTATGCCTGGGGGTAATAATTCTTTATGAGTTTTAATGACGAATTCTTTAAATTCTGCATATTTTTGGATGTCTGTTAGGATTTTAGTAGATTACATTACCTTTGTTAGGTTACTGGGACTGATTATTTCTATGAAGGCAGTTTGGAAAACTAAAAAGTCTGCATCGTTATGAAAATATATTACGCTTTTCTTAGTGTATAAATATTTGTTTATGAGTTCTTTAGCATGGGTGTTTGTCATTTCTTCGTACAATATTTGTATTTTGGTTTTATGAAAATAGTTTATTACTTTTACTTCGTTGATATTATTTTTAATAAATTCGATTTGCCTGCTATAGTAATTGATTGGTCTTTCCGTAATTGAAATGTAATTTTGATTGTCTTCCTGTGCGCTATGTATTTTTGCTGCTGTACTATTCGGAGTTTCTCCTAAAAAATTTTCATCCAGTTTAATTCTTGACAAAGCGTCTGCCACATGATTTTCTTTACCGGGTACATATTTAATGTGGTAATCAAATTCATTTAATTTGACTCTCCATCTTTGCAACTTCATGTTTGGTTTTTTGACATTGTTTAGCCAAACGAGGGGTTTATGATCACTAAGGATTTCGAATTTTCTTCCAACAAGATAGGACCTGAAGTATTTAGTGGCCCATACAATAGCTAAGAGTTCTTTTTCTATTGCGGAATAATTTATTTCGTGATTGTTTAATGTTCTACTTGCATAGCATATTGGCTTATGATTTTGTGATAATACTGCACCTATAGCAATATCACTAGCATCAGTAGTTAGTGAAAATGGTTTTTCGAAATTGGGATGGATTAATATCGGATCAGATGTAATGAGTAGTTTTAACTTCTCAAATGCTGCGATATAATCTTTGTTTTTTATGTCAATAGTGGCATTCTTTTTAAGATTTAGTGTCATTGGCTTCACAATGTGAGCGAAGCTTGGTATGAATTTTCTATAGTAACCGCAAAGCCCTAAGAATGACTTGATTTCTTTGGATGTTTTTGGTATTGAGAAATTTTTTATTGCGCTAACTTTCAGCGGATTTGGTTTTATACCCTCAGTTGTTACTATGTGACCAAGGAATTCAGTTTCCTTTTTCATAAATTCACACTTATCCAACTGTAATTTTAAATTGGCTTCCGAGTTTCTTGAAAACTCTTTTTGTGACAATATGTGCTCTTCCAAGGAAGTGGAATACACTATTATGTCATACATGTAGACCAGACAATCCTTATAGATTAAATCTTCTAAAAGGTTGTTCATACAACGTTGAAAAGTTGCAGGAGCGTTTTGAGTCCGAAAGGTATTCGAGTGTACTCGTAATGGCCATTTTTCGTCGAAAAGGCGGTCTTTGGGATTGAATCAGAATCCATTTTAATCTAATGAAAGCCTTTGGCTAGGTCAATGGTATTGAAATATTGACATTTTCCAAGTTTGTCTAATATATCATCCATTATTGGGATAGGGTATTTATCATATATTGTGATTATACTCTTCTCGAAGAATATAGTATATTAAGTTTGTGCTGAAGTTTGTAACGCATAGAAGGAAGCGTCTGAGACCCCCAGTATGCCAGTATGCTTAGAAAAACAAAGCAAATTGATCTAGCCATGTCCGTCTGTCTGTCTGTATGTATGCAAACTAGTCCCTCAGTTTTTGAGCTATCGCGATGCAACTTTGCACATACACATATTATTTAAAGGGACAGCACATTGGTCGGAGCCGGCCGGATCGGACCACTATATCTTATAGCTGCCATACAACTTGAAGTCGGTTTTGGTCATAAATCCCATGTTTTCAAAGCTATCGCGATAAAACTTTGTACAGATACCTATTATTCAAAGAAACAGCACATTGGTCGGTGCCGGCCGGATCGGACCACTATATCTTATAGCTGCCATAAACTCTAAGTCGGTTTTGGCCATAAATCCGATGCTTTCAAAGCAATTGCCTCAAATTTCCTTGTACACTTGAACATCCTTGTAACTCATCAATGGGTAAAATCGCAAATCGATTGAGTCATAAACAGCGAAGATAAGCGTCATTAAATATTTTGAAAAAACAGGTGCATATGAGCAAACAATACTAAGCGCAAGTAAGCTTTTGACAGTCTGCTCTTCAAGGGATTTTGTCATCGATCATCAAAACGATTTGTGGCGTAAGGCGTAAAGAAAAAAAACGATCAGATAATTGAGTTTTTCATCGCATTTCAAAACTGCTTGGTGGCGTAGGTATTAGAGTACTGCACTGACAAACGGGGAGACGCGGTTCAAATCCCAGCCGCGACATAATTATTTTTTTTCAAATATATATCAAATAGCTTGAATTCAATAATATAAAAGAAAAATTTAAGTTCATATGATACCAATCCTTAAAGTAAAAAAATAAATGCCACGCGATAAAACGATTTTTTACTACTTTTGAAATTTCAGTGGTGCAGTTGGCAGAGTGAAAATTACACAAAGGTTCGAAAAGAGTATAGAATCTTCGGCACGCCGAAGATAATCCTTTCCCACTTGTTTCATTTAAGTTTCGACAGTCAATGACTATTCTGAATTTTTGTTTTCCTGATGCGTCACTTTTCTTTGGTGCGATCCAAATTGGTGAGCAGTAAGGAGACTTTTATTTTCGGATTATTCCCTGTTTTATCATTTCTTTTATTTGTGTTTCAACCTCTTTGGCATATGCTTGTGGATATTTATAAGGTCGTTTGTAAATTGCATCCTCGTGTTTAGTTTGTATGAAATGTTTAATTGTACGTGGGAAAGTCAAATTTTCACTTTCTCTGTACTGTATGTCACTAAACTCAAATAGGATTTTAGTTAATTTGTTCCTTTCTTCATCGTTAAGATGAATAAGTTAAGAAAATAATCAATTCAGATTAGAAGAATTGATTATTTTCTTGAAGCTCGTTTTCGATTGCAAAGTTAAAAGGCCTATCTTCAGTAAAAGGTGGGTCAAGGCCATCAATATCTGTGTCTATTTTGTTGGGTGGATCAAGGCAATAATCAAATGCGATCTTGTCCTTTATAAACTTTTCATGATTGTATCTCATGATAAACGGGTAATCGCTTAATGTTACGATTCCTTTTCTATAATTTATTTCCGCTTGGCAAGCTTCAAGTTAATCCCTTCCTAATAATAGATCGTAATTTTCTGAGAATTCGTGTATGTAAAAGGTTTGATGTTACGGACAAAGTTTGTTTGGGGCTAAGGAAATACATTGGCTTAAACAAATATTTCCATTTATTGTGTGAACTTTCATTTGGCATGTTTTAATTGGAAAGTCCAGAAAATTTGATTACATTACATTTATGGAAGAGCCTGTATCTATTATGCATTTAAGATGCTCGTCATTCATGATTAATCGAATGAATGGGTTTCTTCTGTTTCTGAGTCTGAGGCTGCTTGATGAAAATTTTCGCTTGTATTCATTTTGGTTTGACCGCTAGTACTTTCGCGTTGTCTTTTGACAGGCGGATTGGTATTAGGAAGAGCTTGCTTTGATTGATAATTCATTTGATTTTGGTTTCTACCCTGATTGAGATTTTGTCTGAATTCCTGGTGTAATTGTTGGTTGTTTTGGTTTGGGGTTTGTGAATTGATATGATTGTGATTGATTGTTAGTTTATGAAGGGCCGCCACTGGGTATTAATTTTGATTTTCATTTCCCATATTCTTGCGAGAATCATTATTTTTTGAGGTATTGTTTGAGTTCTTTGGCTTAGTATGATCGGAAAAATTGTCTTCATACAATCCTTCTCTTTGAGCAACTTGTTTTAATTTTGATGAATTTGTAATGTCATATTTAGCAAGAGAAATGAATAATTTTTTTTTACAAAATTGTGTTGGAAAGTATTCCTTCTAATATTAGCTTATTTGAAAATATAAATGACTTATATTCTAAGTCTTCAACAAACTTAAGGATACTTCCGTTATATTTAGTGTGGTACAATCTGCGTAGTAGTTCTTCAAATGGGGTCTGCGTCTTGAATTCTTCGATAAGGGCGTTTGTTAATTCTTCCCAGGTTGTAGCTGCTGTTAGTTGTGTGACGCGTTGCGCTGCTCCAGTGGTTTGAAGTTCAATTGATCCAAAGATTACGCTGTGTTGTCTGATGTCAGTGGTTGGATATAACTGCATAATATAATCCATCCTTCTTACGAATGCTGTTAATTGTTCCGTTTCTCCATTGAAGACGGACACTTGCCTGATTTGGCCCAGGGCTTGTTTGAGATGAAACTCAGATGATAGCATTATTGTTGTTTGGGACGTCGCCATTTTGAAGTTGTTGTTTTATTTATTTATTTATTTTTTATACTCTGATACCGAAGGTACTCATAGTATATTGGTTTTGTCGAATGTCCGTCAGGCCGTCCGTCTGTCCGTCTGTCTGTCTGGATGAACGCGCGTATTTCCGAAACGATATTAGATAGACTCTTGAAATCTTTTGCGTTATGATTATAGCTATCTGCTTCAGATCAAGTTTATTCCAAATTTATGCCACGCCCACTGGGAGGCTGGCAAATCGATAACATGTCGATACACCTCAAATCACAAATCGATTAAACGTGAATAACTCCCACAATTTTGAAGCTAGAGTAATCAAATTTGGTAGGTATATTGCTGGTGACCTCCCGAAAAATTGGATCCTAGGTTAATCGGCCACGCCCATTATTACGCCCACCAGCCCCCCTCCAAAATTAATTTGAAATGCTTATATCTCCCGCAGTTTTAGAGCTAAAGTCACTATATTTGGAATATATATTACTGGTGACGTCCTCTACAGATTACAGAAACAAAATTTTGACCACGCCCACTCCCGCCCCCGTAATCGCGAAAATCGATATACATGAATGCACAATTCGATAACACGTGTATATTTCCCGCAATTTTGAAGCTAGAGTCCCCAAATTTGGAATTTAGACTAGGGCTGACCAGCCCAAAAGATTGCGTCCTGGATTTTCCGGCCACGCCCACTAGAACGCCCCCCAGCCACCCCGCCCCCACGAAACACGGAAGCCTATATCTCGCACAGTTTAAGAGCTAGGGCCACCAAAATTGGAGGATAGACTTATTGTCAGCCCCCCTAAATATCGGCAAAAAATTTTGGGGCCACGCCCCCTCCCGCCCCCAAAAATCGCGAAAATTTATATCTTCCACAGTTTTAGAGCTAGAGTCACCAAAATTGGAGGATAGACTTATTGTCAGCCCCCCTAAAGATCGGCAAAAAATGTTGGGGCCCCGCCCCCTCCCGCCCCCAAAAATCGCGAAAATTTATATCTTCCACAGTTTCAGAGCTAGAGTCATAAACTTGGAAGATAAATTCTGGTCAGCCCTCTAAATATCGGTAAAAAAATTTGGGGCCACGCCCTCCCGCCCCCAAAAATCGCGAAAATGTATATCTTCCACAGTTTTAGAGCTAGAGTCAAGAAATTTGTAAGATAGACTTCTTGTCACTCCCTCTAAAGATCGGCCAAATTTTTTGGGGCCACGCCCCTTCCCGCCCCCAAAAATCGCGAAAGCTTATATCTTCCACAGTTTTAGAGCTAGAGTCACCAAAATTGGTAGATAGACTTCTGGTCACCCCCTCTTAAGATCGACCATGCCCCTCCCGTTCCCAAAAACTTGGAATGCCGATTTCGGGTCACCCAAACACCAGCAAAAATTTTCTGTTCACTTGCTTTCAGCTGTTCTTAAAATGGTATCAGAGTATTACGCAGTCGGCTCCGCCCGACTGCAACGTTCTCACTTGTTTATAATGGCTTAGAGTATGTTATTTAATGGTCACAAAAAGTATTTTTTTTGTTATTGTTATAATTGTGGCCCAGAATATTTTCTTTAGTGGTCACAAAAAGTTCATTTGAAGTTTTATAAGGTTTACACTTAACCAGGATTTAATTTATCCTTTTGACGGTTAAATATCACTTATCCACGTTTCGTTAGCGGAGGTGTCAATTAAGTCACTATCACGAACGTTCTTTTGCGGATATGTCAGTTTGTGTTTCTAAACGTTTTCACTTTGACAGTATCCTACCGGCTGCGCCAATGGAATATTCAAAAACAAGATTGTTATTAAAAAATATATTTTATTTTTATTATAACCTCGTATAAATTGTACATTTGAGTAAAGGTTGTAAGTCTCGACTAAAGACTAAAGTGCTGTTGTGCGCTTAAAAAATCTTTGGCTGATGAGCTTTTTAAATGTTGGACTTTAAAGAGACTGAGCTTTCTGCTCTTATATAAACAAAGATCTGATGGATCTCTCTTTTAAAATTATGACGAAAGAATGAGAGTCGGTTGCATCAGCCTTGATTTATGCCACGTTGACAAATTTTACCATTTGGTAGAAATAGCGATTCAAGCGTGGGAGCGCTTGAATTGTTATTTTCCCCAGTGGTATCAAATAACAATATTTGGGTGCAAGTACATAATACATATATATACTATATATATATATATATATACACAATACAAGTAATTATTATAAAAAAATATTTTATTTGTATTATAGATATATGAATATATATATATATATATATATAATGCAAGTAATTATTTTTAAAAAATATTTTATTTTTCTTATAGATATATGAATATCGGAGTTTCGGTTCTTTATCTCGACTAAAGAATAAGGTGATGTTGGGCGCTTAAAACATCTTTTCTGATGAGCTTTCGAAAGATTGGACTTTAAAGATGTTGAGCTTTCTGCTCTTATGTAAGCAGAGATCTGATGGATCTCTCTCTTGCAATTATGACGAAAGAATGAGAGTCGGTTGCATCAGCCTGGATTTATGCCACGTCTACAGATTTGAAATTTTGGTATAAATATCGATTCAAGCGTATGTTTACAATAACTATGTGAACGTGGGAGCGCTTGAATTTTTATTTTCCCCAGTTGTATCTTCTTACGTAATACTCTGATACCATTTTAAGAACAGCTGAAAGCAAGTGAACAGAACATTTTTGCTGGTGTATGGGTGACCAGAAATCGGCCTTCCAAGTTTTTGGGGACGGGAGGGGCGTGGTCGATCTTAGGAGGGGGTGACTAGAAGTCTATTTTTCAAATTTGGTGATTTTAGCTCTAAAACTGTGGAAGATCTAAATTTTAGCGATTTTTGGGGGCGGTAGGGGGCGTGTCCCCCAAATTTGTTGGCCGATCTTTAGAGGACTTCGCCAGAAAACTACCCTCAAAGTTTGGCGGCCCTAGCTTTTAAAAATAATCGATTTGTGATTTGAAGTGTATCGACATGCTATCGATTTGCCAGCCTCCCAGTGGGCGTGGAATACATTTGGAACAAACTTGATCTGAAGCAGATAGCTATAATCATAACCCAAAATATTTCAAGAGTATATCTAATATCATTTCGGAAATACGGGCGTTCATCTAGACAGACAGACGGCCAGACGGACGGCCTGACGGACATTCGACAGACCAATATACTATGAGTACCTTCGGTATCAGAGTATAAAAATTAGCCTGTCCTCAGGCGATTATCTTAGGATATAATGTTGGGTAGGGTTCGATTACAATATTTTCGTTTTGATTTGATATTGGAAATGAGTGTATAATATTTGATTGTGGGGTTTCTGTTTGTTTCCTAAATTTAACAATTATTTTGTGTGGTATGTTTTTGTACTTATAGCTAAAATATATTATTAATGTAATTATAATAATCATAAGTGTGGTAACAGCTATAATTTGGAATGTGTTATAATGCTTCGTTTGTTCTTGTATAATTTCTTTTGCTTGAATGAAGGAAATTGGTTCTAATTTAGTTACGTTATTGTTTACATAAATTGTTTGTGTGTAATCTAGCATGGTCCTTGGATTGAAAAATTTTATTATTTCTTTCTTTTTGATTTAAAATAGTTTCGGGTAAGCTCCAAGTTAACATTATATTGGACTCTACGTATTTTATTTCGATTATCTACATTCGGTTGAGGCTTGATTTAAAATTTCGGTTATACATTTATTTTTGCTGTATACGCTTGGCTATTTTTATACTCTTTTCGAAGAAAATAGTATATTAAGTTTATGCTGAAGTTTGTAACGCATAGAAGGAAGCGTCTGAGACCCCCAAAAGTTACTGCCAGTATGCTTAGAAAAACAAAACAAATTGATCTAGCCATGTCCGTCTGTCTGTCTGTCTGTATGTATGCAAACTAGTCCCTCAGTTTTTGGGCTATCGCGATGCCACTTTGCACAGACACTAATTATTCAAGGGGACAGACATTGGTCGGAGCCGGCCGGATCGGACCACTATATCTTATAGCTGCCATACAACTTGAAGTCGGTTTTGGTCATAAATCCCATGTTTTCAAAGAAATTGCCTTAAGTTTCCTTGTACACTTAAACATCCTTATAACTCATCAATGGGTAAAATCGCAAATCGATTGAGTCATAAACAGCGTAGATATGCGTCATTAAATATTTTGAAAAAACAGGTGCATATGAGCAAACAATCCCAAGTGCAAGAAAGCTTTTGACAGTCTGCTCTTCAAGCGATTTTGTCATCGATCATCAAAACTGCTTGTTGCGTAAGGGGTAAAGTGGCGCTGACAAACCAAAGGTCCTGGGTACGAGTCTCAGCGGCGACTAGTCATTACACATACAACGCGAAAGAAAATACCAGTATAATCGAGTTTGTTAGCGCATTTCAAAACTGCTTGGTGTAAGCAGTAAAAAGCAAAACAAGTAAGCTTTTGACAGTCTGCTCTTCAAGCGATTTTGTCATCGATCATCAAAACTGCTTGTGGCGTAAGGGATAAAATGGCTTCAAAGATAGAGGAGCTAGAGACCCCAAATTTGGCATGCATAGTCTCGAATAGCATACACATGTAACAAATATTTCACTTTTTGGATACCGAAGATAATCATTTCCCACTTGTTTTTACATAATATTTGTCATGCGTAATTTCAGTTAAAATGTTTAAATTTTCATCAGGGTATAGAATGATTTCAAAAATTGGAGTGTTGATGATTTCGATAGGAATTTGGGAAATTATCAAAATTTCGTGTGTGGTAGTTTTTATACTCTGATACCGAAGGTACTCATAGTATATTGGTTTTGTCGAATGTCCGTCAGGCCGTCCGTCTGTCCGTCTGTCCGTCTGGCCGTCTGTCCGTCTGTCCGTCTGTCTGTCTGGATGAACGCACGTATTTCCGAAACGATATTAGATAGACTCTTGAAATCTTTTGCGTTATGATTATAGCTATCTGCTTCAGATCAAGTTTATTCCAAATTTATGCCACGCCCACTGGGAGGCTGGCAAATCGATAACATGTCGATACACCTCAAATCACAAATCGATTAAACGTGAATAACTCCCACAATTTTGAAGCTAGAGTAATCAAATTTGGTAAGTATATTGCTGGTGACCTCCCGAAAAAATTGGATCCTAGGTTAATCGGCCACGCCCATTATTACGCCCACCAGCCCCCCTCCAAAATTAATTTGAAATGCTTATATCTCCCGAAGTTTTAGAGCTAAAGTCACCATATTTGGAATATATATTACTGGTGACGTCCTCTACAGATTACAGAAACAAAATTTCGACCACGCCCACTCCCGCCCCCGTAATCGCGAAAATCGATATACATGAATGCACAATTCGATAACACGTGTATATTTCCCGCAATTTTGAAGCTAGAGTCCCAAAATTTGGAATTTAGACTAGGGCTGACCAGCCCAAAAGATTGCGTCCTGGATTTTCCGGCCACGCCCACTAGAACGCCCCCCAGCCACCCCGCCCCCACGAAACATGGAAGCCTATATCTCGCACATTTTAAGAGCTAGGGCCACCAAACTTTGAGGGTAGACTTCTGGCCAAGTCCTCTAAGGATCGGACAAAAAATTTTGGGGCCACGCCCCCGCCCGCCCCCAAAAATCGCGAAAATGTATATCTTCCACGGTTTTAGAGCTAGAGTCACCAAAATTGGAGGATAGACTTATTGTCAGCCCCAACAAAGATCGTCAAAAAAATTTGGGGCCACGCCCCCTCCCGCCCCCAAAAATCGCGAAAATGTATATCATCCACAGTTTTAGAGCTAGAGTCACCAAATTTATAAGATAGATTTCTTGTCACGCCCTCTAAAGATCGGAAAAAATTTTTGGGGCCACGCCTCCTCCCGCCCCCAAAAATCGCGAAAGTTTATATCTTCCACAGTTTTAGAGCTAGAGTCACCAAAATTGGAAGATAGACTTCTTGTCACCCCCTCTAAAGATCGGAAAAAATTTGGGGCCATGCCCCCTCCCGCCCCCAAAAATCGCGAAAATGTATATCTTCCACAGTTTTAAAGCTAAAATCACCAAATTTGGAAAATAGACTTCTGGTCACCCCCTCTTAAGATCGACCACGCCCCTCCAGTCCCCAAAAACTTGGAAGGCCGATTTCGGGTCACCCAAACACCAGCAAAAATGTTCTGTTCACTTGCTTTCAGCTGTTCTTAAAATGGTATCAGAGTATTACGCAGTCGGCTCCGCCCGACTGCAACGTTCTCACTTGTTAACTATGTTGAAGTCTTAAAGTTTAAATTTTTTTTCGGAATTGACGTGTGATAACGGACTGTTATAATCATTTTTAGTTGAAAATACATATTCTTGTTAATTTCATGTCTCTATGTCTTCAATGTATTCTGTGAATTCTTGTAAGTTGAATGTGATTATTGCTAATTTTTGATCTCCTTCGTTGATTAAGCTTGAGTGTTTGTTACTTTTATTCGTCGATCTACTGCATCTATTATTTGGTTTAATTTGATTGCCTGAACACTATTTTCTGACAAATGATTAATTTTTGTTTCTAATTCTGCTCTGTCTTCTTTATCTAATGTGCCGAATAGTTATTTATAAAATGTTCCCATAAAATTGATAAGGACTCTTTTATTACGTTTAACTATTCTTATGCCGTTTATTTCTCTTTCGAGTTTTTCTGTTAGATATTGAATTTGGGATAATGTTTCGAATTCTTTGGCTTGTTTCATTAAATTGTTGTATGTGTTTTCAACTTTTGTAAGGTTAACGATTAAGTAATGGTATTCGTAATTTATTGGTAGATCTATAGTTCCTGTTTTAAATATAAGGTAACCATTTTTCGATTGGATCGGGTTTATTTCTTAACTTTGGCCATTGGCTTTTTGAATGAAATACGTAAGTAGGAATGGGATTAGTAATAGTATTATTTTATATTGTAGGCTCCTGATTTGGGTTGTCAGTTGATGATGATCTGGAATTATCATATATGCTCTTATTAATTTTCTTTTTTGAATTTTGATTTGAAATTGTTGGAAATAAATATGTTACAGAGTGTGCAACGCAAAGCGTCTTCTTCTTATAGTTATTAAGTAACTGTAGGCTATCGTCATTCTCTTATGTTCTACATTCTTCTTTTGAGTTTTGGCTGCCTGTGCGTAGCGTCGCTTATATGAAATAAGTCAGTCCCAAATAAACATTATAACAAACAGTAATGTATTATTTTTATACTCTGATACCGAAGGTACTCATAGTATATTGGTTTTGTCGAATGTCCGTCAGGCCGTCCGTCTGTCCGTCTGTCCGTCTGTCTGTCTGGATGAACGCGCGTATTTCCGAAACGATATTAGATAGACTCTTGAAATCTTTTACGTTATGATTATAGCTATCTGCTTCAGATCAAGTTTATTCCAAATTTATGCCACGCCCACTGGGAGGCTGGCAAATCGATAACATGTCGATACACCTCAAATCACAAATCGATTAAACGTGAATAACTCCCACAATTTTGAAGCTAGAGTAATCAAATTTGGTAGGTATATTGCTGGTGACCTCCCGAAAAAATTGGATACTAGGTTAATCGGCCACGCCCATTATTACGCCCACCAGCCCCCCCTCCAAAATTAATTTGAAATGCCTTTATCTCCCGCAGTTTTAAAGCTAAAGTCACCATATTTGGAATATATATTACTGGTGACGTCCTCTACAGATTACAGAAACAAAATTTTGACCACGCCCACTCCCGCCCCCGTAATCGCGAAAATCGATATACATGAATGCACAATTCGATAACACGTGTATATTTCCCGCAATTTTGAAGCTAGAGTCCCCAAATTTGGAATTTAGACTAGGGCTGACCAGCCCAAAAGATTGCGTCCTGGATTTTCCGGCCACGCCCACTATAACGCCCCCCAGCCACCCCGCCCCCACGAAACACGGAAGCCTATATCTCGCACAGTTTAAGAGCTAGGGCCACCAAAATTGGAGGATAGACTTATTGTCAGCCCCCCTAAATATCGGCAAAAAATTTTGGGGCCACGCCCCCTCCCGCCCCCAAAAATCGCGAAAATTTATATCTTCCACAGTTTTAGAGCTAGAGTCACCAAAATTGGAGGATAGACTTATTGTCAGCCCCCCTAAATATCGGCAAAAATTTTGGGGCCCCGCCCCCTCCCGCCCCAAAATCGCGAAAATTTATATCTTCCACAGTTTCAGAGCTAGAGTCATTAAACTTGGAAGATAGAATTCTGGTCAGCCCCTCTAAATATCGGTAAAAAAAATTGGGGCCACGCCCCCTCCCGCCCCCACAAATCGCGAAAATGTATATCTTCCACAGTTTTAGAGCTAGAGTCAAGAAATTTGTAAAATAGACTTCTTGTCACTCCCTCTAAAGATCGGCCAAATTTTTTGGGGCCACGCCCCTTCCCGCCCCCAAAAATCGCGAAAGCTTATATCTTCCACAGTTTTAGAGCTAGAGTCACCAAAATTGGTAGATAGACTTCTGGTCACCCCCTCTTAAGATCGACCATGCCCCTCCCGTTCCCAAAAACTTGGAATGCCGATTTCGGGTCACCCAAACACCAGCAAAAATTTTCTGTTCACTTGCTTTCAGCTGTTCTTAAAATGGTATCAGAGTATTACGCAGTCGGCTCCGCCCGACTGCAACGTTCTCACTTGTTGATTTTGAACCTACTAATGGTGATTGTCTGAAATCGGTATTAATTTAGAATTCTGTAAGTTTTTCATTTAGTTTGGCTATTTGGTTTGTTTTATTCAATTGTGTGTTATATTCTGGGGTGTTCTACCTGTTGTGTTTAGTTAAGTTTTATGGTTATAAGTATAAAGTATTATTTCGAATCTAGTTAATTTATTTTCTGGATCTGAATCACTATTTATGATTCTGAGTTTTTCGTTTTAACTTGTTGTGATATTTATATCAACTCCTTCAGATTTAAACCATATTTGTAATGCAGAACACATAAATTCTGAGTCTTTATCTGCTTTTATTTCTTTTATTTTTCCCATTTCATTAAAAATTTTAAGTAATGCTCTTTTGGCTTCTAACCAATCTCTGACTTTGACTTCAATTAGGGAGGTGAATTTAGAATATATATCTATGCATGACAAAAATTGTGTATTATCTACTATGTAAAAGTCTAAAGCATATTTTTCTAAAGGCTTGAACGTTTCTGTAGTTAATTTCAATGCTAACTTTGTGTCTCTGTGTTCTGTTTTAGCAATGTTGCAAGATTGAAAGACAATAATAATGTTTTGAGTTAAGTTTTGGTAATCTGGCTAATTGTACTTTTCTTTAAATAACAAGGTGAGTTTTTCTGTACCTGGGTATAATAATTCTTTATGAGTTGTGATTACGAATTCTTTAAATTCTGCATATGTTTGGATGTCTGTTAGGATTTTAGTAGATTTCATTACCTTTGTTAGGTTACTGGGACTGATTATTTATATGAAGGCAGTTTGGAAAACTATAAAGTTTTGGTTTTATGAAAATAGTTCATTACTTTTACTTCGTTGATATTATTTTTAATAAATTCGATTTGCCTGCTATAGTAATTGATTGGTCTTTCCGTAATTGAAATGTAATTTTGATTGTCTTCCTGTGCGCTATGTATTGTTGCTGCTGTACTATTCGGAGTTACTCCTAAAAAAATTTCATCCAGTTTAATTCTTGACAAAGCGTCTGCCACATGATTTTCTTTACCGGGTACATATTTAATGTGGTAATCAAATTCATTTAATTTGACTCTCCATCTTTGCAACTTTATGTTTGGTTTTTTGACATTGTTTAGCCAAACGAGGGGTTTATGATCACTAAGGATTTCGAATTTTCTTCCAACAAGATAGGACCTGAAGTATTTGGTGGCACATACAATAGCTAAGAGTTCTTTTCTATTGCGGAATAATTTATTTCGTGATTGTTTAATATTCTACTTGCATAGCATATTGGCTTATAATTTTGTGATAATACTGCACCTATAGCGATATTACTAGCATCAGTAGTTAGTGAAAATGGTTTTTCGAAATTGGGATGGATTAATATCGGATCAGATGTAATGAGTAGTTTTAACTTCTCAAATGCTGCGATATAATCTTTGTTTTTTATGTCAATAGTGGCATTCTTTTTAAGTTTTAGTGTCATTGGCTTCACAATGTGAGCGAAGCTTGGTATGAATTTTCTATAGTAACCGCAAAGTCCTAAGAATGACTTGATTTCTTTGGATGTTTTTGGTATTGAGAAATTTTTTATTGCGCTAACTTTCAGCGGATTTGGTTTTATACCCTCAGTTGTTACTATGTGACCAAGGAATTCAGTTTCCTTTTTCATAAATTCACACTTATCCAACTGTAATTTTAAATTGGCTTCCGAGTTTCTTGAAAACTCTTTTTGTGACAATATGTGTTCTTCCAATGAAGTGGAATACACTATTATGTCATCCATGTAGACCAGACAATCCTTATAGATTAAATCTTCTAAAAGGTTGTTCATACAACGTTGAAAAGTTACTCGTAATGGCCATTTTTCGTCGAAAAAGCGGTCTTTGGGATTGAATCAGAATCCATTTTAATCTGATGAAAGCCTTTGGCTAGGTCAATGGTAGTGAAATATTGACATTTTCCAAGTTTGTCTAATATATCATCCATTATTGGGATAGGGTATTTATCATCTATTGTGATTATACTCTTCTCGAAGAATATAGTATATTAAGTTTGTGCTGAAGTTTGTAACGAATAGAAGGAAGCGTCTGAACCCCCAGTATGCTTAGAAAAACAAAACAAATTGATCTAGCTATGTCCGTCTGTCTGTCTGTATGTATGCGAACTAGTCCCTCAGTTTTTGAGCTATTGCGATGCAACTGTGCACAAACACATATTATTCAAGGGGACAGCACATTGGTCGGAGCCGGCCGGATCGGACCACTATATCTTATAGCTGTCATACAACTCGAAGGCGGTTTTGGTCATAAATCCTATGTTTTCAAAGCAATTGCTTTCAATTTCCTTGTACACTTGAACATCCTTATAACTCATCAATGGGTAAAACCGCAAATCGATTGAGTCATAAACAGCGAAGATATGCGTCATTAAATATGTTGAAAGAACAGGTGCATATGAGCAAACAAAGTCAAGCGCAAGTAAGTTTTTGATAGTCTGCTCTTCAAGGTATTTTGTCATCGATCATCAAAACTGCTTGTGGCGTAGGGGTTAAAGTGGCGCCCTGGCAAACGAAAGGTCCCGAGTTCGAGTCCAGCGGCGACTGGTAATTTATTTTCACTTTTTTCTTATTCTTCCTTTCAAATATTAAATAACTGTAATCCAATTCATTGGCTACGTAGCAATGTCTTAGAACAAAAACTATGCAACGCACAAAAAAAACGATCAGATAATCGAGTTTGTCAGCGCATTTCAAAACTGCTTGGTGTAAGTAGTTGACAAACGCTATTTGCAGGAAAACAAAACATGTAAGCTTTTGACAGTCTGCTCTTCAAGGGATTTTGTCATTGATCATCAAAACTGCTTGTGGCGTAAGGGTTAAAGTGGCGACCTGGCAAACGAAAGGTCCCGAGTTCGAGTCCAGCGGCGACTGGTCATTTATTTTAACTTTTTATACTCTGATACCGAAGGTACTCATAGTATATTGGTTTTGTCGAATGTCCGTCAGGCCGTCCGTCTGTCCGTCTGTCCGTCTGTCCGTCTGTCTGTCGGGATGAACGCGCGTATTTCCGAAACGATATTAGATAGACTCTTGAAATCTTTTGCGTTATGATTATAGCTATCTGCTTCAGATCAAGTTTATTCCAAATTTATGCCACGCCCACTGGGAGGCTGGCAAATCGATAACATGTCGATACACCTCAAATCACAAATCGATTAAACGTGAATAACTCCCACAATTTTGAAGCTAGAGTAATCAAATTTGGCAGGTATATTGCTGGTGACCACCCGAAAAAATTGGATCCTAGGTTAATCGGCCACGCCCATTATTACGCCCACCAGCCCCCCCTCCAAAATTAATTTGAAATGCTTATATCTCCCGCAGTTTTAAAGCTAAAGTCACCATATTTGGAATATATATTACTGGTGACGTCCTCTACAGATTACAGAAATAAAATTTTGACCACGCCCACTCCCGCCCCCGTAATCGCGAAAATCGATATACATGAATGCACAATTCGATAACACGTGTATATTTCCCGCAATTTTGAAGCTAGAGTCCCCAAATTTGGAATTTAGACTAGGCTGACCAGCCCAAAAGATTGCGTACTGGATTTTCCGGCCACGCCCACTAGAGCGCCCCCCAGCCACCCCGCCCCCACGAAACATGGAAGCCTATATCTCGCACAGTTTAAGAGCTAGGGCCACCAAACTTTGAGGGTAGACTTCTGGCCAAGTCCTCTAAAGATCGGACAAAATTTTTGGGGCCACGCCCCCGCCCGCCCCCAAAATCGCGAAAATTTATATCTTCCACAGTTTCAGAGCTAGAGTCATTAAACTTGAAAGATAGAATTCAGGTCAGCCCCTCTAAATATCGGTAAAAAAAATTTGGGCCACGCCCTCTCCGCCCCAAAAATCGCGAAAGCTTATATCTTCCACAGTTTTAGAGCTAGAGTCACCAAAATTGGTAGATAGACTTCTGGTCACTCCCTCTAAAGATCTTCCAAATTTTTTGGAGCCACGCCCCCTCCCGCCCCCAAAAATCGCGAAAATGTATATCTTCCACAGTTTTAGAGCTAGAGTCAAGAAATTTGTAAAATAGACTTCTTGTCACTCCCTCTAAAGATCGGCCAAATTTTTTGGGGCCACGCCCCTTCCCGCCCCCAAAAATCTCGAAAGCTTATATCTTCCACAGTTTTAGAGCTAGAGTCACCAAAATTGGTAGATAGACTTCTGGTCACCCCTCTTAAGATCGACCATGCCCCTCCCGTTCCCAAAAACTTGGAATGCCGATTTCGGGTCACCCAAACACCAGCAAAAATTTTCTGTTCACTTGCTTTCAGCTGTTCTTAAAATGGTATCAGAGTATTACGCAGTCGGCTCCGCCCGACTGCAACGTTCTCACTTGTTTCTTATTCTTGTTTTCAAATATAAAATAAATGTAATCAAATTCATTTGCTACCAATGCATTGGAACAAAAACTATATAACGCGAAAAAAACGATCTGATAATCGAGTTTGTCAGCGCATTTCAAAACTGCTTGGTGGCGTTGGTATTAGAGTGCTGCACTGACAAACGGGAGAACTCGGTTCAAATCCCAGCCGCGACTTATTGATTTTTTTTGCTATTAATTTTTGTTTCAAATATATATAAAATAGCTTGAATTCAATACTTTAAATGCAAAATTTAAATTCATATGATACCAATTCTTGCAAAAAAATAAATGCAACGCGATAAAAGGTTTTTAACTACTTTTGAAATTTCAGTGGTGCAGTTGGCAGAGTGAAAATTGCCTAAAGGTTCGAAAAGAGTATAGAATCTTCGGCACGCCGAAGCTAATCCTTTCCGACTTGTTTATACTCTTTTCGAAGAAAATAGTATATTAAGTTTATGCTGAAGTTTGTAACGCATAGAAGGAAGCGTCTGAGACCCCCAAAAGTTACTGCCAGTATGCTTAGAAAAACAAAACAAATTGATCTAGCCATGTCCGTCTGTCTGTCTGTCTGTATGTATGCAAAGTAGTCCCTCAGTTTTTGAGCTATCGCGATGCAACTTTGCATAGACACTTATTATTCAAGGGGACAGCACATTGGTCGGAGCCGGCCGGATCGGACCACTATATCTTATAGCTGCCATACAACTTGAAGTCGGTTTTGGTCATAAATCCCATGTTTTCAAAGCTATCGCGATAAAACTTTGTAGAGATACTTATTATTCAAACATACATCACAGTGGTCGGTGCCGGATCGGACCACCATATCTTATAGCTGCCATACAACTCGAAGTCGGTTTTGGCTATAAATCCGATGTTTTCAAAGTAATTGCTTTCAATATCCTTGTACACTTGAACATCCTTATAACTCATCAATGGGTAAGATTGCAAAACGATTGAGTCATAAATAGCGAAGATATGCGTCATTAAATATTTTGAAAAACAAGTGCATATGAGCAATCAAACCCAAGCGCAAGAAAGCTTTTGACAGTTTGCTCTTCAAGCGATTTTGTCATCGATCATCAAAACTGCTTGTGGCGTAAGGAATAAAGTGGCGCCCTGTCAAACGAAAGGTACTGGTTCAATTCCCAGCGGCGACCAATAAATATTTTAATTTTTTCTATTCTGCTTTTCAAATATAAAATAACTGTAATCAAATTCATTTGCTATTGTTATTTGGAATTGTTATTTTCCCCAGTGGTATCAAATAACAATATTTGGGTGCGAGTACATGATACATATGTGGGTCCGAATATATAATGGGTTTTGTGTGCAATACATATGTTACTTCCCCATCCATAAAAATTTAGCCTGTCCTCAGGCGATTTTCTTGGGATATAGTGTTGGGTCGATTACAATATTTTCGATAGGGTTTGATATTGGGATTGAGGGTATAATATCTGATTGTGGGGTTTCTGTTTGTTGCTTAAATTTAACAATTATTTTGTGGGGTATATTTTTGTACTTATAGCTAAAATATATTATTAGTGTAATTATAATAATTATAAGAGTTGTTAGAGTTACAATTTGGAATGTGTTGTAATGTTTCGTTTGTTCTATTATTATTTCTTTAGTTTGATTCATACATTCAATTGGTTCTAACTTAGTTATGATATTATTTATTTTTTACTGTATAAGCTTTCCTGTTCTGTACATAATATTTATCATGTATGATTTCGGTCAAAATCTTTCTATTTTCATCTGGATATGGGATTATTTCAAAAATTGGCGTGTTAATGATTTCGCGAGGAATATAGGAAATTATCAAGATTTCGCTTGTGGTGGTTTTTAGCCATGTTGAAGTTTTAATGTTTAACATTTTTTCGGAATTGACGTGTGATAACGGACTGTGTTTTAGTAATTTAGGGTTGAAAATACCGAATCTTGTTAATTGCATTCCTAGCTCTGTCTTCAATTTTTTCTGTGAATTCTTGTAAGTTGAATGTGATTATTGCTAATTTTTGATCTCCTTCGTTGATTAAGTTACTTCGATTCCTCGACTTACTGCGTCTACTATTTGGTTTAATTCGTTTGCCTGAACACTATTTTCTGACAAATGATTAATTTTTGTTTCTAATTCCGCTCTGTCTTTTTATACCCTGAACCCATTAAAAATGGGTAAAAAGGGTATTATGGTCTTGTGCAAAAGTATGCAACGGGCATAAGAAAGCATCTCCGACCATATAAAGTATATATATTCTTGATCAGTATCAACAGTCGAGTCGATTTAGCCATGTCCGTCTGTCTGTCTGTCCGTCCGTCCGTCCGTCCGTCCGTCCGTCTGTCTGTATGAACACGCGGATATCAGAGACTACAAGAGCTAGAGACTTCATATTTGGAATATAAGTTCTCGTAATCCCGGGACAGATCAAGTTTATTTCATTTTATCGATAACTCGTCCCGTTTAAATGTTATCGATAAATTTCGATTTCAGACTAGCGTTTTTGGGCCTTAACTTAAAATTTATAAGAGCTAGAGACCCCAAATTTGGCATGTATAATCTCGAATAGCATACACATGTAACAAATATTCACTTTTTGGATACCACCCCCCAATCCCCACAAAAGCTCAAAAACTCATTTTTTAAGGAACGACCTTACAATTTGGTTTGGTCACACATTTTATAGCCAATGTTATGTCTTACAAAAAGATCGGACAATAAACACAGAAGTTATTTAAGATTTTACTTTCCATTGTGTGGGGCTCAGTGAAAATGCAAGATAACTGCCTCAACCGTTTTCACAGCTTGCAGTAATGTGTGGTGTGTTTGTATGTATGCACACTATTAGGCAAGTATGAATGGATGTCAGAACTGGGTTCAGGGTATCTCCTAGTCGGGCAGTCCCGACTAGAGCACTCTTACTTGTTTATCTAATGTGCCGAATAGTTATTTATAAAATGTTCCCATAAAATTGATAAGGACTCTTTTATTAGGTTTTACTATTCTTATGCCGTTTATTTCTCTTTCGAGTTTTTCTGTTAGATATTGAGTTTGGGATAATGTTTCGAATTCTTTGGCTTGGAAACCATTATTTGATTGGATCGGGTTTATTTCTAGGCTTTGGCCATTGGCTTGTCGAATGGAATACGTTAATAGGAATGGGATTAGTAAAAGTATTATTTTATGTTGTAAGTTCCTGATTTGGGTTGTCATAATGGTAATGATCTGGAATTATCATATTTGCTCTTATTAATTTTCTTTTTATTTTTTAACTTTGATTTGTAATGTATTATTTTTCGACCTCTAAATAAAATACCTTTTTTTAAAAAGGGTTTGATGATTTTGAGCGTACTAATGGTGATTGTCTGATATCGGTATCAATTTCGAATTCTGTACGTTTTTCATTTAGTTTGTCTATTTGGTTTGTTTTATTCAATTGTGTGTTATATTCTGGGGTCCCTGCGTATATGAAAATATCTGCTGGTGTTCTACCTGTTGTGTTGTGTTTAGTTTTATGGTTATAAGTATAAAGTATTATTTCGAATCTAGTTAATTTATTTTCTGGATCTGAATCACTATTTATGCTTCTGAGTTTTTCGTTAATTGTTTTATGGAATCTTTCAACGTCAGAGATGCCATTTTTACTTGTTGTGATATTTATATCAACTCCTTCAGATTTAAACCATATTTGTAAAGCAGGACACATTAATGCTGAGTCTTTATCTGCTTTTATTTCTTTTGGTTTTCCCATTTCATTAAAAATGTTAAGTAATTCTCTTTTGGCTTCTAACCAATCTCTGACTTTGACCTCAATTAGGGAGGTGAATTTAGAATATATATCTATGCAAGACAAAAATTGTGTATTATCTACTATGTAAAAGTCTAAAGCATATTTTTCTAAAGGATTGAACGTTTCTGGAGTTAATTTCAATGCTAACTTTGTGTCTCTGTGTTCTGTTTTAGCAATGTTGCAAGATTGACAGACATTAATAATGTTTTGAGTTAAGGTTTGGTAATTTGGGTAATTGAACTTTTCGTTAAATAACTAGGTGAGTTTTTCTATGCCTGGGGGTAATAATTCTTTATGAGTTTTAATGACGAATTCTTTAAATTCTGCATATTTTTGGATGTCTGTTAGGATTTTAGTAGATTACATTACCTTTGTTAGGTTACTGGAACTGATTATTTCTATGAAGGCAGTTTGGAAAACTAAAAAGTCTGCATCGTTATGAAAATATATTACGCTTTTCTTAGTGTATAAATATTTGTTAATGAGTTCCTTAGCATGGGTGTTTGTCATTTCTTCGTACAATATTTGTATTTTGGTTTTATGAAAATAGTTTATTACTTTTACTTCGTTGATATTATTTTTAATAAATTCGATTTGCCTGCTATAGTAATTGATTGGTCTTTCCGTAATTGAAATGTAATTTTGATTGTCTTCCTGTGCGCTATGTATTGTTGCTGCTGTACTATTCGGAGTTACTCCTAAAAAAATTTCATCCAGTTTAATTCTTGACAAAGCGTCTGCCACATGATTTTCTTTACCGGGTACATATTTAATGTGGTAATCAAATTCATTTAATTTGACTCTCCATCTTTGCAACTTCATGTTTGGTTTTTTGACATTGTTTAGCCAAACGAGGGGTTTATGATCACTAAGGATTTCGAATTTTCTTCCAACAAGATAGGACCTGAAGTATTTAGTGGCCCATACAATAGCTAAGAGTTCTTTTTCTATTGCGGAATAATTTATTTCGTGATTGTTTAATATTCTACTTGCATAGCATATTGGCTTATGATTTTGTGATAATACTGCACCTATAGCAATATTACTAGCATCAGTAGTTAGTGAAAATGGTTTTTCGAAATTGGGATGGATTAATATCGGATCAGATGTAATGAGTAGTTTTAACTTCTCAAATGCTGCGATATAATCTTTGTTTTTTATGTCAATAGTGGCATTCTTTTTAAGTTTTAGTGTCATTGGCTTCACAATGTGAGCGAAGCTTGGTATGAATTTTCTATAGTAACCGCAAAGTCCTAAGAATGACTTGATTTCTTTGGATGTTTTTGGTATTGAGAAATTTTTTATTGCGCTAACTTTCAGCGGATTTGGTTTTATACCCTCAGTTGTTACTATGTGACCAAGGAATTCAGTTTCCTTTTTCATAAATTCACACTTATCCAACTGTAATTTTAAATTGGCTTCCGAGTTTCTTGAAAACTCTTTTTGTGACAATGTTCTTCCAAGGAAGTGGAATACACTATTATGACCAGACAATCCTTATAGATTAAATCTTCTAAAAGGTTGTTCATACAACGTTGAAAAGTTGCAGGAGCGTTTTGAGTCCGAAAGGTATTCGAGTGTACTCGTAATGGCCATTTTTCGTCGAAAAGGCGGTCTTTGGGATTGAATCAGAATCCATTTTAATCTAATGAAAGCCTTTGGCTAGGTCAATGGTATTGAAATATTGACATTTTCCAAGTTTGTCTAATATATCATCCATTATTGGGATAGGGTATTTATCATATATTGTGATTATACTCTTCTCGAAGAATATAGTATATTAAGTTTGTGCTGAAGTTTGTAACGCATAGAAGGAAGCGTCTGAGACCCCCAGTATGCCAGTATGCTTAGAAAAACAAAGCAAATGTCTGTATGTATGTATGTCTGTATGTATGCAAACTAGTCCCTCAGTTTTTGAGCTATCGCGATGCAACTTTGCACATACACATATTACTCAAAGGGACAGCACATTGGTCGGAGCCGGCCGGATCGGACCACTATATCTTATAGCTGCCATACAACTTGAAGTCGGTTTTGGTCATAAATCCCATGTTTTCAAAGTTAACGCGATAAAACTTTGTACAGATACCTATTATTCAAAGAAACAGCACATTGGTCGGTGCCGGCCGGATCGGACCACTATATCTTATAGCTGCCATAAACTCTAAGTCGGTTTTGGCCATAAATCCGATGCTTTCAAAGCAATTGCCTCAAATTTCCTTGTACACTTGAACATCCTTGTAACTCATCAATGGGTAAAATCGCAAATCGATTGAGTCATAAACAGCGAAGATAAGCGTCATTAAATATTTTGAAAAAACAGGTGCATATGAGCAAACAAACCTAAGCGCAAGTAAGCTTTTGACAGTCTGCTCTTCAAGGGATTTTGTCATCGATCATCAAAACGATTTGTGGCGTAAGGCGTAAAGAAAAAAAACGATCAGATAATTGAGTTTTTCATCGCATTTCAAAACTGCTTGGTGGCGTAGGTATTAGAGTGCTGCACTGACAAACGGGGAGACGCGGTTCAAATCCCAGCCGCGACATAATTATTTTTTTCAAATATATATCAAATAGCTTGAATTCAATAATTTAAAAGAAAAATTTAAGTTCATATGATACCAATCCTTAAAGTAAAAAAATAAATGCCACGCGATAAAACGATTTTTTACTACTTTTAAAATTTCAGTGGTGCAGTTGGCAGAGTGAAAATTACACAAAGGTTCGAAAAGAGTATAGAATCTTCGGCACGCCGAAGATAATCCTTTCCCACTTGTTTCATTTAAGTTTCGACAGTCAATGACTATTCTGAATTTTTGTTTTCCTGATGCGTCACTTTTCTTTGGTGCGATCCAAATTGGTGAGCAGTAAGGAGACTTTTATTTTCGGATTATTCCCTGTTTTATCATTTCTTTTATTTGTGTTTCAACCTCTTTGGCATATGCTTGTGGATATTTATAAGGTCGTTTGTAAATTGCAACCTCGTGTTTAGTTTGTATGAAATGTTTAATTGTACTTGGGAAAGTCAAATTTTCACTTTCTCTGTACTGTATGTCACTAAACTCAAATAGGATTTTAGTTAATTTGTTCCTTTCTTCATCGTTAAGATGAATAAGTTAAGAAAATAATCAATTCAGATTAGAAGAATTGATTATTTTCTTGAAGCTCGTTTTCGATTGCAAAGTTAAAAGGCCTATCTTCAGTAAAAGGTGGGTCAAGGCCATCAATATCTGTGTCTATTTTGTTGGGTGGATCAAGGCAATAATCAAATGCGATCTTGTTCTTTATAAACTTTTCATGATTGTATCTCATGATAAACGGGTAATCGCTTAATGTTACGATTCCTTTTCTATAATTTATTTCCGCTTGGCAAGCTTCAAGTTAATCCCTTCCTAATAATAGATCGTAATTTTCTGAGAATTCGTGTATGTAAAAGGTTTGATGTTACGGACAAAGTTTGTTTGGGGCTAAGGAAATACATTGGCTTAAACAAATATTTCCATTTATTGTGTGAACTTTCATTTGGCATGTTTTAATTGGAAAGTCCAGAAAATTTGATTACATTACATTTATGGAAGAGCCTGTATCTATTATGCATTTAAGATGCTCGTCATTCATGATTAATCGAATGAATGGGTTTCTTCTGTTTCTGAGTCTGAGGCTGCTTGATGAAAATTTTCGCTTGTATTCATTTTGGTTTGACCGCTAGTACTTTCGCGTTGTCTTTTGACAGGCGGATTGGTATTAGGAAGAGCTTGCTTTGATTGATAATTCATTTGATTTTGGTTTCTACCCTGATTGAGATTTTGTCTGAATTCCTGGTGTAATTGTTGGTTGTTTTGGTTTGGGGTTTGTGAATTGTTATGATTGTGATTGATTGTTAGTTTATGAAGGGCCTGCCACTGGGTATTAATTTTGATTTTCATTTCCCATATTCTTGCGAGAATCATTATTTTTTGAGGTATTGTTTGAGTTCTTTGGCTTAGTATGATCGGAAAAATTGTCTTCATACAATCCTTCTCTTTGAGCAACTTGTTTTAATTTTGATGAATTTGTAATGTCATATTTAGCAAGAGAAATGAATAATTTTTTTTTACAAAATTGTGTTGGAAAGTATTCCTTCTAATATTAGCTTATTTGAAAATATAAATGACTTATATTCTAAGTCTTCAACAAACTTAAGGATACTTCCGTTATATTTAGTGTGGTACAATCTGCGTAGTAGTTCTTCAAATGGGGTCTGCGTCTTGAATTCTTCGATAAGGGCGTTTGTTAATTCTTCCCAGGTTGTAGCTGCTGTTAGTTGTGTGACGCGTTGCGCTGCTCCAGTGGTTTGAAGTTCAATTGATCCAAAGATTACGCTGTGTTGTCTGATGTCAGTGGTTGGATATAACTGCATAATATAATCCATCCTTCTTACGAATGCTGTTAATTGTTCCGTTTCTCCATTGAAGACGGACACTTGCCTGATTTGGCCCAGGGCTTGTTTGAGATGAAACTCAGATAATAGCATTATTGTTGTTTGGGACGTCGCCATTTTGAAGTTGTTGTTTTATTTATTTATTTTTTTTTTATAATGGCTTAGAGTATGTTATTTAATGGTCACAAAAAGTTTTTTTTTTTTGTTATTGTTATAATTGTGGCCCAGAATATTTTCTTTAGTGGTCACAAAAAGTTCATTTGAAGTTTTATAAGGTTTACACTTAACCAGGATTTAATTTATCCTTTTGACGGTTAAATATCACTTATCCACGTTTCGTTAGCGGAGGTGTCAATTAAGTCACTATCACGAACGTTCTTTTGCGGATATGTCAGTTTGTGTTTCTAAACGTTTTCACTTTGACAATATCCTACCGGCTGCGCCAATGCAATATTCAAAAACAAGATTGATATAGAAACATATATTTTAAATATATTTTATTTTATATATGTATACATATATTTTATATCCTCGTATAAATTGAACATGTGAGTAAAGGTTGTAAGTCTCGACTAAAGACTAAAGTGCTGTTGTGCGCTTAATAAATCTTTGGATAATGAGCTTTTTATACTCTGATACCGAAGGTACTCATAGTATATTGGTTTTGTCGAATGTCCGTCAGGCCGTCCGTCTGTCCGTCTGTCTGTCTGGATGAACGCGCGTATTTCCGAAACGATATTAGATAGACTCTTGAAATCTTTTACGTTATGATTATAGCTATCTGCTTCAGATCAAGTTTATTCCAAATTTATGCCACGCCCACTGGGAGGCTGGCAAATCGATAACATGTCGATACACCTCAAATCACAAATCGATTAAACGTGAATAACTCCCACAATTTTGAAGCTAGAGTAATCAAATTTGGTAGGTATATTGCTGGTGACCTCCCGAAAAAATTGGATCCTAGGTTAATCGGCCACGCCCATTATTACGCCCACCAGCCCCCCTCCAAAATTAATTTGAAATGCTTATATCTCCCGCAGTTTTAAAGCTAAAGTCACCATATTTGGAATATATATTACTGGTGACGTCCTCTACAGATTACAGAAACAAAATTTTGACCACGCCCACTCCCGCCCCCGTAATCGCGAAAATCGATATACATGAATGCACAATTCGATAACACGTGTATATTTCCCGCAATTTTGAAGCTAGAGTCCCCAAATTTGGAATTTAGACTAGGGCTGACCAGCCCAAAAGATTGCGTCCTGGATTTTCCGGCCACGCCCACTAGAACGCCCCCCAGCCACCCCGCCCCCACGAAACACGGAAGCCTATATCTCGCACAGTTTAAGAGCTAGGGCCACAAAAATTGGAGGATAGACTTATTGTAAGCCCCCCTAAATATCGGCAAAAAATTTTGGGGCCACGCCCCCTCCCGCCCCCAAAAATCTCGAAAATTTATATCTTCCACAGTTTTAGAGCTAGAGTCACCAAAATTGGAGGATAGACTTATTGTCAGCCCCCCTAAATATCGGCAAAAAATTTTGGGGCACCGCCCCCTCCCGCCCCCAAAAATCGCGAAAATTTATATCTTCCACAGTTTCAGAGCTAGAGTCATTAAACTTGGAAGATAGAATTCTGGTCAGCCCCTCTAAATATCGGTAAAAAAAAAATTGGGGCCACGCCCCCTCCCGCCCCCAAAAATCGCGAAAATGTATATCTTCCACAGTTTTAGAGCTAGAGTCAAGAAATTTGTAAAATAGACTTCTTGTCACTCCCTCTAAAGATCGGCCAAATTTTTTGGGGCCACGCCCCTTCCCGCCCCCAAAAATCGCGAAAGCTTATATCTTCCACAGTTTTAGAGCTAGAGTCACCAAAATTGGTAGATAGACTTCTGGTCACCCCTCTTAAGATCGACCATGCCCCTCCCGTTCCCAAAAACTTGGAATGCCGATTTTAAAATGGTATCAGAGTATTACGCAGTCGGCTCCGCCCGACTGCAACGTTCTCACTTGTTAATGTTGGACTTTAAAGAGACTGAGCTTTCTGCTCTTATATAAACAAAGATCTGATGGATCTCTCTTTTGAAATTATGACGAAAGAATGAGAGTCGGTTGCATCAGCCTGGATTTATGCCACGTCGAAAGAATTGACCCTTTGGTAGAAATAGCGATTCAGCGTGGGATAGCTTGAATTGATATTTTCCCCAGTGGTATCAAATAACAATATTTGGGCGCGAGTACATAATACATATGTTGGTGCGAGTACATAATACATATGTGGGTGCGAATATATAATGGGTTTTGTGTGCAATACATATGTTACGATATATATGTAGCGATGTGGGCAAAAGTATCGTATGTACCAAGCAATATTTGTTATACTATACACAGCTAATTCTCTTTCTTGGTCTTTATTACACGGTTTTGCTTTTACACAGTTTGAACATGAATTTTGTGTAATTTTTTTACATGATTTGAACTTTAAGGGCTACAATTTTTTTGACAAATTGAATTTTTGCAAATTTGTTCGATGTCATTTTTTACACGGTTTTTTCTGAAAAAAATCTACCGTGTAAAAAGAGAATTAAGTATTGCATATAAAATTTCAAACAAATTTCTAATCGATAGAAATTTTAAAGTTTTTAGTTTTATTGCACATAAGTACAGGTAAAAATACATTTGTATTAAATACAAATTATAATTCAACAAATCTTTTCAAATTATAACAAGTGAGAACGTTGCAATCGGGCGGAGCCGACTGCGTACAACTCTGATACAATTTTAAGAACAGCTGAAATCAAGTGAACAGAACATTTTTGCTGGTGTATGAGTGACCAGAAATCGTCCTTTCAAGCTTTTGGGTACGGGAGGGGGCGTGGTCAATCTTAAGAGGGGGTGACCAGAGGAGGGGGTGTGGCCCCAAAATTGTTTGCTGATCTTTAGAGCGGTTGCAAAGAAGTCTATCTTCCTTTTTTTTTTTTTTTTTTTTTTTGATTTTTATTTGGCAAGCTACATGGTGTTTACCCTATTTCCAGGCCGGTATAACTTTGAACTTTTAAAACCCATCTCAGTGGGGTGATGACGCTGTTTTCAGCACGGGTATGCTATAATATATATTGCTATAATTTTCTAAAGAAGCCGGCCGTTCCGCGACCGGCCAAGGATCCAGAGGTCCGACGGGTGCTTGCGCTTTAGACGCCTATGTCTCGCCGGTCTTGCGAGTTGTCTAGCCAGGCGGTTAGTGTGGTCTAACAAACGTGCACGATACCGGTTGGAGCTTTTACTTATGGCCTAACACACCGTTGGTATTTGAAGGTCGTTAAGGATAGTCTCATTTTCTACGTAATGTTGCCACTGAATATTGGTCATGCGGCGCAAAGACTTTGTTATTGTAGCTTGAACTCTTCTTAGGGTAGTGTCACATGCAGTCCCCCAGCAAGTGATACCCCAATTTAACGTTGGCAGTATAATGGCCTTAAATAGCCGTACTTTGGCTCTTAGGGAAAGACCACTCCCTGGTCTGAGAAGCCAGTCCAATTTCCCCAGTTTTTGGTTCACTGTCCTCTACAGTTCACAGAAAAAAATTTCGACCACGCCCACTTCCGCCCCCGTAATCGCGAAAATCGGTATACATTAATGCACAATTCGATTACACGTGTATATTTCCCGCAATTTTGGAGCTAGAGTCCACAAATTTAAAGTTTAGACTAAGGCTGACCACGCCAAGAGAGTCCGTCCTGGATTTTCCAGCCACGCCATCGCGAAAGCTTATATCTTCCACAGTTTTAGAGCTAGAGTCACCAAAATTGGAATATAGACTTCTTGTCACCCCCTATAAAGATCGGAAAAAAATTTTGGGGCCACGCCCCCTCCCGCCCCCAAAAATCGAGAAATTTTATATCTTCCACAGTTATAGAGCTAAAATCACCAAATTTGGAAAAAAGACGTCTGGTCACCCCCTCTTAAGATCGACCACGCCCCTCCAGTCCCGAAAAACTTGGAAGGCCGATTTCGGGTCACCCATACACCAGCAAAAAGAGCTGTTCACTTGCTTCCAGCTGTTCCTAAAATGGTATCGGCTTCGCCCGACTGCAACGTTCTCAATTGTTTTAAATGTGAAACTGTGTTTTTTTATGCCCTGAACCCATTAAAAATGGGCTAAAAGGGTATAATGAAGTTGTGCAAAAGTATGTTACAGGCATAAGGAAGCATCTCCGACCATATAAAGTATATATATTATTGATCAGTAATAACAGCCGAGTCGATCTAACCATGTCCGTCTGTCCGTTCGTCCGTCTGTCTGTCCGTCTGTCTGTATGAACACGCGGATATCAGAGACTATAATAGCCAGAGACTTCATGTTTGGAATATAAGTTCCGGTAGTCCCGGGACAGATCAAGTTTATTTCACGTTATCGATAACTCGTCCCGTTCAAAAGTTATCGATATATTTCGACTTCAAACCAGTGTTTTTTGGCCATAACTTGAAAGTTATAAGAGCTAGAGGCTCCGAATTTGGCACGTATAATCTCGAATAGCATACACATGTAAGAAATATTTCACTTTTTGGATACCACCCCCAATCCCCCCAAAAGTGAAAAACGGATTTTTGAAGGTACGACCTTGCAATTTGGTTTGGTCACAGATATTATTGACAATTGTTTGAACCAAAAATTTCAATAAGATCGGACAATAAATACAAGATATTTAAGATTTAACCTTTCATTGTGTGGGGCTCAGCAAAAAAGCAAGCTAACTTAAACCGCTTGCACTGCTTGTGCTGCTTATACAGCAGCATGTGGGTGTTTAGATTAGTACGAATAATTGTAAGGACTGGGTTCAGGGTATCTCTTAGTCGGGCGCTGACGACTAGAGCACTCTTACTTGTTCTGTGATTGTTTTCTAGTTGTTTGACCTGTGAATTATTGTTTAATGCAGATTTTCTACATTCCACTTGTGCCCTACAGTAAAAGTGTCAGTAATTAATTTGAAGTCAAATGCTGTGTCGGAAAGCTGGATTACAAAAAACCTCCATCAATAAAGTTCAGGAAAATATGCATATTACGGAGACGTCTCGACAGCATATTTTGGAATATTATTGGGGAATGTCGCAAAGAAAATAAATGGGAAAGGCGTGCCGATGATTCTATACTCTGATCGAACCTTAAGGCAATTTTGACTCTGCTAACTGCAGCACTGGAATTTCAATAGTAGTAAAAAATGGTTTTATCGCTTGGCATTTATTTTTTTCCTCTAAGAACTGGTCTATGAAATTAAATTTTTCTTTTAAAATATTGAATTCAACCTATTTAAAATATTTTTGAAAGAAATAATTAGAACAAGTGAGAACGTTGCAGTTGGGCGGAGCCGACTGCGTAATACTCTGATACCATTTTAAGAACAGCTGAAAGCAAGTGAACAGAACATTTTTGCTGGTGTATGAGTGACCAGAAATGGGCCTTCCAAGTTTTTGGGGACGGGAGGGGGCGTGGCCGACCTTAAGAGGGGTTGACCAGAAATCTATTTTCCAAATTTTGTGATTTTAGCTCTAAAACTGTGGAAGATATACATTTTCGCGATTTTTGGGGGAGGGAGCGGGCGTGGCCCCAAAATTGTTTGCCGATCTTAAGAGGGGTTGACAAGAAGTCTATCTCACAAATTTGGTGACTCTAGCTCTAAATCGGCAAAAATATAAATTTTCGCGATTTTTGGGGGCGGGAGGCGGCGTGGCCCCAAATCTTTCCGATCTTTAGAGGACTTGGCCAGAAGTCTACCCTCAAAGTTTGGTGGCCCTAGCTCTTAATCTGTGCGAGATATAGGCTTCCGTTTCGTGGCGGCGGGGTGGCTGGGGGCGTTCTAGTGGGCGTGGCTGAAAAAAACAGGACGCAATCTTTTGGGCTGGTCAGCCCAAGTCTAAATTCAAAATTTGGGGACTCTAGCTTCAAAATTCCGGGAAGTATACACGTGTTATGGAATTGTGCATTCATGTATATCGATTTTCGCGATTACGGGGACGGGAGTGGGCGTGGTCGAAATTTTTTTCTGTGAACTGGCCAAATATGGTGGCCTTAGCTCCAAAACTGCGGGAGATATAAGCATTTCAAATTAATTTTGGAGGGTGGGCTGGTGGGCGTAATAATGGGCGTGGCCGATTAACCTAGTATCCAATTTTTTCGAGAGGTCACCAGCAATAGACTTACCAAATTTGTTTACTCTAGCCTTAAAATTGTAGGAGATATTCACGTTTAATCGATTTGTGATTTGAGGTGGGCGTTGCACAAATTTGGAACAAACTTGATCTGAAGCAGATAACTATTATCATAAGATTTCAAGAGTCTATCTAATATCATTTCGGAAATACGTGCGTTCATCCAGACAGACGGCCCGACGGACATCCGAAAAAACCAATATACTATGAAAACCTTCGGTATCAGAGTATAAATAGGGTTTTTTAGTTACCAAAAAACTAATTTTCGTCATCGCTTTTATTTAACAAGTCTTTTAGCTTAAATTAATGTTTTAATTTTAAATATTCATTGCGATATTTTAGGGGAATGTTATTATTTATACACAGAATCTTAGCGTATACCATTTTAGGTTTAAGAGTAAGATCCAAGATGGTTATAAATTATTATTTCTTCGAATCACCAAAATATGCGTATAATTGTCCAATTGCAGATTTATTTTTTTTAATGTAGTCATGCGTAGCTTTTTTAAGGTAAATTTAGTTTTGTTAGGCAATATAGAGACAGAAACTGACTTCTACTTTTGAGGTCGGTGTGCTTCATTTCGATGCAGTCGTAGTCTGATGAGTGGGTTCGTGCACTACGGATAATTATAGGCAATTTACTAGGCGCACAAATCGCACGATTTCGCACAAAAGACTCGGAAGTATATATGCTACGTTAATTTAATGACAAAGGTAGAATTTATAAAAATGCCACCATAGCTTTAACGACTTTGTTGCGGTTTTTACACACGCAACTGTCGCAATACATACTTAATTTATTAGCAGTCTTCCTATGATCTACAATAAGCCTATATTTTACAAGAGCTGAGCACAGTTCATTGCAGCCCATCTTGCTCAGTTTTGTGCTTTTGGTCTGCACTAGTGTGATGGCACGGGCAGGAAGCTTTTCAAAGTATGTCTTAATTACCCACTTGTACCTCATGCAATTTCGTTTTGTTGTGAGGCACCGCAGTTGCTTTGTGCTGGATTTAATTCTCATGCACGAAAACATATCTTATCATTATTTATACCAGAGACCATTCAAACAATTTATTTTGTCTATTCATTTTCTTTTTAACTCTCCTTCATAGAATGTTTTTTTGGTTTTGATAAAGAAAGAAGCCATGTTCTTCTTTATACTCTTTTCAAAGAAAATAGTATATAAAGTGTGTGCTGAAGTGTGTAAAGCATAGAAGTAAGCATTAGGGAGTTATCGCGATGCAACTATGCACAGACACTTATTATTCAAAGGGACAGCATATTGGTCGGAGCCGGCCGGATCGGGCCGCTATATCTTATAGCTGCCATACAACTCTATGTCGGTTTTGGCCATAAATCCGATGTTTTCAAAGCAATCATTTTAAATTTTCTTGTACACTTGAACATCTTTATTACTCATCAATGCGTAAAATCGCAACAGGATTGAGTCATAAATAGCCTAGATATGAGTCATTAAATATTTTGAAAGAACAGGTGCATATGAGCAAACAAATCCAAGCACAAGTAAGCTTTTGACAGTCTGCTCTTCAAGGGATTTTGTCATTGATCATCAAAACGGTTTGTGGCGTAAGGGTTAAAGTGACGCCCTGACAAACGAAAGGTCCTGGGTTCAAATACCATCGGCGACTGGTCATTTATTTTCACTTTTTTCTTATTCTTCTTTTCAAATATAAAATAACTATAATCATATTCATTTGCTAAAAAAAAGTCTTAGAACAAAAACTATACAACGCGAAAAAAGCGATCAGTATAATCGAGTTTGTCACCGCATTTCAAAACTGCTTGGTAGCGTAAGTATTAGAGTGCTGCGCTGACAAACGGGAGAACACGGTTCAAATCCCAGCCGCGACTTATTGATTTTTATTTATTTTTTAAACTATGATACCGCAGGTACTCATAGTATATTGGTTTTGTCGGATGTCCGTCAGGCTGTCCGTCTGTCTGTCTGGATGAACGCACGTATTTCCGAAACGATATTAGATAGACTCTTGAAATCTTTTGTGTTATGATTATAGCTATCTGCTTCAGATCAAGTTTGTTCCAAATTTATGCAACGCCCACTGGGAGGCTGGCAAATCGATCACATGTCGATACACGTCAAACCACAAATCAATTAAGCGTGAATATCTCCCACAATTTTGAAGTTAGAGTAATCAAATTTGGTAGGTGGCCTCCCGAAAAAATTGGATCCTAGGTAAATCTGCAACGCCCATTATTACGCCCACCAGCCCCCCCTCCAAAATTAACTTGAAATGCTTATATCCCTCTCTCAAGAATCACAGTTTTAGAGCTAGAGTCACCAAATTTGTGAGATAGACTTCTTGTCAACCCCTCTTAAGATCGGCAAGCAATTTTGGGGCCACGCCCGCTCCCTCCCCCAAAAATCGCGAAAATGTATATCTTCCACAGTTTTAGAGCTAAAATCACCAAATTTGGAAAATAGATTTCTGGTCAACCCCTCTTAAGGTCGACCACGCCCCCTCCCGTCCCCAAAAACTTGGAAGGCCCATTTCTGGTCACTCATACACCAGCAAAAATGTTCTGTTCACTTGCTTTCAGCTGTTCTTAAAATGGTATCAGAGTATTACGCAGTCGGCTCCGCCCAACTGCAACGTTCTCACTTGTTCTAATTATTTCTTTCAAAAATATTTTAAATAGGTTGAATTCAATATTTTAAAAGAAAAATTTAATTTCATAGACCAGTTCTTAGAGGAAAAAAATAAATGCCAAGCGATAAAACCATTTTTTACTACTATTGAAATTCCAGTGCTGCAGTTAGCAGAGTCAAAATTGCCTTAAGGTTCGATCAGAGTATAGAATCTCGGCACGCCTTTCCCATTTATTTTCTTTGCGACATTCCCCAATAATATTCCAAAATATGCTGTCGAGACGTCTCCGTAATATGCATATTTTCCTGAACTTTATTGATGGAGGTTTTTTGTAATCCAGCTTTCCGACACAGCATTTGACTTCAAATTAATTACTGACACTTTTACTGTAGAGCACAAGTGGAATGTAGAAAATCTGCATTAAACAATAATTCACAGGTCAAACAACTAGAAAACAATCACAGAACAAGTAAGAGTGCTCTAGTCGTCAGCGCCCGACTAAGAGATACCCTGAACCCAGTCCTTACAATTATTCGTACTAATCTAAACACCCACATGCTGCTGTATAAGCAGCACAAGCAGTGCAAGCGGTTTAAGTTAGCTTGCTTTTTTGCTGAGCCCCACACAATGAAAAGTTAAGTCTTAAATATCTTGTATTTATTGTCCGATCTTATTGAAATTTTTGGTTCAAACAATTGTCAATAATATCTGTGACCACACCAAATTGCAAGGTCGTACCTTCAAAAATCCGTTTTTCACTTTTGGGGGGATTGGGGGTGGTATCCAAAAAGTGAAATATTTCTTACATGTGTATGCTATTCGAGATTATACGTGCCAAATTCGGAGCCTCTAGCTCTTATAACTTTCAAGTTATGGCCAAAAAACACTGGTTTGAAGTCGAAATATATCGATAACTTTTGAACGGGACGAGTTATCGATAACGTGAAATAAACTTGATCTGTCCCGGGACTACCGGAACTTATATTCCAAACATGAAGTCTCTGGCTATTATAGTCTCTGATATCCGCGTGTTCATACAGACAGACGGACAGACAGACGGACGAACGGACAGACGGACATGGTTAGATCGACTCGGCTGTTATTACTGATCAATAATATATATACTTTATATGGTCGGAGATGCTTCCTTATGCCTGTAACATACTTTTGCACAACTTCATTATACCCTTTTAGCCCATTTTTAATGGGTTCAGGGCATAAAAAAACACAGTTTCACATTTAAAACAATTGAGAACGTTGCAGTCGGGCGAAGCCGATACCATTTTAGGAACAGCTGGAAGCAAGTGAACAGATCTTTCTGCTGGTGTATGGGTGACCCGAAATCGGCCTTCCAAGTTTTTCGGGACTGGAGGGGCGTGGTCGATCTTAAGAGGGGGTGACCAGACGTCTTTTTTCCAAATTTGGTGATTTTAGCTCTATAACTGTGGAAGATATAAAATTTCTCGATTTTTGGGGGCGGGAGGGGGCGTGGCCCCAAAATTTTTTTTCGATCTTTATAGGGGGTGACAAGAAGTCTATATTCCAATTTTGGTGACTCTAGCTCTAAAACTGTGGAAGATATAAGCTTTCGCGATGGCGTGGCTGGAAAATCCAGGACGGACTCTCTTGGCGTGGTCAGCCTTAGTCTAAACTTTAAATTTGTGGACTCTAGCTCCAAAATTGCGGGAAATATACACGTGTAATCGAATTGTGCATTAATGTATACTGATTTTCGCGATTACGGGGGCGGAAGTGGGCGTGGTCGAAATTTTTTTCTGTGAACTGTAGAGGACAGTGAACAAAAAACTGGGGAAATTGGACTGGCTTCTCAGACCAGGGAGTGGTCTTTCCCTAAGAGCCAAAGTACGGCTATTTAAGGCCATTATACTGCCAACGTTAAATTGGGGTATCACTTGCTGGGGGACTGCATGTGACACTACCCTCAGAAGAGTTCAAGCTACAATAACAAAGTCTTTGCGCCGCATGACCAATATTCAGTGGCAACATTACGTAGAAAATGAGACTATCCTTAACGACCTTCAAATACCAACGGTGTGTTAGGCCATAAGTAAAAGCTCCAACCGGTATCGTGCACGTTTGTTAGACCACACTAACCGCCTGGCTAGACAACTCGCAAGACCGGCGAGACATAGGCGTCTAAAGCGCAAGCACCCGTCGGACCTCTGGATCCTTGGCCGGTCGCGGAACGGCTGGTTATTTTAGCAAATTATAGCAATATATATTATAGCATACCCGTGCTAACAACAGCGTCATCTCCCCACTGAGATGGGTTTTAAAGTTCAAAGTTATACCGGCCTGGAAATAGGGTAAACACACTATGTAGCTTGCCAAATAAAAATCAAAAAAAAAAAAAAAAAGTGATCTGTAGAGGACGTAACCAGTAATATATATTCCAAACCTTAGCTCTAAAACTGCGGGAGATATAAGCATTTCAAATTAATTTTGGAGGGGCGGCTGGTGGGCGTAATAATGGGCGTGTCCTATAAACCTAGCATCCAATTTTTTCAGGAGGTCACCAGCAATATACCAACCAAATTTGATTACTCTAGCTTCAAAATTTTGGGAGATATTCACGTTTAATCGATTTTTGATTTGAGGTGTATCGACATGTTATCGATTTGCCAGCCTCCCTGTGGGAGTGGACTAAATTTGAAACAAACTTGATCTGAAGCAGATAGCTATAATCATTACACATATGTATGTATTAAATTTTTCGCACTACCTTCATCATTGAATGTCTCACAAAAAGCAAACATTGCAATTCTCATATATCTAAAATTTATATTTCAAAGTTTGGTGGCCAAAGCTCTTAAACTGTGCGAGATATAGGCTAAAGACGTCACTAGTAATATATATTCCAAATATGGTGACCATAGCGCCAAAACTGCGGGAGATATAAGCATTTCAAATTATTTTGGGAGGGGGGCTGGTGGGCGTAATAATGGGCGTGGTCGATAAACCTAGCATCCAATTCTTTCGGGAGGTCACCAGGAATATACCTACCAAATTTGATTACTCTAGCTTCAAAATTGTGGGAGATATTCACGTTTAATCGATCTGTGATTTGAGGTGTATCGACATGTTATCGATTTGCCAGCCTCAGTGGGCGTGGCATAAATTTGAAACAAACTTAATCTGAAGCAGATAGCTATAATCATAACACAAAATATTTCAAGAGTCTATCTAATATCGTTTCGGAAATATGTGCGTTCATCCAGACAGACAGACGGACAGACGGACGGCCTGACGGACATCCGACAAAACCAATATACTATGAGTACCTTCGGTATCAGAGTATAAAAAGTGAAAATAAATTACCAGTATCTCAAAAACTGAGGGACTAGTTTGCATACATACAAACAGACAGACGGACAGATCAATCTTTTGTCATTCTAAACATAATGGCAGTAACTTTTGGGGGTCTCAGACGCTTCCTTCTATGCGTTACACACTTCAGCACAAACTTCGAAAAGCATTTCATTTACATTGAAAAGATTTTTGTGCAAATCAATAGAAATTGATTAGATTTTATTTATTAATTTTAAAAATTTTTTATTTAACATATTAAAAATAATTTATAGTAAAAAGTTTTAGTATTGTTTAAATTTAATAATAGCTTAATAGTATTATAAAAGTAAATTGAAATAATTTGAAAAATTTTTAATAAAATAAAATTTAGTTTATTGTACCTTGTGTATCAGCGTTTATTAAATAAAAAATATTTACATATATTTTTCTCCATTTTAAAAGAGTTAATACAATATAAAAGTTAGTGTAACAAAATTATTTTAAATATTATATTATAAATGAAATGCTATTCGTTTTTAAAGGTATCTAGTTTTTCAAAAAATAAATTTAATTTCTAAATTATAAATTTATTTAATAAATATTATTAATATTAATATTTAATTTTTATAAGCTATAAAATAAATGCTTAAAAATAATAAATAAATTTAATAAATATATGCTCAGAATACGCAATTGTTTATAATTATGTTATAGTTTATTTTATAAATAAAATTATTTATTGAACTTTAAATATTTATTGAAATATTAATTTTAATTTTTAAATTAAGTAATAATGATAGAATTAGTATATTGTATTGTAAAAATAAATTTTAATGATAAGTTTAAATTAACAAAAACATGTCTTTTTGAATTAAATTTAAAGTCTAACCTGCCCACTGAAATAATTTAAATGGCCGCAATATCTTAACTGTGCAAAGGTAGCATAATCATTAGTCTTTTAATTGAAGGCTAGAATGAATGGTTGGACGAAATATTAACTTCCCTTTCCCCATAACTATTTAGTTTTTCTTTTGTTATTAAAATACACGGTGACCCGACCACCATACCGTCACCGCAGTTACAAGATGAACTTTTAGATGTGCTAAATATCTGGCAAAATTCTACGATCTTTAATTACATTAGGATAACTACAATAAAACTAAACGCTCCGTAAAACGTTAATAACCAGGATAACAACAATATTTGAGATTACATAAAATACACTTTATCTAAGTTTGTAAGCTGTAATGATTTAAACAATAACGAAACACGAGTGTTCTTCGTAATTGGAGTGTTCCCATCTGTTATTTCGTTTACGTTGAATAATAGTTTGGGCAATGCCGGTTAACGGGTCACTACGGACCACATCCCTGCCGTAGAGAGTTGGTTTCATTAAATTGTCTATTTCTGTCCTTACTTATCTTTGAATGGGTCAGCTTCAAAACCTGTTTGTTAAAATACCTGTATGCCAAAGAAAATCTGACGGATGCAGCGTTATTGTGAATCGCCTGATGCCGGGGGAATGCACCTGGTCTCACGTCCATCCATTTATAATTGACACCAAGCCCAGCGGCAGCCGAGCTGTAGAAATAAGGCAGCAAGTCAAGTTAGCAATTTTGAAAGCAGAAAGTGCTCTGCATCAGAATAAGTCGATATACAATAACGCATATGCATAAGCGTAAAATATAAGCAGACTCGAAAAAGTAAAAAATCTTTGGTACGCCGAAAATAACCTTTCCCCACTTGTCTTTTAATTTTTATACTCTGAACCCATTAAAAATAGGTAAAAAGTGTATAATGAAGTTGTGCAAAAGTATGTAACAGGCAGAAGGAAGCATCTCCCACCATATTAAGTATATATATTCTTGTTCAGTATCAACAGCCGAGTCGATTTAGCTTTGTCCGTCTGTATGAACACGCGGATATCAGAGACTACAAGAGCTAGAAACTTCATATTTGGAATATAAGTTCTCGTAGTGCCGGGACAGTACAAGTTTGTTTCATTTTATCGATAACTCATTCCGTTTAAAAGTTATCGATCAATTTAGATTTCAGACTAGCGTTTTTGTGACATAACTTCGAAGTTATAAGAGCTAGAGGCCCCAAATTTGGCATGTATTATCTCGAATAGCATACACATAACAAATATTTCACTTTTTGGATATCAGCCCCATATCCCCCGCAAAATTAAAAAAAAAAACATTTTTGAAGGTACGATCTTGCAATTTGGTTTGGTCACACATTTTATTGCCAAAAGTATTAATTTTAATTTTTAAATTAAGTAATAATGATAGAATTAGTATATTGTATTGTAAAAATAAATTTTAATGATAAGTTTAAATTAACAAAAACATGTCATTTTGAATTAAATTTAAAGTCTAACCTGCCCACTGAAATAATTTAAATGGCCGCAATATCCTAACTGTGCAAAGGTAGCATAATCATTAGTCTTTTAATTGAAGGCTGGAATGAATGGTTGGACGAAATATTAACTTCCCTTTCCCCATAACCAAAAGTATTTCAATAAGATCAGACATTAAACACAGAAGTTGTTAAAGATTTAACTTTCTATTGTGCGGGGCTCAGTGATAAAGAAAGCTAACTGCTGAAACCGCTGGCACTGATTGTACTGCAGCATGTGTGTGTTTAGATTAGTATGAATGATTGTAAGGACTGGGTTCAGGGTATCTCGTAGTCGGGCACTCCCGACTATAGCACTCTTACTTGTTTTTGTTTTATCATTACAAAAAAATGTTCCTCTATTTCGTCGATCCATAGATATTGTGACATTTTTCTGACCTTCTGATCCGCATCAGGTTTTATGAACCAGTGCAAGCGTTTCCTTTTGTAATTTGCTGTTCTGAGCAGAGGAATTTTGGTGGCTATACATAATTGCTCGTGTTGATACATAATTTCCAGTTTCATTTGAAATCGTTATATATGAACTGAAGGGGTTCCGTTTAGCAGATGGGGCTTTAATATTTTTATACCCTGAACCCATTAAAAATGGGTAAAAAGGGTATATTGAAGTTTTGCAAAAGTATGTAACAGGCATAAGGAAGCATCTCCGCCCATATAAAGTATATATATTATTGATCAGTATCAACAGCCGAGTCGATCTAGCCATGTCCGTCTGTCTGTCCGTCTGTCCGTCTGTCTGTCCGTCTGTCTGTATGAACACACAGAATATAAGTTCTCCTAATCCCGGGACAGATCAAGTTTATTTCATTTTATCGATAACTCGTACCGTTTAAAAGTTATCGATAAATTTCGATTTCAGACTAGAGCTTTTTTGACATAACTTCAAAGCTATAAGAGCTAGAGGTCCCAAATTTGGCATGTATAATCTCGAATAGCATACACATGCAACAAATATTTCACTTTTTGGATACCATCCCCCCAAACCCCCCAAAAGGTCAAAAACGCATGTTTGAAGGTACGACCTTGCAATTTGGTTTGGTCACTAAATTGCTTGCCCCAAAAATTTCAATAACATCGGACAATAAACACAGAAGTTATTTAATATTTAACTTTCCATTGTGTGGGGCTCAGCGAAAAAGCAAGCTACCTGCTTAAGCCGCTTGCACTGCTTGTACTGCTTGTACATGCTTGTAGATTAGTATGAATGATTGTAAGGACTGGGTTCAGGGTATCTCGTAGTCGGGCACTCCCGACTAGAGCACTCATACTTGTTTTTATTAATTAATTAACTTAGTATCAATCATAAATAGTATAATTTATCTAACAGTATCAATTAAACTTAGAAATTACAAAAATTAAAAATTTAAAATTAAGGACAGTAGCGAACATGGATTTATAAATTTAACTAGCCATGTATTCCGCCAGCCGCAGCCACTCCAGAAGAGGGTAGCCAAAAAAATTTAATATTCCGACCACAGGCAAGGCGGGCGCTCGAGGTGAAAACATCTCAACCACACCCATATGACAGTAATTTTGTTATATTTATTGTTGTTTCACAGCTTTTGCTTATCTTTGTCGTGTCGTCGGATGTTTTGATGTCCTGAGATGCAGTTTATCTCTTATTGCTTACATTTTGCGGGGATTGGAAGTATCTAGCCCTCGGATCGACAGCTAGCCGGCTTCGACCCACCGAGAAAGAAGCTAAAATATAACAAGTATAGTGAAGATAATTGGAATTGATACGTTGGATGTGGTGTGTTGGATGCAGATTTCTTGGACGAATAAAATAAAATAAAAATTGAATCCTAAGTTTTTTGACCACGCCCACGTGTATGCCCACCAGCCCCCCTCTAAGACTAATTGGAAATGCTTATATCTCCCGCATTTTTAGCGCTTAAGTCACCATATTTGGAATATATATTACTGACGACGTCCTCTACAGATCACAGAAAAGCGCGCCCAATCTCGCCCCCGTAATCGCGAAAATCAATATACATGAAAGCACAATTCGATAACACGAGTATATTTGCCGCAATTTTGAAGCAACAGTCACAAAATTTAGAATTTAGACTAGAGCTGACCAGCCCAAAAGATTGCGTCCTGGATTTTCCGGCCACGCCCACTAGAACGCCCCCCAGCCACTCCTCCCCCACGAAAAACGGAAGCCTATATCTCGCACAGCTTAAGAGCTAGGGCCTTCAAACTTTGAGGAGAGACGTCTGGCCAAATCCTCTAAAGATCGGCCACTCCCAACCCCAAAAATCGAGAAGATTTATATCTTCCACAGTTTTAGAGCTAGAGTCGCCAAAATTGGAAGATAGACTTCTGGTCACCCCTTCTAAAAAATGGTAAGCAAAATTTTGGGGACACGCCCTCTTCCGCCCCCAACCATCGCGAAAATTTTTATTTTCCACAGTTTGAGAGCTAGAGTCACAAAATGTGGATAATAGACTTCTGGTCAAACCCATCCCCCCACCTCCTCTCTCTACGATCAAAATCAAAATTGGTGATCCACTACCCCTCCCGCAACCAAAAGTCGCGCAAATCCATATCTCCCACTGTTTTCGAGCTAGAATCACCAAACTTGGAAGGCCGATTTCTGATCACAAACAAATGACAAAACAAATTGATCTAGCCATGTCCGTCTGTCTGTCTGTATGTATGCAAACTAGTCCCTCAGTTTTTGAGCTATCGCGATGCAACTTTGCGCAGACACTTTTTATTCAAGGGGCCAGCACATTGGTTGGAGCCGGCCAGATCGGACCACTATATCTTATAGCTGCCATACAACTGGAAGTCGGTTTTGGCCATAAGTCCCATGTTTTCAAAGCTATCGCGGTGAAACGTTGCACAGATACTTATTATTCAAACATACATCACATTGATCGGAGCCGGCTGGATCGGACCACTATATCATATAGCTGCCATACAACTCGAAATAAATTAAATATTCTAAAAAAAAACAAAAACAAATGCCACGCGATACAAATAATTTTTACAGCATATGAAAGTGCTGCAGTTGGCAGAGTGAAAATTGTCTTAAGGTTCGAAAAGAGTATAAAATCTTCGGCACGCCGGAGATAATCCTTTCCCACTTGTTTTTAAAAGAATTTTTCTTTACAATCAACATAATAAATCAGGAGATATTGATTTTTCCAAGTGTACCTTTTATGCAAATTTAAAATTACTATTTTTCCATTATGTCGAAAACGGGCCTGACAATTTTGGCATTTATTCCGAACTCAGTAACCGGTTTTCAACAAGAAAAATTATTTAATGAAATTAAGCGGTAAGCGTGGGAATATGAAGTTCTGAGTCACATATTCCCATATCATATCAAGTATATTTCATTTAACCGATAATTCGTCCCGCTCAAAAGGTATAAGAGCTAGAGGTACCAAATTTCGAATGTATGTTTTCATCGATTATACAGAAGTAAAGAATGTTTGACTTTTTGTATACCTGCCCCCGATCAACCCAGTGTATCACTTATCACTTATTTTTGTAGGTATCCCACCTTGCAGTTTTGTTTATTCACACATTTTGTTGCGAATTCTATACCCTACAAGTCACGATCGGACACTTAAGACATTTAAGATTCACTGTTCAATATTGTAAGTAACAGCAAAGAATACGAAGCACAGCAACTGCATATTGCGCGCAGTTTGCAGCGTTGGATTGGATTTCTTGCGTTGCTGAAATGCTATGCATTAAAATACTGATTATAATAAACATATTTAGTTACCATACTACAATTTCTATACATTGAACAAAAACTTAATTATTTTGAGAGGGAGTGACAAGTAGTCTATCTTACAAATTTCTTGACTCTAGCTCTAAAACTGTGGAAGATATACATTTTCGCGATTTTTGGGGGCGGGAGGGGGCGTGGCCCCAAAAATTTTTTTCGATCTTTAGAGCGGTTGACAAGAAGTCTATCTCACAAATTTGGTGACTCTTTGGAGGGGGCGTGGCCCCCAAATTTATTGGACGATCTTTAGGGGACTTAGCCAGAAGTCTACACTCAAAGTTTGGTGGCCGTAGCTCTTAAACTGTGCGAGATATAGGCTTCCGTGTTTCGTGGGGGCGGGGTGGCTGGGGGGCGTTCTAGTGGGCGTGGCTGGAAAATCCAGGACGGAATCTTTCGGGGTGGTGAGCCCTAGTCTAAATTCCAAATTTGGGGACTCTAGCTTCAAAATTGCGGGATATATACACGTGTAATCGAATTGTGCATTCATGTATATCGATTTTCGCAATTACGGGGGCGGGAGTGGGCGTGGTCGAAATTTATTTTCTGTGGAAGACGTCACTAGTAATATATATTCCAAATATGGTGACCTTAGCGCCAAAACTGCGGGAGATATAAGCATTTCAAAATATTTTGGGAGGGGGGGCTGGTGGGCGTAATAATGGGTGTGGTCGATAAACCTAGCATTTTTTCGGGAGGTCACCAGCAATATACCTACCAAATTTGATTACTCTAGCTTCAAAATTGTGGGAGATATTCACGATTAATCGATCTGTAATTTGAGGTGTATCGACATGTTATCGATTTGCCAGCCTCCCAGTGGGCGTGGCATAAATTTGAAACAAACTTAATCTGAAGCAGATAGCTATAATCATAACACAAAATATTTCAAGAGTCTATCTAATGTCGTTTCGGAAAAACGTGCGTTCATCCAGACAGACAGACGGACAGACAGACGGACAGACGGACGGCCTGACGGACATCCGACAAAACCAATATACTATGAGTACCTTCGGTATCAGAGTATAAAAAGTGAAAATAAATTACCAGTATCTCAAAAACTGAGGGACTAGTTTGCATACATACAAACAGACAGACGGACAGATCAATCTTTTGTCATTCTAAACATAATGGCAGTAACTTTTGGGGGTCTCAGACGCTTCCTTCTATGCGTTACACACTTCAGCACAAACTTCGAAAAGCATTTCATTTACATTGAAAAGATTTTTGTGCAAATCAATAGAAATTGATTAGATTTTATTTATTAATTTTAAAAATTTTTTATTTAACATATTAAAAATAATTTATAGTAAAAAGTTTTAGTATTGTTTAAAGAAAAATAAATTTAATAATAGCTTAATAGTATTATAAAAGTAAATTGAAATAATTTGAAAAATTTTTAATAAAATAAAATTTAATTTATTGTACCTTGTGTATCAGCGTTTATTAAATAAAAAATATTTACATATATTTTTCTCCATTTTAAAAGAGTTAATACAATATAAAAGTTAGTGTAACAAAATTATTTTAAATATTATATTATAAATGAAATGCTATTCGTTTTTAAAGGTATCTAGTTTTTCAAAAAATAAATTTAATTTCTAAATTATAAATTTATTTAATAAATATTATTAATATTAATATTTAATTTTTATAAGCTATAAAATAAATGCTTAAAAATAATAAATAAATTTAATAAATATATGCTTAGAATACGCAATTGTTTATAATTATGTTATAATTTATTTTATAAATAAAATTATTTATTGAACTTTAAATATTTATTGAAATATTAATTTTAATTTTTAAATTAAGTAATAATGATAGAATTAGTATATTGTATTGTAAAAATATATTTTAATGATAAGTTTATATTAACAAAAACATGTCTTTTTGAATTAAATTTAAAGTCTAACCTGCCCACTGAAATAATTTAAATGGCCGCAATATCCTAACTGTGCAAAGGTAGCATAATCATTAGTCTTTTAATTGAAGGCTGGAATGAATGGTTGGACGAAATATTAACTTCCCTTTCCCCATAAATATTTAGTTTTTCTTTTGTTATTAAAATACACGGTGACCCGACCACCATACCGTCACCGCAGTTACAAGATGAACTTTTAGATGTGCTAAATATCTGGCAAAATTCTACGATCTTTAATTACATTAGGATAACTACAATAAAACTAAACGCTCCGTAAAACGTTAATAACCAGGATAACAACAATATTTGAGATTACATAAAATACACTTTATCTAAGTTTGTAAGCTGTAATGATTTAAACAATAACGAAACACGAGTGTTCTTCGTAATTGGAGTGTTCCCATCTGTTATTTCGTTTACGTTGAATAATAGTTTGGGCAATGCCGGTTAACGGGTCACTACGGACCACATCCCTGCCGTAGAGAGTTGGTTTCATTAAATTGTCTATTTCTGTCCTTACTTATCTTTGAATGGGTCAGCTTCAAAACCTGTTTGTTAAAATACCTGTATGCCAAAGAAAATCTGACGGATGCAGCGTTATTGTGAATCGCCTGATGCCGGGGGAATGCACCTGGTCTCACGTCCATCCATTTATAATTGACACCAAGCCCAGCGGCAGCCGAGCTGTAGAAATAAGGCAGCAAGTCAAGTTAGCAATTTTGAAAGCAGAAAGTGCTCTGCATCAGAATAAGTCGATATACAATAACGCATATGCATAAGCGTAAAATATAAGCAGACTCGAAAAAGTAAAAAATCTTTGGTACGCCGAAAATAACCTTTCCCCACTTGTCTTTTAATTTTTATACTCTGAACCCATTAAAAATAGGTAAAAAGTGTATAATGAAGTTGTGCAAAAGTATGTAACAGGCAGAAGGAAGCATCTCCCACCATATTAAGTATATATATTCTTGTTCAGTATCAACAGCCGAGTCGATTTAGCTTTGTCCGTCTGTATGAACACGCGGATATCAGAGACTACAAGAGCTAGAAACTTCATATTTGGAATATAAGTTCTCGTAGTGCCGGGACAGTACAAGTTTGTTTCATTTTATCGATAACTCATTCCGTTTAAAAGTTATCGATCATTTTAGATTTCAGACTAGCGTTTTTGGGACATAACTTCGAAGTTATAAGAGCTAGAGGCCCCAAATTTGGCATGTATTATCTCGAATAGCATACACATAACAAATATTTCACTTTTTGGATATCAGCCCCCAATCCCCCGCAAAATTAAAAAAAAAAACATTTTTGAAGGTACGATCTTGCAATTTGGTTTGGTCACACATTTTATTGCCAAAAGTATTTCAATAAGATCAGACATTAAACACAGAAGTTGTTAAAGATTTAACTTTCTATTGTGCGGGGCTCAGTGAAAAAGAAAGCTAACTGCTGAAACCGCTAGCACTGATTGTACTGCAGCATGTGTGTGTTTAGATTAGTATGAATGATTGTAAGGACTGGGTTCAGGGTATCTCGTAGTCGGGCACTCCCGACTAGAGCACTCTTACTTGTTATACCCTGAACCCATTAAAAATGGGTAAAAGGGTATTATGGTTTTGTGCAAATGTATGTAACAGGCATAAGGAAGCATCTCCGACCATATAAAGTAATATTATTGATCAGTATCAATAGCCGAGTCGATCTGGCCATGTCCGTCTGTCTGTCCGTCTGTCTGTCTGTATGAACACACAGATATCAGAGACTACAAGAGCTAGAGACTTCATATTTGGAACATAAGTTCTCCTAATCCCGGGACAGATCAAGTTTATTAAAATGTATCGATAGCTCGTCCCGTTCAAAAGTTATCGATAAATTTCGATTTTAGACCAGCGTTTTTTGGATATAACTTACAAGTTATAAGAGCTAGAGGCCCCTAATTTGACATGTATAATCTCGAATAGCATACACATGAACAAATTTTTCACTTTTTGGATACCACCCCCAAACCCCCCAAAAGTTAAAAAAACGCATTTTGAAGGTACGACCTTGCAATTTGGTTTGGTCACACATATTATTGACAATTGTTTGCCCCAAAAATTTCAATAAGATCGGACGATAAACACAGAAGTTATTTAAGATTTAACATTCCATTATGTGGGGCTCAGCGAAAAGCAAGCTAACTGCTTAGACCGCTTGCACTGCTTGTACTGCTTGTACTGCAGCATGTGTGTGTTTAGATTAATATGAATGATTGTAAGGACTGGGTTCAGGGTATCTCGTAGTCGGGCACTCCCGACTAGAGCACTCTTACTTGTTTTTGTTTTATCATTACAAAAAAATGTTCCTCTATTTCGTCGATCCATAGATATTGTGCCATTTTTCTGACCTTCTGATCCGCATCAGGTTTTATGAACCAGTGCAAGCGTTTCCTTTTGTAATTTGCTGTTCTGAGCAGAGGAATTTTGGTGGCTATACATAATTGCTCGTGTTGATACATAATTTCCAGTTTCATTTGAAATCGTTATATATGAACTGAAGGGGTTCCGTTTAGCAGATGGGGCTTTAATATTTTTATACCCTGAACCCATTAAAAATGGGTAAAAAGGGTATAATGAAGTTTTGCAAAAGTATGTAACAGGCATAAGGAAGCATCTCCGCCCATATAAAGTATATATATTATTGATCAGTATCAACAGCCGAGTCGATCTAGCCATGTCCGTCTGTCTGTCCGTCTGTCTGTCCGTCTGTCTGTCCGTCTGTCTGTATGAACACACAGATATCAGAGACTACAAGAGCTAGAGACTTCATATTTGGAATATAAGTTCTCCTAATCCCGGGACAGATCAAGTTTATTTCATTTTATCGATAACTCGTACCGTTTAAAAGTTATCGATAAATTTCGATTTCAGACTAGAGCTTTTGGGACATAACTTCAAAGCTATAAGAGCTAGAGGCCCCAAATTTGGCATGTATAATCTCGAATAGCATACACATGCAACAAATATTTCACTTTTTGGATACCACCCCCCCCAAACCCCCCAAAGGTCAAAAACGCATGTTTGAAGGTACGACCTTGCAATTTGGTTTGGTCACTAAATTGCTTGCCCCAAAATTTTCAATAAGATCGGACAATAAACACAGAAGTTATTTAATATTTAACTTTCCATTGTGTGGGGCTCAGCGAAAAAGCAAGCTACCTGCTTAAGCCGCGTGCACTGCTTGTACCGCTTGTACATGCTTGTAGATTAGTATGAATGTATGTATGAATTGTAAGGACTGGGTTCAGGGTATCTCGTAGTCGGGCACTCCCGACTAGAGCACTCATACTTGTTTTTATTAATTAATTAACTTAGTATCAATCATAAATAGTAGAATTTATCTAACAGTATCAATTAAACTTAGAAATTACAAAAATGAAAAATTTAAAATTAAGGACAGTAGCGAACATGGATTTATAAATTTTACTAGAGGGAGGACGCGTGGCTCAAGCCATGTATTCCGCCAGCCGCAGCCACTCCAGAAGAGGGTAGCCAAAAAAATGTAATATTCCGACCACAGGCAAGGCGGGCGCTCGAGGTGAAAACATCTCAACCACACCCATATGACAGTAATTTTGTTATATTTATTGTTGTTTCACAGCTTTTGCTTATCTTTGTCGTGTCGTCGGATGTTTTGATGTCCTGAGATGCAGTTTATCTCTTATTGCTTACATTTTGCGGGGATTGGAAGTATATAGCCCTCGGATCGACAGCTAGCCGGCTTTGACCCACCGAGAAAGAAGCTAAAATATAACAAATATAGTGAAGATAATTGGAATTGATACGTTGGATGTGATGTGTTGGATGCGGATTTCTTGGACGAATATGAGGAAAGTTGTTTATTAGTTATAAGCTATGGATTACCTCAATTACACTATGCAATTTAAAGATCAACAAATATTATTATAGCTCCAAAGCCTTAGAAAATTTCATTTTCATACCGAAGGTACTCATAGTATATTGGTATATTGTCTTTCCGTCTGGATTGAAATTTGTTGTGTTATGATTGTAGCTATCTGTTTCAGATCAATTGTATGCCACGCCCACTGGGAGGCTGGCAAAATTTGGTAGGTATGTTATCGGTGACCTCCCCAAAAAAATTAATCCTAAGTTTTTTGACCACGCCCACGTGTATGCCCACCAGCCCCCCTCTAAGACTAATTGGAAATGCTTATATCTCCCGCATATTTGGAATATATATTACTGGCGACGTCCTCTACAGATCACAGAAAAGCGCGCACACTCTCGCCCCCGTAATCGCGAAAATCAATATACATGAAAGCACAATTCGATAACACGAGTATATTTGCCGCAATTTTGAAGCAACAGTCACAAAATTTGGAATTTAGACTAAGAGCTGACCAGCCCAAAAGATTGCGTCCTGGATTTTCCGGCCACGCCCACTAGAACGCCCCCCAGCCACTCCTCCCCCACGAAAAACGGAAGCCTATATCTCGCACAGCTTAAGAGCTAGGGCCTTCAAACTTTGAGGAGAGACGTCTGGCCAAATCCTCTAAAGATCGGCCACTCCCAACCCCAAAAATCGAGAAAATTTATATCTTCCACAGTTGTAGAGCTAGAGTAGCCAAAATTGGAAGATAGACTTCTGGTCACCCCTTCTAAAAAATGTTAAGCAAAATTTTGGGGACACGCCCTCTTCCGCCCCCAACCATCGCGAAAATTTTTATTTTCCACAGTTTGAGAGCTAGAGTCACAAAATGTGGATAATAGACTTCTGGTCAAACCCATCCCCCCACCTCCTCTCTCTACGATCAAAATCAAAATTGGTGATCCACTACCCCTCCCGCAACCAAAAGTCGCGCAAATCCATATCTCCCACTGTTTTCGAGCTAGAATCACCAAACTTGGAAGGCCGATTTCTGATCACAAACAAATGACAAAACAAATTGATCTAGCCATGTCCGTCTGTCTGTCTGTATGTATGCAAACTAGTCCCTCAGTTTTTGAGCTATCGCGATGCAACTTTGCGCAGACACTTTTTATTCAAGGGGCCAGCACATTGGTTGGAGCCGGCCAGATCGGACCACTATATCTTATAGCTGCCATACAACTGGAAGTCGGTTTTGGTCATTAATCCCATGTTTTCAAAGCTATCGCGATGAAACGTTGCACAGATACTTATTATTCAAACATACATCACATTAATCGGAGCTGGCCGGATCGGACCACTATATTTTATAGCTGTCATACAACTGGAAGTCGGTTTTGGCCATAAATCCCATGTTTTCAAAGCTATCGCGATGAAACGTTGCACAGATACTTATTATTCAAACATACATCACATTGATCGGAGCCGGCTGGATCAGACCACTATATCATATAGCTGCCATAAAACTCGAAATAAATGAAATATTCTTAAAAAAAAAAAAAAACAAATGCCACGCGATACAAATAATTTTTCAGCATATGAAAGTGCTGCAGTTGGCAGAGTGAAAATTGTCTTAAGGTTCGAAAAGAGTATAAAATCTTCGGCACGCCGGATATAATCCTTTCCCACTTGTTTTTAAAAGAATTTTTCTTTACAATCAACATAATAAATCAGGAGGGCCTGACAATTTTTGCATTTTTTCCGAACTCAGTGACCGGTTTTCAACAAGTAAATTATTTAATGAAATTAAATTAAAAAGCTTACGTTTTTCTGGGATTTTGTGCAGTAAGCGTGGGAGTATGAAGTTCTGAGTCACATATTCCCATATCATATCAAGTATATTTCATTTAACCGATAATTCGTCCCGCTCAAAAGGTATTGCTAAATTTCGGCCACAAGAGTGGCCATAACTAAAAGTATAAGAGCTAGAGGTACCAAATTTCAAATGTATGTTTTCATTGATTATACAGAAGTAAAGAATGTTTGACTTTTTGCCCCCGATCAACCCAGTGTATCACTTATCACTTATTTTTGTAGGTATCTCACCTTGCAGTTTTGTTTATTCACACATTTTGTTGCGAATTCTATACCCTACAACTCACGATCGGACACTCAAGACATTTAAGATTCACTGTTCAATATTGTGAGTAACAGCAAAGAATACGAAGCACAGCAACTGCATAATGAGCGCAGTTTGCAGCGTTGGATTGGATTTCTTGCGTTGCTGAAATGCTATGCATTAAAATACTGATTATAATAAACATATTTAGTTACCAAACTACAATTTCTATACATTGAACAAAAACTTAATTATTTTGAACGTAAAGTTATAGTTACTTGAATACTTTATAGGTCGTAAAGGCAAATGTCTTATACCAACGTGATGGGCGTGGCCGAGAAATCCAGATCGCAAGCTTTCGGGCAGCACCAATTTAATCCATTTTGTTATTGATTTGTGATTTTGGGCATATTGAAATTCGCGACTACGATGGCGAGAGTGGGCGCGGTCCAGAAGTTTTTTCTACGATCTGGGGGGGCTAATATTTATTCCAAATATGTCGACTAAAACTATGGAATGGAACTATGGATAAGCAATTCCAATTATTATGGTGTAACGACATGTTATCGATTTAGAAAATCAGAACAGGGGAAACAGTAAATATCATTATTATTAGTGGGGACGTCACATGTTATGAACCCTTAGACGCAGTAATATCGGTGCCGAAATTCGACGACAACCAAGCAGCATATGAACTGTTTGAGCCACACGTTTAAAGCAGCTGGCATTTTCAAGCGGTTTTTATAATCAGAACTCTCTCTCTCTCACACATACACAGAATATTACAGCAGCATCCAACAGAAGCTCACGCTTCTGACAAATAAGATCAGAATGACTCAGGACGCGGCTTCAGCTACTATCTTGAACAAACAATTTCGGAAGGACGCCTTGCCTACTTCCGCCTACGGACTTACAAAAACTTTAAGAACTAAGGTTTTCCGCGCACAGCCCCAAGACTTACTGTCGGCACTAGCCCATCCTCGAGAGGCAGAGGTTAGTAACGAATGGGGCCTATTTGCGGGAAATTTTGCCAAGCACTCGGAGGATAAAGCACAGAAGCCCACAGGCCATAACATCCCAACCTCGCGTAATAGTTCCCGACAGAGTGGCTCCCAATTCCAGCGGGCTCAGCAGTGGGTCCCCCATTTTTCATAAACATAAAGCCAAGTTGAGGCGAACACAAGCTCGATTAGCAGCAAACACCGTTTCGCTCAGGCCTCAAGTTCGCAAAGCCTTCGTGCACCCGAACACATGGACGTTGATTCGTCTTCTCGTTTTAGGCAACCGACAAGGTTCCAGCAAAACATACGTAATACTTTTGGAAGTAACTCCGAAAAAGGCCAGAAGATCAACTACACTTCGCAAGAGCCAAAAGAGCTGAAATGAGTCAACAGCTTAAGGTCGGGGATTGACCTCTCAGATGCAGAAACCTGCCATTTTATAGAGGTCATTCCCTGCTACCGTTTATGGTGACAGCAGTAGCAGAGCGTAAACAGATTGCTCGTGGATACAGGGGCTTCATTACATCAAGCCTTTTCACGAGCTGAACCCCATAGTGCTCGTAGAATCCCCTTTTCAGGTTGAATCCATTCACGGCAGCACCGCTGCTAACCATAAATTCCTCATCCACCTTTTTGAAGTAGTCATATTTTTTCGTTAGGCCTCAATCTCTTAATACAATGAAACAATTGACTTCACTCAATGTAATTCAAACGAATAAAAGCATTCTCAGACCCTAATGAGGCTCTGCCATAAAAAAAAAATACTATTACAACTATAAGAACTAATGGATAACCATTATACTAACAAGTGAGAACGTTGCAGTCGGGCGGAGCCGACTGCGTAATACTCTGATACCATTTTAAGAACAGCTGAAAGCAAGTGAACAGAACATTTTTGCTGGTGTATGGGTGACCCGAAATCGGCCTTCCAAGTTTTTGGGGACGGGAGGGGCGTGGTCGATCTTAAGAGGGGGTGACCAGAAGTCTATTTTCCAAATTTGGTGATTTTAGCTCTAAAACTGTGGAAGATATAAATTTTCGCGATTTTTGGGGGCGGGAGGGGGCATGGCCCCCAAATTTTAGAGGACTTGGCCATAAGTCTACACTCAAAGTTTGGTGGCCCTAGCTCTTAAACTGTGCGAGATATAGGCTTCCGTGTTTCGTGGGGCGGGGTGGCTGGGGGGCGTTCTAGTGGGCGTGGCCGGAAAATCCAGGACGGAATCTTTTGGGGTAAACAGCTCTAGTCTAAATTCCAAATTTTGGGACTCTAGCTTCAAAATTGCGGGAAATATACACGTGTTATCGAATTGTGCATTCATGTATATCGATTTTCGCGATTACGGGGGCGGGAGTGGGCGTGCTCCAAATTTTTTTCTGTGATCTGTAGAGGACGTCGCCAGTAATATATATTTTTTAAATATGGTGACCTTAGCGCCAAAACTGCGGGAGATATAAGCATTCTTTTGGGAGGGGGGGCTGGTGGGCGTAATAATGGGCGTGGCCGATAAACCTAGCTTCCAATTTTTTCGGGAGGTCACCAGCAATATACCTACCAAATTTGATTACTCTAGCTTAAAAATTGTGGGAGGTATTGACGTTTAATCGATTTGTGATTTGAGGTGTATCGACATGTTATCGATTTGCCAGCCTCCCAGTGGGCATGGCATAAATTTGAAACAAACTTGATCTGAAGCAGATAGCTATGATCATAACACAAAAGATTTCAAGAGTCTATCTAATATCGTTTCGGAAATACGTGCGTTCATCCAGACAGACAGACGGACGGCCTGACGGACATCCGACAAAACCAATATACTATGAGTACCTTCGGTATCAGAGAATAAAAATCATACCCTCATCTAATGGGCAGCGCTGATTGGAACAACGCAGAAGTTGAGCAACTACGAGCACATTCGCCCCTCAAAGTCACCTACCTGGGTTGTTGGCACAATGTGAGCAGTATCTCAAGAAAAATCCAAGTTTTTCAAAAAAAATGTCTGGTTTTTTTTTGGTCTTCAATAAAACTCCGAAATACACTTAATGGGATTAGAAATTTAAATATCTTCAACGACCAACAGCCACTAATCTTTGCGGGGTCCGACAAAGATCCCGAAACGCATTTATCGACGAACATGGTGCGAAAAAAATCCAAAGGCCAGGAAAATAAAACTACGTTGCTGACGCGTTGTCACGCCCGCGCATAACCGCATTAAAAGAAACCTCAATTTAGACGTTGCACCAGCCACTGTGAGCAATCACTCACCCATAAAATAGACAAACCAGTAAACTGTTTCCGGAACCAAATTATCCTTCAAATTGCACAACTTGTTCGATGGCCAAGAACAAGCGCCATCCGACAAACAAGCACTCTGACAGACACCTATTTCATCCTACGTTGTGGAACAGATACCAAATTTTATCTCACATGACTTTGTATACTCTTTTCGAAAAAAATAGTATATTCAGTTTGTAACACATTGAAGAAAGCGTCGGAGACCCCCAAAAGTCACTGCCAGTATGCTTAGAATGACAAAAGAAATTTAGCCATTTCCGTCTGTCGGTATGGGATCTAGTCCCTTAGTTTTCGAGCTATCGCGATGCAACTTTGCAATTGGCAATGACTTAAAAAAAATACCAATTTTTTGAAAAAAAATGAATAAATGTTACGCGATAAAACGATTTATTATAATATATGAAAATTCATTGGTGTAGTTGGCAGAGTGAAATTTGCCTTAAGGTTCGAAAAGAGTATAAAATCTTCGGCACGCCGGAGGTAATCCTTTCCCACTTGTTTTATTTGTAATGAATCCCAGTGAAGCCCCAAAACGAGTTACCCAGTTTTTAACCAGAGTGCACTAGTCGGGAGTGCCGGACTAGGTGAAACCGTGAACCCAGTCCTAGCATGCATGCACTCATACTTACTTATCAGGGTACATTCATACAAACACACCCATACTGCAAGCAGTGAGCACCACATTATGGAAAGTATAGTCTTAAACAACGTCTGTGTTTATTGTCCGATCTTATTAACATTTATTTGGACATAAAATTGGAAATTATGTACTTGTACTATGTAATTAAATGTACTATAAAACAAAATTACAACTCTTACTTTCAAAAATTCATGTTTCGCATTTTTTGAGGGGATGGAGGGAAGGTATCCAATCTTAGATCTTATCAAATTTAATTTGTGGCCAAAAAACGATTGACTGAAAACTAAATTTATCGATACCTTTTGAACGGGACATGTTATCAATACAATTAAATAAACTTGATCTGACCAGAGACTACGACGCTCTGTACATACAGGCGGACATACAGACTGACGCACATAAATATATATCGACTCGGCTGTTGATAATGATCAGGAATATGGGGTCAGAGATGCCTTCTTATGCCAGTTACATACTTTTCCTTGAACTGGAACAACGAACGTTTGCAGGGCGTGCGTTGTCCCGCTGAGCTATCGCACCTATAAATATGACAAGCCACAGCTATATATATATATATATATATATATATATATATATATATAACGCAAAAGTATCGTATGTACCAAAAAATATTTGTTATACTATACACATATATACACCTAATTCTCTTTTTAGTTTGAACATACATTTTGTTTAATTTGTATATACTATGATTTGAATTTTTGGGGCTTCAATGAATTTTTGCGAATTTGTTCAATGTTTTTTCTGGAACCAATAGACCGTGTAAAAAAAGAATTAGGTATATTAGGATACTTTCGCGACGGTTCGAATTGCATATTTAAAACTAATTTTTATTCGATACAAACTTGAAAGTTTCTAGTGTTATTGCACAATACAAGTAAAAACAAGTAAGAGTGCTCTAGTCGGGAGTGCCCGACTAGGAGATACCCTGAACCGAGTCCATACATTCATTCATACTAATCTATCAATGTAAATACATACAAACACACACATGCTGCAGTACAAGCAGTGCAAGCGGCTTAAGCAGTTAACTTGCTTTTCACTGAGCCCCACACAATGGAAAGTAAAGTCCAAGTATCCAAAAAGTTAAATATTTTTAAATGTGTATGATATTCGAGATTATACATGTCAAATTTGGGGCCTCTAGCTAGTATAACTTTTAGGTTATGGTCCAAAAACGCTAGTCTGAAAACGAAATTTATCGATAACTTTTAAACGGGACGAGCTATCGATCAAATGAAATAAACTTGATTTGTCCCGGGACTAGGAGATTTTATATTCCAAATATGAGGTCTCTAGCGCTTGCAGTCTCTGATATCCGCGTGTTCATACAGACGGAAGGACAGACGGACAGATAGACAGACGGACATGGCTAAATCGACTTGGCTGTTGATACTGATCAAGAATATATATACTTTATATGGTCGGAGATGCTTCCTTATGCCTGTTACATACTTTTGCACAAAACCATAATACACTTTTTAACAATTTTTAATGGGTTCAGGGTATAACTAATAGGGAAGAAATATATTCGGCGTGCCGAAGATTTTATACTCTTTTCGAACCTTTAGGCAGTTTTCTCACTGCCAGCTGCACCACCGAAGTATTTAATGACGCATATCATTGCTAATTATAATAGGCATATGTGCAAAGTTTAATCGCGATAGCTTTGAAAACATGGGATTTATGGCCAAACCCGACTTCGAGTTGTATGGCAGCTATAAGATATAGTGGTCCGATCCGGCCGACTCCGACCAATGTGATGTCTCTTGGAATAACAAGTATCAGTGCAAAGTTTCATCGCGATAGATTAAAAAACATGGGATTTATGGCCAAGACCGACTTCCAGTTGTATTGCACTTATAAGATGTAGTGGTCTGATCCGGCCGGTTCCGATTAAAGTGCTGTTCCTTTAAATAACAAGTCTGTGCTAAGTTTCACCGCGATAGCTCTCCAAGCATGGGATTTATGACCAAAACCGACTTCCAGATTAATGGCAGATATACAAAATAGTGGTCCAATCCGGCCAGTTCCGACCAATGTGCTGTTACTTTGAATAAGTCTCTGTGTAAAGTTTCATCGCGATGCTTCAAAAACTGAGAGACTAGCTTGCATACATACAGACAGACGGACATGGCCAGATCAATTTGTCTTGTCATTCTAAGTCATTCTGGGGGTCTCCCACGCTTCCTTCCATGCATTACACACTTTAGCACAAAGTTAATATCCTATTTTCTTCAAAGAGTATAAAAATTGACTGCTTATTAAAATAAAATTAAGGATAATCTGCAAAAAAAATAAGTAAATGTGCTCTAGTCGGGAGTGCCCGACTAGGAGATACCCTGAACACAGTCCTTATATACATTAATACTTACCAATCAATGCACATCCATACAAACACACACATACTGCAAGCACCTTAAGCAGTTTAAGCAGGCTAACTTCGTCGCAAGGCCCCACACTATACAAAGGTAAATCATGAAATTTTCCGGACATAACGTAGAAAAATGAGTGTTTTTCACTTTTGGGGGATGGGGGTACGGTATCCAAAAAGTGAAATATTTGTTAGATGTGTATGCTATTCGAGACTATACATACAAAATTTGGTATGTATAACATAACTTTCAAGTTATGGAAAAAAAAACACTGGCCTGAAATCGAAATTTATCGATAACTTTTGAACGGGACGAGTTATTGATAAAATTAAACAAAGTTGTACTGTCCCGGGACTACGAGAACTTATATTCCAAATATGAAGCCTCTAGCTTATTAAGTCTCTGATATCAGCATGTTCATACAGACGGACAGATAGACATGGCTAGATCGACTCGGCTGTTGATACTGAACAAGAATATATACACTTTATATGGTCGGAGATGCTTCCTTATGCCTGTTACATACTTTTGTACAAAACCATTATACCCTTTTTAACCATATTTAATGGGTTCAGGGTATAAAAACGAATGACTGCATTTCTCATATATTTGAATTTTAAAAGAAATGCAAAACTTAACTGTTCATTAAAATATAGAAAAAGAGACTATACAACGATAAAGTGAATATAGGTATGTTAAAGAAGACTAAGTAAAACGAGAAATTCACATCGCATTCTTATTCACAAACCTATATTGCCGTAGCTACTCTGCAGACAAATAATTTTGTATTTCACTACGATCATTTCGATCGCAAGCCAAAAAGACCCTGGTACAATAAAGTTAACTAGTTATTATCGCCCTAATGTTTTACCAGTTGATGAGTTAGTGGCTTTAAACCCAATTTGAATCAAAAAGTCAATTTCGTGAAAAATAGTGGATACGATAATTTCGCGCAAAGGGCTCGATTTAATTTGAGCTATCAGTTAAACCTTCCATCGCCAAAGAGAGAGGAACCGCATTATTGGTTAACATGTCAAAGCTTCAGACTCAGGAAACAAGCTAAATAACATTGAAAAACTATGTATAAGAAAGTCCGCCTTATGATTTTTAATAACAAAAGTGCAGTACTTTATATGCATACTGTACATAAATTAAATTACAATAGTGACTTACAAGTAGAAAAATTTTAATACGCGATATTAACAGCAATACGCGATATTCACAAGTCTAGAAAAACTAACATTAAAAACCTTCCAAAATGACTTATGGCTATATACAAATTATGTGTATGTAAATGTACTTGTTCTAACAATAGTGTAGGGATATTTGTTAAGAGGAGCTTAGCAGTGAGCGTCTTTCTAAGAATTTTTTTTCTTATAATAATTAGTTTTTTCTTATTTTTTTGGTTGTACATACCATTAATTAAATAAATCAATTATATTTATGTATAAGTGTATTTGTATAACGTGTTTTTTTGCGGCAATCCTGTCTGAATTAGCTGGTCAATCAAATTTCGTATTTGACTCTAAGTTCTGTCCATAGTGCAGAACATACACATGAACAAACAAATGTTGGCTACATAGGTATGTATATATATATACATACATATGTTCTTACGCATGATAATACAATTTAAAATCTAACATTTGATGTCTGTCTGATACAGGTGCTTGTTTGCATTGTAAATGTTGGAGTTGTTGTAATTTCTCCGTTTCTCACAATGTGTGTCTGCCCAATGTTTGTCACGTGGCAATCGTATGGGAATGTGCGGATATCATTGTTGTAGTTGTGCTTGCTGTTGTAGTTAGACTGCATCGGAATTAGTGTTATTCCATTCTTTGGGTTTTGGTTTTGCTGTTGCTGCCAATACAGAAGCCGTTACTGCTCTAACTCTTGTTGTTGTGTTTAACTGCAGCTTTACTGTTTTTCAATCCTTTGTGTTTTGTTTTTCGAGTGATTGCTGTAGCTCTTGCTCTTGCCCCAGATCCTGGTCGGCCTGATCCTGATGTTGCTCGGGTATTAATTTATTAATATTAAACATATTGTTGTTATTATTGTTGTTGCTATTGCTGTTAATAGAATTTTGCTCATTATTATTGTGGTTGTCATCCGACTTTTTATACATCTGCAACACTTGCTTCGCTTTACTTTCCCACAGCATACGGTTGGCTTTTAGCTACACGGAGTACATTTCATAGAATATAGACATGAATGAGTTAGGGTACAATATTTTATGTATATACATATACACGTATATACGCATATTTTAGCCATTTTATGGTAATTTATATGATAAAAATACATAAATTTGTTATCGTAGAATATACATTATATGCATACACGCATCCTACATATGAATGTATTCATATTTCGAGCGTTTGCAATGGAGCCCCGCTAAGCTGTCATTATTTGTTTTTGAGATTTTCGTTGTTGTGATTGCTGTTGTTTTTATACTCTGATACCGAAGGTATTCATAGTATATTGAGTTTGTCCGTCCGTATATTTTGAAGATAATCACCAAAATCGGAATTTAGATTGGGACTGTGACTACCGCAACGCCCACTAGAACGCACCCCCGCCACCACGAGCAACGGAAGCCTATATCTGCCACTGTTTTAGAGCTAACGTAACCAAACTTGAAAGGTAGATAGCTGTTGAGCTTACTTAACGGTCAGCCCACGATCACTAACGCCGTCACCCATACACCAACAAAAAGGTTCAGTTCCACCCGCTTTCTGCTGTTCTTACAATGGTATCAAGAGTATTACGCAGTTGGTCTCACTTTTTATTCCCTGAACCCATTAAAAATGGGTAAAAAGTGTATAATGGTTTAGTGCAAAAATATGTCACAGGCATAAGGAAGCATCTCCGACCATATAAAGTGTATATATTCTTGATCAGTATCATCAGCCGAGTCTATCTAGCAATGTCCGTCTGTCTGTCCTACAAGAGCAAGAGACTTCATATTTGGAATATAAGTTTTCGTATTCCCGGGACAGATCAAGTTTCTTTCATTTTTTTGATAACTCAACCCGTGCAAAAGTGATCGAACAATTTCAATTTCAGACTAGTGTTTTTTGGCCATAACCTGAATGTTATAGGAGCTAGAATGAAAATAGCCTAAAGGTTCGAAAAGAGTATAAAATCTTCGGCCCGCCGATCATTACACCACATAGTTTTGTTAAGTTCGTTCTTAGTATGTGAAGATTAATACATTGAATACTTCTGTTGATTTAAAAACACTTTTATTGAGCTTACTTATATTTTAATTAAACAGTTAAAAAAAAAAGTCCCGTACGACACTGATCAAATTTAACTTTAAACAAAAGCATACATAATTTTTGGGTAAAATCAATACCATTCTAAAGAGACATCAGTAGACCATTTTCTAAAATTAGTCACATTGAAATATTACCTCAGGTTTCGCGGAAATCGTCGTTTGAATTCTTGGCCACGAAAATAAGTTATTGTTCCGTTCAGACGTCTTGTTATACTCTGATACCGAAGGTAGTCATAGTATATTGGTTTTGTCGGATGTCCGTCAGGCAGTCCGTCTGGCCGTCTGTCTGTCTGGATGAACGCCGTATTTCCGAAACGATATCAGATAGACTCTTGAAATCTTTTGTGCTATGATTATAGTTATCTGCTTCAGATCAAGTTTGTTCCAAATTTATGCCGCGCCAACTGGGAGGCTGGCAATTCGATAACATGTCGATACACCTCAAATCACAAATCGATTAATCGTGAATATCTCCCACAATTTTGAAGTTAGAGTAATCAAATTTGGTAGGTATATTGCCGGTGACCTCTCGAAAAAAATCCTAGGTTAATCGGCTACGCCCATTATTACGCCCACCAGCCCCCTCCAAAATTAATTTGAAATGCTTATATCTCCCGAAGTTTTAGAGCTAAGGTCACCATGTTTGGAATATATATTACTGGTGACGTCCTCTACAGATAACAGAAAAAAAATTCGACCATGCCCACCCCCGTAATCGCGAAAATCAATATAAATGAAAGCACAATACGATAACACGAGTATATTTGCCGCAATTTTGAAGCTAGAGTCCCAAAATTTGGAATTTAGACTAGAGCTGACCAGCCCAAAAGATTGCGTCCTGGATTTTCCGGCCAAGCCCACTCGAACGCCCCCCAGCCACCCCGCCCCCACGAAACACGGAAGCCTATATCTCGCACATTTTAAGAGCTAGGGCCAACAACCTTTGAGGGTAGACTTCTGACCAGGTCCTCTAAAGATCGGCCAAAATATTTGGGGGATACGCCCCCTCCCGCCCCAAAAAACGGGAAAATGTATTTGTTCCACAGTTTTAGGGCTAGTGTCACCAAATTTGGAAGATATACTTCTCGTCAGCCCCTCTTATGATCAGTAAAAAATTTTGGGGCCTCGCCCCATCCATCCCCCAAAAATCGCGAATATGTATACTTTCCATAGTTTTAGAGCTAAAATCACCAAATTGGGAAAATAGACTTCTGGCCACCCCCTCTTAAGGTCGACCACGTCTCCTCCCGACCCCAAAAACTTGGAAGGCCGATTTCTGGTCACCCATACATCAGCAAAAATGTTCTGTTCACTTGCTTTCAGCTGTTCTTAAAATGGTATCAGAGTATTACGCAGTCGGCTCCGCCCGACTGCAACGCTCCTCACTTGTTTTTTATGCCCTGAACCCATTAAAAATGGGTAAAAAGGGTATTATGGTTTTTTGTGCAAAAGTATGTAACAGGCATAAGGAAGCATCTCCGACCATATAAAGTATATATATTATTGATCAGTATAAACAGCCGAGTCGATCTAGCCATGTCCGTCTGTCTGTCCGTCTGTCTGTATGAACACGCGGATATCATTTTATCGATAGCTCGCCCCGTTTAAAATTTATCGATCCAATTTCGATTTCAGACTAGCGTTTTTGGCACGCAACATCAAAGGATTATAAGCTATAGACCCCAAATTTAGCATGTATAATCTCGAATAGCAAACACATGTAATACATATTTCACTTTTTAGATACCACCCCCCAAAAAGTAAAAAAAATGTACGACCTTCCAATTTGGTTTGGTCACACATGTAGTCCGACAATTGGTTGCCCCAAAAAGTACAATAAGATCGGACAATAAACGCAGAAGCTATTTAAGATTTAACTTTGTGTGCGGCTCAGCGCAAAAGGAAGCTAACTGCTTAAACCGCTTGCAGTGCTTGTACTGATTGTACTGCCTAGCATGAGTGTGTTTAGATTAGTATGAATGATTGTAAGGACTGGGTTCGGGGTATCTCCGAAAGTCGGGCACTCCCGACTAGAGCACTCTTACATGTTTTTAAATTATGTTTTGTAAAACGAAAATTTTCCCAAAATAAACCTTAGCACCAATGCGTAGTGGTTATGGGCTTATTAAGAGTCTTAAGTTAAACCTACTGTCAACAGCAAGATCCGTTTTATTTTAACTTTTTATCCTACCTGAACCAATTAAAAATGGGTAAATAGGGAAAATGAAGTTGTGCAAAAGTATGTAACAGGCAAAAAGAAGCATCTCCGACCATATAAAGTATATATATTCTTGATCAGTATCAACAGCCGAGTCGATCTAGACATGTCCGTCTATTTGTCCGTCTGTCTGTATGAACGCGCGGATATCACAGACTACAAAACCTAGAGACTTTATATTTGGAATATAAGTTCTCGTAGTCCCGGGACAGATCAAGTTTGTTTTATTTTATCGATAACTCGTCCCGTTCCCATATTGGAGTAACTCCGACCATATAACGTGTATATATTATTGATCAGTAATATCAGCAGCCGAGTCTATCTAGCCATTTCCGTCTGTCTGTATGAACACGTGGATGTCAGAGACTACAAGAGCTAGAGACTTTATATTTGGAATTTATGTTGTCGTAATCCCGAGACTGATCAAATTGAAAGTCATTTTATCGATAACTCCTTCCGTTCAGAAGTTATCGATTAATTTCGATTGCAGACCAGCGTTTTTGGCCATAACTTAAAACTTAATAAGTAAGACTGCTTTAGTTGGGATTGCCCGACTGGGAGATACCCTGAACCCAGTCCTTACATTCATTCATACTAATCTGTCAGTGTGCATACATACAAACACACACAGGCTGCAGTACAAGCAGTGTAAGTGGTGTAAGCAGTTAGCTTGCTTCTGCACACCCCACACTATGGAAAGTTAAATCTTAAATACCTTCTGTGTTTATTGTCCGACCTTATTGGAATTTTTTTGGGCTCACAATTTTGGGCATACGAATGTGTGTCCAAGCCAAATTGCAGTCATACCTTCAAATATGCGTTTTTTGAACATTTGGGGGGATTGCGGCGTGGTATCCAAAAAGTAAAATATTAGTAACATGTGTACAATATTCGAGATTATACATGCCAAATTTGAAGTTATATCCCAAAAACGCTTATCTGAAATCGTAATTTATCGATTACTTTTGAACGGGACGAGTTATCGATCAAATTAAATAAAATTGATCTGCCCCGGGACTACGAGAATTTATATTCCAAATACGAAGTCCCTAGCTCTTATAGCTCTGATATCCGTGTGTTCATACAGACAGACAGACGGACGGACAGACAGACGGACATGGCTAGATCGACTCGGCTGTTGATACTAATCAAGAATATATATACTTTATATGGTCGGAGATGCTTCCTTATGCCTGTTGCATACTTTTGCACGAAAACATTATACACTTTTTACCCATTTTAATGCGTTCAGGGTATAAAAACGCATTTTTGATGGTATGACCTTGCATTTTGGTTTGGTCACACAATTTAATTTACCAATTGTGTGCCCAACAAATTTCAAAAATATCGGACAATATACACAGAATATATATATATGTGTTCGGACAATCGCATGTCGCATAATAAAATGTCATTTATATTATTTAATCATATTATTTAAGATTATACAGTTATATTTAAATTATTTGTGTTATTTTTGTTCTTGTTGTCTTCATCTGGCTTAGGCTTTCGCGGATTTTTTTTCTCCCAATTCGATTTGTAAGCCACGTAAAAGCACTATAAAATTTATTGCGCTGAATATGCAGACTCCAGACTCTAGGCACCTGAACAAAATTCAATAGAAATAATAACAAATATAGACAAATATTTAAGAACATTAATACATAATTATATATAGCCACTTTTGTGCATATTTTAAACACACTACTTACCTTGCTTCATTTCACATCTGCACAGAAAAAAATAGGCAGAAGAAGACTATGTTTTTTGCATCTATTTTTTGTATAAAAGTTGATTTATATAAAAGTAATTTTTAAATGTGTAGAACGATATTACTTTCAAAAACACTTCGAAAACACCGCACTTGCTAAGTACTTCTGAGACGAACACATCGACTAATATCTGAGTACTGCTGGATAGTACTGGATAGTACTGCTTTAATAACACCAATAACGACAAGCAGCAACCGCATGTTATAGTAGCTGAGGCAAAACAAAGAAGTAAGAGTGCTTTAGTAGGGAGTGCCCGACTTACTTTCATTTACATGTTCAAAGTTATCGATAAATTTCGATTTCAGACCAGTGTTATTTGGCCATAACTTGAAAATTATAAGAGCGAGAGGTAGGTCTCGAATAGCATACACATCTAACAAATATTTAACTTTTTGAATACCGTACCCCCATCTCGCCAAAAGTGAAAAACACTCATTTCAATGTATGACCTTGCAATGTGGTTTGATGACCGCTTTCATATCCAATGTTATGTCCTGGAAATTTCATAAGGATCGGGCACTAAATACAGAACTTATTTCAGATTTACCTTTGCATAGTGTGGGGCCTTGCGAAGAAGTTAGGCTGCTTAAACTGCTTGCAGTATGTGTGTGTTTGTATGGATGTGCATTCATTGATAAGTATGAATGGATGTAAGGACTGGATTCAGGGTATCTCCAAGTCGGGCACTCCCGACTAGAGCACTCTTACTTGTTTTTAATGAGTTTAGAGAATAAAAACTCAAGCAACATAAAAATGCAAACCATTTACAAAATGGGGTGTCAGATTTTTTCAGTCCAACAGATCATCTGAGCCTCTGTGACAAATAAAATAATGTGGTCGAGCCTAATGGATATACGTATTGGGATATAAGTAAAACAAAAACAAGTGGGAAAGGATTATCTTCGGCGTGCCGAAGATTCTATACTCTTTTCGAACCTTTAGGCAATTTTCACTCTGCCAACTGCACCACTGAAATTTCAAAAGTAGTAAAAAATCGTGTTATCGCGTGGCATTTATTTTTTTGCTCTAAGAATTGGTACCAAATGAATTTAAATATTTCTTTAAATTATTGAATTCAAGCTATTTGATATATATTTGAAAAAATAATTAGAAAAATCATAAAAAGCAATAAGTCGCGGCTGGGATTTGAACCATGTTCTCCCGTTTTTCAGCGCAGCACTCTAATACTTACGCCACCAAGCAGTTTTGAAATGCGCTGACAAACTCGATTATACTGATCATTTCTTTTGCGTTGTATGTGTAATGACCAGTCGCCGCTGAGTTTCGTACCCGCGAGCTTTCGTTTGACAGCGATACTTTACCCCTTAAGCCACAATCAGTTTTAATGATCGGTGACAAAATCCCTTGATGAGCATATCTTCGCTATTTATGACTCAATCGTTTTGCAATTTTACTTATTGATGAGTTAAAAGGATGTTCAAGTGTACAAGGAAATTTAAAGCAATTGCTTTGAAAACATCGGATTTATGGTCAAAACCGTCTTAGAGTTGTATGGCAGCTATAAGATATAGTGGTCCGATCCGGCCGGCTCCGACCAATGTGCTGTCCCCTTGAATAATAAGTGTCTGTGCAAAGTTGCAGCGCGATAGCTCAAAAACTGAGGGACTAGTTTGCATACATACAGACAGACAGACAGACGGACATGGCTAGATCAAGTTGTTTTGTTTTTCTAAGTTACTGCCAGTAAACTTTTGGGGGTCTCAGACGCTTCCTTTTATGCGTTACAAACTTCACCACAAACTTAATATACTATTTTCTTCGAAAAGAGTATAGCAAATGCGGAAGGATTATCTTCGGCGTGCAGATTTTATACTCTTTTCGAAATTTTTGGCAGATTTCACTACATTATATTTAACGCCTATACCTAGAATTGTCCGCGAACTGTTTATTTAAAAATAATTTATTACGTTTATCATCGCCATTTATGTTGCAATCGCTTTGAAATTATAAACATTGATGAATAATAAGGATTTTCAACTGTATGTGGTAATTAAAGGCGATAGCTAAAACATATGCGAAACACGACCATGACCATTGTTCAAAAGCTAAGGAACTAGTTTTCATACAAGCAGACAGACAAGCAGACGAACATGGTCATCCTAACCATACTAGAGGTAACTTTCGGGGGTCTAAGACTATTTCTTCTATGCATTGCATACTTCAAAACAATATTAATATACTATTTTCTTCGAAAAGAGTATAGCTAGTAAGGACGGATTATTTTCGGATTGTGGGGCGATTTCACTAGCTTATAATCAAATAATTACGGTTATGTATGCTTTTGCCTGTTATAGAATTGTCCACGACAGCCCATTAATTTTGCAGCTTGCGCTGTACACCTTTTCTTTTAAATTAGTTTATGACGCATATCTTTTCTATTTATAGATCAATAGCATTGAAATTTGAAACATTGATGAGTAATAAGGATATTATAGTATCCAAAATAAGCGATAACTTCAGCATTGTTGGACATATTCGTAGAAACATTTTATTATACATGGTATACGTTTATTTAAGCATGATTATACTGTTTCCAAAGAAAATAGTATGTTTATTAATTATTCCTGAAGTTTGTAATGATTAAAAATAATGGATACTCTCAAAGGACACCCATTCAACTTGCCATATTTTACATGTTTTTATAGATAAAGTCAACTACAGCTACAACCCTGTACATTTTTTTTTACATCCGTAAAAATCATGACTTATGATTCATTGTCCCTGCTCGATTAACAGTGTGTCTGTCCAACTAACGAACTAACCGACCGACTGATCTGCTCGCCTGGATGTCTGCCTGTTTGATTGTTTGTTGCACATACCTTAGATGTATTGTCCTGCACCCATGCATCGGGCTTACCGTAGTCCGGCGGATTTGCATACGGATCGTAACTCAACACGGAGAGCATTGGCGCAATGTCGGCCATGTCACGCACCACATCGCCGGGTATCTGGCCCACCCACTTGGAAAGTGCCTCAAGATTGACCGGTTTAATGACTTGGTCCGATGACCGCTCCACTCTGCACACACGGGAGAGACAATTGAAACGGCTCATTGCAATTAGTTAATGATGACACCAGGGGATGCATACCATTACTCACTTGGACAGCGGCACACCATTAGGCTTATTAATAAACTGCTCATGATGCAGCACCGCATCATTCCATGGCACATCCAAGAATTTCAAGATTTTGCGCATCCATTCCTCTGGATGCAGCACAAGCTGCTCATAGTACACCTGCAAAAAGAAACATAAATAGCACTATCCGACATCAAAATATTCATTTTTGAAAACAGTATATTTCAGTTTTCAGCAGTGTTATTATTCGTATATGCGCAATTTATTATTAAAACAAGTAAGAGTGCTCTAGTCGGGAGTGCCCGACTACGAGATACCCTGAACCCAGTCCTTACAATCATTCTTACTAATCTAAACATACACATGCTGCAGTACAAGCAGTGCGAGCAGTGCAAGCAGTCTAAGCAGTAAGCTTGATTCTTTACTGAGCTCCACACAATGGAAAGTTAAATCCCTAAAAACGGCTGTGTTTATCACCCGATCTTATTGAAATTTTTTGGGCAGAGACTAGGCATTAAAATGTGTGACCAAACCAAATTGCAAGGTCATAACTTCAAAAATGCGTTTTTTGAACTTTTGGGGAGATTGGGGGGTGGTATCCAAAAAGTGAAATATTTGTTACATAGGTATGTCATTCGAGATTATACATGCCACATTTGGGGCCTCTAGCTCTTAAGCTTTTGAAGATATGACCCAAAAGCTCAGGTCTGAAATCGAAATTTATCGATAACTTTTGAACGGGATGAGTTATCGATAAAATTTAATAAACTTGATCTGTCCCGGGCATACGAGAACTTATATTTCAAATATGAAGTCTCTAGCTCTTGTAGTCTCTGATATCCGCGTGTTCATACAGACGGACGAACGGACGGACAGACAGACAGACGGACATGGCTAAATCGACTTGGCTGTTGATACTGATCAAGAATATATATACTTTATATGGTCAGAGATGCTTCCTTATGCCTGTTACATACTTTTGCACAAAACCATAATACCCTTTTTACCCATTTTTAATGGGTTCAGGGTACAACAAGCACATCAAATCAAAAATTAAAAACAAAAAAAATGTTTTCAAATAGAGACGAAACATTTTTAAATCCGGCACTTGTTTTGGAGCTACAGAGTGATTTTATACAGGCAAAATAAGTGGTGTTCCATGAACAATCAAATAAGTTATTTGTTCTTGAGCTATAAATGAAAGTTCACTTTTACAATAGCAAGCACGAACTACGGAAAGGCAGTGTAAACTTAAAATACTTCGATTCTGGAATTTATTTCCATTCTGGATTTATTTCCATTCCTTAAGTAAAATCTACGGCTATATCCGAGAATGAAGTCTAAGCTAAATACTTTGAAAATACTATTCATTTATTAAACAGTATTTTCAAAGTAATTATTATTATTTGTTTAGACAACATTTCGGCTTACACCGACATATTTTTTTAACCTACGAGTTTAAATTATATGCAAAACAATTGTTCTTATCAGCACTTTGAATCACAATTCAATATTAACACACGCATAGCTTAGCTCCACGATCAAAAGTAGTTTGAATGAAGCAAATATCCAAATACTTTTGTCCACCCGCCAACAGAATTGGTATTTTATGAATATAAATTTTTCTTTTGAAATATTTAGTTCAATGCCAGTTGTATGGCAGCTATAAGATATTGTGATCCGATCCGGCCGGCTCCAACCAATGTGATGTCTCTTTGAATAATAAGTATATGTGCAAAATTTCATCGCGATAGCTTTAAAAACATGGGATATATGGTCAAAAGCGACTTCGAGTTGTATGGCAGCTATAAGATATAATGGCCCGATCCAGCTGGTTCCGACCAATGTGCTGCACATTTGAATGATAAGTGTCTGTGCAAAGTTGCATTGCGATAGCTCAAAAATTGAGGGACTAGGTCCCATACATACAGACAGACGGACATGGCTAAATCAATTTGTTTTGTCATTCTAAGCATACTGGCGGTGACTTTTGGGGGTCTCCGACACTTCCTTCTATGCGTTACACACTGCAGCACAAACTTAATATAATATTTTCTTCTAAAAAGAGTATAAAAAGCATATTTATACATTCTTACAATTATTATTAGTAAATATAGATAAGTTAATACAACGAAATCTAATTTTATGGCACTGGCCTTCAGCTATGTTTGTGTAGACGTACGAATATGGATTTGTTGTTTTTAATACCCTGAACGCCTTGAAAATGGGAAAAGGAGTATAATGAAGTTGTGCAAAAGTATGTAACGGGTATAATGATGCATCTGTATCAGTATCAACAGCCTAGTCTCTTTAGCAAGTCTGTATGCTTAATCCTCCATCCATCTGTCCGTCCGTCTTTATGAGCACGTTAATAATCTGATATTCTTCAGACAAGCAACCCAAAATGTTGCTGGAGGGTAACAACACAATTAAGAAATCAATATACCCTTCACAATTAAGAAATCATTGTACCCTTAATTCAAATCTGTGCTTGAATGTTAACACTACTTCAGCATAAAAGCCATAAGCCTTTACTCATCATTTTGTCCGTGAGATCGTAAGTGTCCTCGACCACACTAGAATGTGAAAGAATGTGATCAAACGTGACTTCAGCCCCTTACATACTTTCCCCACGATCGCACGTGACTTTGACCCCTCACCCATTAAAAAAGCAATAAATCAATTGACAGCTAACTTCCGCACTCAGCGTGCCCATTCACCTACTACTAGATGAGTTCATGACACGAAATATAACTTGATAGCAGTAGCTGCAAAGGCCTTTAACTATCTATCGTGTCCGTTTGTTTGTCCTTACGTCCATCTGTCCGTCTGTCTGTATGATCACGTGAATATCAGAGATCTTAAGAGTTTGTGACTTCATATTTGTAATAAAAGTTCTCGTTTTCCCTGGTCAGATCAAGTTTATTTAATTTTATCAATACTATTCAGATCAGCGGTTTTTTAACCGTACCTTGAATGTTATAAGAGCTAAAGGTACCAAATTTAGTATGTATAATCTCGAATAGCATACAGATGTGCAAAATATTTTTCCTTTTTTAATAATAAACGTTAAAACATACACATTTCCCACAATTCTTAAGCTATTATCATCAAATTTGGTGATAAAATATCCACAAATTATAAACGAAACGATCCATTGCATCATCAATGCGAAACGATGGACGTACACCTTGCCATTATGCAGCCACTTCGAAGTCGTTTTTTTATCAACCTTACATGGAAAACATTCCTTATTTCAGCATCATTGAAAAAAAAATTTACATTTGTTTCGTCCATCCACATATATTGTGCCATTTTTCTCACCTTCTCTCAAGTTTTATGAACCAGTGCAAACTGTTCCTCTTGTAATTTGCTGATCTGAGCAGTTTTTGAGTCTTTGAGCATTTGTAACAAAGTTTTGAGATCGTCCTATCGATGCGGCATTGAACTTATACGTTGCCATTCGGAGCCCACAATAAGTATTTTTTCCTCTACAGTGCCAGTAAGGTCCACAGCTCAAATAATATTATTACAACTTCAAAACGTTTATTTTGTTTCGATTTTCCGAAATCATATTTTCTGTAACTAAAAAAAAACTTAAAATTTATTCACTTGAATTTGCGCACACCTATTAATTTGTCTAGCTCAATTTGACGACAGAACAAATAAACAACATTTCGTTTCATTGTATGATAATAAAACCAATTTGGACATACGGCATCCAAATTTGGGGAACTGCCAGCCTAAGCAACCGCAAAATTTTACAAACATTTCAAAACAAAGCACTGCGCATTGCGTCCAATGCACACACATATACCATGAAAACCAAATAATACACAACACTCTCCAAATCCCCTGGGTCAGCGAGGAGATCACAAGATACAGCACCAACTACATAAAGAGGCTACACCAACACGAAAAGAACTTTGCCATTGGTCTGTTAGACACCAGCAACACAACCAGAAGACTAAGAAGAACACATCCCTTGGATCTCCCCTAGGTTCCAAACGTACTAATCAAGCTATATAACTGAAACACTATTAAGTCTCCCATTATAGCATTTAATAATTGTCTTAGCTAGACAGATTTTAATTAATATGATTACCATGCAGAAAAAAAATAAAAAAACAAACAAACAAATTTGAGGCCTGAACAAATAAATATTTTGTGTTATTGAGGATATGTCGGTATTTCATATTTGTTATGAGTAGCGACTCCCTGCAATTACATTATTAAGCTATTAAAAGTATACCGAATATATTAATTAATAGCTCCAAAGTTAGAGCTGAGAAAATAGCTTTGAAAAACTTTTTAAACGGCACATTTTTGATGCAAGAATCCCAGTTTAGTAGTCTTAAATAACGCGTAAACGAATAATGCTATTGAAAACTGGCATCCGGCTTGCCTATGGTTTATTTTATATTGTTTTTTAAAGGCTAAAAGTCTTCACAATCAACAAACTAAATTGTAAGATATGGATACTTTAAGTTTCTTTTTAAAAAATTGGAAATCTAGCCTTTTCCATTAGCTCAAAAGCGAACTCAGCGGCTGTCGCATGGTGTTATTTGTGTTACCTTTTATGTTTTACTGTAAATTAATTTAACTAAGTCAAATGAATGAGCTTGTGTTGTTTTTTTTTTTTTGGGTTTTTCTGCTCTGCTTTGTGTTATTTATGTACATTTTATAATTCTTTGCTATGGGGGGGACAGCAAAGAATACGATGCACAGCGTGTGTGTTTTCTTGGGTGCTGATGATTAAAATACTGGTTGTAATAAACATATTTACTTACGATACAAAAATTATCTATTCGCCAAATACGGCTCAACTAACAATATTATAACCTGAATAATTTTTACATCGTAAAGGCAAATGTCTTATAGGGTCATACCTCGATCAACGTCGTTATATCATTACATACAAGAATATAACTATTGATATAGCCATTCAAATACTAATAATTAGGCACCACTACAACTAGTGGTGATCTTAATTAAAGATCTGACCCCCAGTCAATTGTCCAGCATGTGAATAGCCAGAGAACACTCACCATCATGCATCGGTCCTTGCCAATGTCACGGCATTGTTCGTGCATCAGCTCGATAGCGTGGTTCCACTTCTGCATGCACTGTCGGTAGCTAGTCAAATCAAAGCCGGTGATTGTCACCTTGCGGGATATAATCGAATGAACTGTTGCCCGTCCATCTCGCACCATGAATAGGAATTTCGCCTGCAAACATCCAAAAAGAGTTAATAAAGGGTAATACACATACATACATATCCATGTTCAATCAAATATGGCTTACATTGGGAAATAGCTCGATTACATAGGAGCCCATTTTGAGCGTTAGAGGATCTTTGTTACATAGGCGCGGTGCCGGCTCACCATGTTTCGCAATGATTTCTAAGCAGAACTGAGCGATTGCGCTGTTCATGACCTCCTTAGTGATGCCGGCCTCCTGCAGGCGCAGCGACTCCTTCTCGGACTTCAGCCAGTGCGAGCGCAGCTGCAAAATACGAGGAATTACGCGCGTCTCCTGCCCGCATCTAAATGAATGAGACGCGGAGCCGGAGGGATGAAATGAAGGTATAAGAAATAGAATGTGAATGACCATAAGGACAAGCACCTGAATAAGAATGAAAATGAATAGCCATGTACAAAACAGTATACATATTATTGATCAGTAGCAACAGCTGAGTCGACCTAGCTATGTCCATCTGACCGTCTGTCCGCCTGTATGAATACGCGGATCAAGTTTATTTCATTATAACAACACTTAAACCTAACTTAAAAGATATAAAAGCTAGATGCACCGAGTTTGCATACTGTCCCCCAAAAGTGCAAAACACACAGTTTTGTTGTAGCCAATTTTTTGCCTAAAAATTTAACAAAGATCGCACAATAAACACAGAAGTTGTTTAAGATTTAACTTTTCATAGTGTGGGGCTCAGTAAAGCAGCAAGCTAACTGCTTAACCTGCTTGCATTGTATATGTGTATAGTCGAAACGAAAGAGCGCGCTTTCAGAGAGTGTGACGTCAACTTTATTGTCTGAGCTTTTTATACCCTGAACCCCTTAAAAATGGGTAAAAATGGTATAATGATTTTGTGCAAAAGTATGTAACAGGCATACGGAAGCATCTCCGACCATATAAAGTATATATATTCTTGATCAGTATCAACAGCCGAGTCGATCTAGCCATGTCCGTCTGTCTGTCCGTCTGTCCGTCTGTCTGTCCGTCTGTATGAAAACGCATATATCAAAGCCTATAAGAGCTAGAGACTTTATATTTGGAATATAAGTTCTCGTAGTCCCGGGACAGTACAAGTTTGTTTCATTTGATCGATAATAAATTTTGAATACCGTATACATTCGTTTGCTCGTAAGCATACTTAAGTTTTTGAGAGGTATTTAAATCACTTAATATAAATGTTTTAGATAATAATTGAGCAGATGTATATAATAAAATGTAAAAATCGTTAATTTTTCACTTTGGTTCCGAATAAATTTGCTTTTGTGACAGTCCGATAATAGCCTCTATTGAGAATTACTTGTATGAGAGTTATAGAAAGTTATAGACAGTTTTTACCCAATTTCGGCAAAATTCTTGGGAGTATTATAAAGATCGTAAGTGCTCAGATCGCTCAAGATATCTGTAAAAACAAGAAAATTGTTCATTCAATAACATGTTTTCTGATACTTCCTTTAGAAGCTGTTTGATTTCGGTTATTTTTTGCCCGACAATAACCAATATGCCGTGCTGAAAATCAAATTTCACTTTCAAATGGTCGTGCGCAGTATACATCCACATCTTTCAACTAGGTGTGATACGCTTTCATTTTAATTTGTGATAAAAAGTAGCGGTATAACAACAGTTTTTGTCTGACCCAATATTCACTTTGTGCTGAATTTTGAAGGAAGCGTCGGAGACCCCCAAAATTTACTGCCAGTATGCTTAGAACGACAAAACAAATTCATCTAGCCATGTCCGTCTGTCTGTCTGTATGTATGCAAACTAGTCCCTAAGTTTTTGAGTTATCGCGAAGCAACTTTGCACAGACACTTATTATTTAAAGGGACAGCACATTGGTCGGAGCCGGCCGAATAGGACCACTATATCTTATAGCTGCCATACAACTCTAAGTCGGTTTTGGCCATCAATCCGATGTTTTTAAAGCAATTGCTTTAAATTTCCTTGTACACTTGAACATCCTTATAACTCATTAATGGGTAAAATTGCAAAACGATTGAGTCATAAATAGCGAAGATATACGTCATTAAATATTTTGAAAAAACAGGTGCATTCGAGCAAACAAAGGCAAGCGCAAGTAAGTTGTTAACAGTCTGCTCTTCAAGTAATTTTGTCATCGAACATCAAAACGGCTTGTGGCGTAAGGGGTAAAGTGACGCGCAGACAAACGCAAGGTCCCAGATTCATTCTCAGCGGCGACTGATCATTTAATTTAATTTTTTTCTTATTCTTCCCTACAAATATTGTTTTTCAAATATAAAATAGCTTGAGTTTAATATTTTAAAAGAACAATTTAAATTCATTTGAACAAAAAAATAAATGCCACGCAATAAAAATATTTTTTACAGCAAAGTGAAAGTTGCCTAAAGGTTCGAAAGAGTATAAAGTCTTCGGCACGCCGAAGATAATCCTTCCCCAGTTGTTATACCCATTTCGAAGATAATAGTATATTAAGTTACTGCTGAAGTTTGTAACGCATAGAAGAATTAACCATGTTTTCAAAGCTGTCGGCATCCATTTCCTGATACACTTGAACATCCTTATAACTGAACAATGTTTAAATTCTAAGAACAAACAAGTAAGAGTTCTCTAGTTGGGAGTGCCCGACTAGTAGATACCCTGAACCCAGCTCTGACATCCATTCATACTTGCCTAATAGTGTGCATACATACAAACACACACATACTGCAAGCAGTGCAAGCGGTTTAAGCAGTTAGCTTGCTTTTTTCACTTTTTTGACTTTTGGGGGGATTGGGGGGTGGTATCCAAAAAGTGAAATATTTGTTACATGTGTATGCTATTCGAGATTATACATGCCAAATTTGGGGCCTCTAGCTCTTATAACTTTTAAGTTAAGGCTCAAAAACAGACAGACGGACGGACGGACGGACAGACAGACGGACACGGCTAAATCGACTCGACTGTTGATACTGATCAAGAATATATATACTTTATATGGTCGCAGATGCTTCCTTATGCCTGTTATATACTTTTGCACAACACAGAAGAAGTGCCCGACTAGAAGATACCCTGAACCCAGTCTTTAAATTTGTTCATACTAACCTTATCAGTGTACATACATGCAAGCACACACATGCTGCAAGCAGTACAAGCACTTTAAGCAGTTAGCTTGCTTCTTCACTGAGCCCCACACTATGGAAAGTTGAGTTTTAAACTTCTGTAGGTCGTACCTTTACTTTTTTGAACTTTTGAATTTTTTTTTTGGATTGGTGTGTGGTATCCAAAAAGTGAAATATTTGTTACATTTGTATGCTATTCGAGATTATACATACCAGATTTGAGGCCTCTAGCTCTTATAACTTTGAAGTTATGTCCCAAAAACGCTAGTTACATAATATATTTATTTTAAATTGCTTTTTATACCCTGAACCCATTAAAAATGGGTAAAAAGGGTATAATGGTTTTGTGCAAATGTATGTAACAGGCATAAGGAAGCATCTCCGACCATATAAAGTATATATATTATTGATCAGTATCAACAGCCGAGTCGATCTAGCCATGTCCGTCTGTCTGTCCGTCTGTCCGTCTGTATGAACACACAGATATCAGAGACTACAAGAGCTAGAGACTTCATATTTGGAACATAAGTTCTCCTAATCCCGGGACAGATCAAGTTTATTAAAATTTATCGATAGCTCGTCCCGTTCAAAAGTTATCGATAAATTTCGATTTCAGACCAGCGTTTTTTGGATATAACTTACAAGTTATAAGAGCTAGAGGCCCCTAATTTGACATGTATAGTCTCGAATAGCATACACATGTAACAAATATTTCACTTTTTGGATACCACCCCAAACCCCCCAAAAGTTAAAAAACCCATTTTGAAGGTACGACCTTGCAATTTGATTTGGTAACACATATTATCGACAATTGTTTGCCCCCAAAATTTCAATATGATCGGACAATAAACACAGAAGTTATTTAAGATTTAACTTTCCATTGTGTGGGGCTCAGCGAAAGAGCAAGCTAACTGCTTAAACCGCTGGCACTGCTTGTACTGCTTGTACTGCAGCATGTGTGAGTTTAGAGTAGTACGAATGATTGTAAGGACTGGGTTCAGGTATCTCGTAGTCGGGCACTCCCGACTAGAGCACTCTTACTTGTTTCTAATATAAATAAGGTAATTCCTTGTAATTTACTATGCTTATTACTAGAATTTATTATACTCTTTCGAAGAAAATAGTATATTAAGTTTGTGCTGAAGTTTGTAACGCATAGAAGGAATCGTCGGAGACCCCCAAAAGTTACTGCCAGTAAGTATGCTTAGAATAACAATACAAATTGATCTAGCCATGTCCGTCTGTCTGTCTGTATGTATCAAACTAGTCCCTCAGTTTTTGAGCTATCGCGATAAAACTTTGCACAGACACTCATTATTCCAGAGTACAGCACATTGGTCGGAGCCGGCCGGATCGGACCACTATATCTTATAGCTGCCATGCAACTCGAAGTCGGTTTTGGCCATATATCCCATGTTTTTGAATCAATCGCGATGAAACTTTGCACTGATACTTATTATTCAAAGAGACATCACATTGGTCGGAGCCGGCCGGATCGGACCACTATATCTTATAGCTGCCATGCAACTCGAAGTCGGTTTTGGCCATATATCCCATGTTTTTGAATCAATCGCGATGAAACTTTGCACAGATACTTATTATTCAAAGAGACATCACATTGGTTGGAGCCGGCCGGATCGGATCACTTATCTTATAGCTGCTATACAACTAGCAATAAATTAAATATTCTTAGAACAAAAAAAAAATGTTACGCGACAAATCGATTTTGAACAGCTTATGAAATTTCAGTGGTGCAGTTGGCAGAGTGAAAATTGAATATAGGTTCTAAAAGAGTATAAAATCTTCGGCACGCCGAAGATAATCCTTCCCCACTTGTTTTTAATGTCGATTGAGCCACAAATAGAGAACGCATCAGAGATCGGCAGCGGTGCACCGCAACTACAAGAACACCAATTGTTTTATTTTGCCAAATTTTGGTTTACTTGTTTCACTGAAAGTGTAACCACAACACATTTGTAAAGATGTACGAGTGCTCTAGTCGGAAGTGCCCGACTAGGAGATACCCTGAACCACGGCCTTACATTCATTCATACTAACCAGTCAGTCTACGTACATACAAACATACACATGCTTCAAGCAGTGCGAGCCGTGCAAGCAGTTTAACTTGAACTTTTGGTGGGATTGGGGGCTGGTATCCAAAAAGTGAAGTATTTGTTACATGTGTATGCTATTCGAGATTATACTTGCCATTTTTGGGGCCTCTAGCTCTTATAACTTTTAAGTTATGACCAAGAAACGCTGGTCTGAAATTGAAATTTATCGATAACTTTTGAACGGGATAAGTTATCGAAAAATGAAATAAACTTGATCTGTCCCGGCACTACGAGAGCTTATATTCCAAATATGAATTCTCTAGCTCTTGTAGTCTCTGATATCCGCGTATTCATACAGACGGACGGACGGACAGACAGACGGACATGACTAGATCGATTTGGCTGTTGATACTGATCAAGAATATATATACTTTATATGGTCGGATATGCTTCCCTATGCCTGTTACATACTTTTGCACAGGACCATAATACCCTTTGGGTTCAGGGTATACATATCACAGCGGTGCTTCGAGAATAAAGTATATGAAGATCCGAACAAAGTACGGATAGCTACTGCGCAAAGAAACAACCCAAGAGCAATTTGTGTATGTTTGAATATTGTGCGGTGTTTGTACCACCGCAACCGCAAATTTGATGTGAATACTAGTAGTGCTGAAAATAGGCACCGCTGCCGTTCTCTGGTGCGCATTAGTCACTGACTCATCTATACCAAACGTTTAAGCGTTTTCTGTGTTTATGTTTCGAGTGTTATAGCTACTTGAGTGTTATGTCGAAAAAGTGTTATTTTGAGAATATTGGTTCGATAAGGGAACATTTCGTAAATAATGGAAAGCCATATTGCAAAACCATTACAAATTCTGAAAAACACGAGTTCTCTAGTCGGGAATGTCCGACTAGGAGATACCCTGAACCCAGACATTCATTCATACTAACCTATCAATGTACATACATGCAAACATACTGCAAAAATGCTGCAAGCATTTTAAGCAGTTTGCTTGCTTCATCACTGAGTCTCATACAATATAAAGTAGAAACCAACAAGTAAGAGTGCTCTAGTCGGGACTGCCCGACTAGGAGATACCCTGAACCCAGTTCTGACATCCATTCATACTTGCCTAATAGTGTGCATACATACAAACACACACATACTGCAAGCAGTGCCTGCGGTTTAAGCAGTTATCTTGCTTTTTCACTGAGCCCCACACAATGGAAAGTAAAATCTTAAATAACTTCTGTGTTTATTGTCCGATCTTTTTAAAATTTGTAGAACATAACATTGGCTATAAAATGTGTGACCAAACCAAATTGCAAGGTCATACCTTCAAAAATGAGTTTTTTGAATTTTTGGGGGGATTGGGGGGTGGTATCCAAAAAGTGAAAAATTTGTTACATGTGTATGCTATTCGAGATTATACATGCCAAATTAGGGGCCTCTAGCTCTTATAACTTGTAAGTTATAGCCCAAAAACGCTAGTCTGAAATCGAAATTTATCGATAACTTTTGAATGGGTCGAGTTATCGATAAAATGAAATAAACTTGATCTGTCCCGGCACTACGAGAACTTATATTCCAAATATGAAGTCTCTAGCTCTTGTAGTCTCTGATATCCGCGTGTTCATACAGACGGACGGACGGACAGACAGACGGACATGGCTAAATCGACTTGGCTGTTGATACTGATCAAGAATATATATACTTTATATGGTCGGAGATGCTTCCTTATGCCTGTTACATACTTTTGCACAAAACCATAATACCCTTTTTACCCATTTTTAATGGGTTCAGGTATAAAAAATGAAATGTTACATGTGTATGCTATTTCAGATTATACATACCAAGCCTATAACTTTTAAGTTATGGACCAAAAACGCTAGATTAACTTTTCAAACAAACTTATATGCCAAATATGAGACTCGCCTGTTGATACTGATCAAAAATAAATATACTTTATGTGGTCAGAGATGCTTCCTTATGCCTGTTACATACTTTTGCACAACTTCAATGAAACTTTGATCACGTCCAGATCTGATAGCTAATCAGAAAATAGAGCCACCCTTGAACACAGGAGGCTATAATTTCCGAACGTCCGATGTATTATTAACTTTACACATATCATCATGTGCAACTATTAACACACCACTGACCTGAATGATGTATGTATGTGATTGAGCAAAAGACAGGAAGTTCCAAACTTACCGCACATCGGGATGAGCATCCAACATGGCGCGCATTAATGTCGTCCCAGATCTGGGCACACCGCCTATGAATATCAATGGCATCTCACGGTTGTATGAATAGACGCGTTGATTGTCATCTGTGACGTATTTCTGGACGCATAAGACAAAAAGGTGCATAGGCAAAAAATAAAAAAATTAAATTTGAGAAAAGTTGCAGGCAAAACATACCCACCTCCTTCCTAACCGTGCCGGTCTAGAACCTCGACCACACGCCAACTATTCGTGCTGGGCTAGAGCAACGCACACGCCTACTACTCATGCTGGACTGGACTACACACAAGTCACTACTCGTGCTGGGCTAGAGCCACACACAGTGATTAACTATACAAAAAACCATCTGCTGCAACGACTAAGATATCAACTGTTTTCATAATTTCTAGGGATACTCGTCTAACTGCTGGTGTTAATGGGAAAAATACCAAATACCACCATACCAAATTACCATACCATGCAACTGCCAAATGTATCCCGAGGATCTGATGATGAAAACTGGTAAATTTTGATGAAAAATTCCCAGATGTCTTGAAATAAAAATTCTGTTAAAAACTGACTTTGGCTTGTTTATAGGTGATTTTAAATAGTTTTTAAAAATATAATAGTTTTTACAATCAATATATATAGGTGATTTTACATTGTTTTTAAAAAGTTAATAATTTTTACAATCATTAAAGTGAATTTAAAGATATTGACATTTTTTAAATGGTAACTTTTTTAGAAATCGAAAATCTTGATCTTTTCGTTTATTTCAAAAACAGCAACTTTAAATTTTTTTTGGAATTTTTTCGAATTAATATATGTAATTATGAGCATGAGTTGACTGACCGCCTGGATGTCGTGAGCGTGCAAAGGGAGGGAGCAAGTGATGCTGATGGCAACTGCATTGGCGTTTGCAAACAAGTGTTTTATTCGGGAGTGGCCAACTAGGATATGTGTTGAACCCAGAACGCACTTTATACAAAAACAAGTAAGAATGCTCTAGTCTGTCTCTATTTCCGAAATGATATTAGATAGACTCTTGAAATATTTTGTGTTATGATTATAGCTATCTGCTTCAGATCAAGTTTGTTTAAAATTTATGCCACGCCCACTGGGATGCTGGAAATCGATAACATGTCGATACACCTCAAATCACAAATCGATTAAACGTGAATATCTCCCACAATTTTGAAGCTAGAGTAATAAAATTTAGTAGGTATATTGCTGGTGACCTCCCGAATAAATTGGATCCTAGGATTAATGGATCACGCCATTATTACGCTCACAAGCCCCCCTCCAAAATTAATTTGAAATGCCTATATCTCCCGCAGTTTTAAAGCTAAGGTCACCATATTTCGAATATATTTTACTGGTGACGCCCACTCCTGCCCCCGTAATCGCGAAAATCGATATACATGAATGCACAATTCGATAACAAGTTTATATTTCCCGCAATTTTAAAGCTAGAGTCCCCAAATTTGGAAATTTACACTACGGCTGACCAGCCCAAAAGATGGTGTCCTGGATTTTCCGGCCACGCCCACTAGAACGCCCCCAGCCCCCACTAAAGCCTATATCTCGCACAGCTTAAGAGCTAGGGCCACCAAACTTTGAGGGTAGACTTCTGGCCAAGTCCTCTAAAGATCGGCCAAAAAATTTGGGGGCCATGCCCCCTCCCGACCTCAACACACAGTTTTAAAGCTAGAGTCACCAAAATTGGAAGATAGACTTCTTGTCACCCCCTCTTAAGATCGCTAAAGAATATTTGGGGCCACGCCCCCTTCCGCCCCCAAAAATCCACAGTTTTAGAGCTAGTCACCAAATTTGGGATATACTTCTGGTCACCCCCTCTCAAGCTCATTACAAAAATTTTGGGGCCTCGCCCCATCCTCCAAAAATCGCGAAAATGTATATTTTCCAGTTTTAGAGCTAAAATCACCGAATTTTGAAAATACATTTCTGGTCACCCGCCTCTTAAGATCGACCACGCCCCTCCCGTCCCAAAAAACATGGAAGGCCGATTTCGGGTCACCCATACACCAGCAAAAATGTTCTTTTCACTTGCTTTCAGCTGTTCTTAAAATGGTATCAGAGTATTACGCAGTCGGCTCCGCCCGACTGCAAAGTTCTCAGTTGTTTTAACTTTTGGTATCCAAAAAGTGATATATTTGTTACATGTGTAGGCTATTCGAGATTATACATGCCAAATTGTGGGCCTCTAGCTCTTATAATTTTGAAGTTATATCTCAAAAACAGGTCTGAAATCAAAATATATCGACAACTTTTAAGCGGGACGAGCTATCGATAAAATTAAGCAACCTTGATCTTACCAGTAACTACGAAAACTCATATTCCAAATTTGAAGTCTCTAGCTCTTGTAGTCTCTGACATCGGCCTGTTAATACAGACATGGCTTAAGCTCTAACAACTTCAATAGGTGCTAAGCTAAGGAAATTTTTTGTTTCCAAAATATTTGCAAAAAACCATGGCGTTTGGGCGGGATAAATATAGAAGTGGTTATCGCGGCCAACAATACAAGAGCCGATTTCAGCTAATCCTGAGGCAATAGTTCAATGTGACTAATCTAAGCATGGTATGCATTGATTTCTTTTGGAAATGGTTTTGATTTTCTCCATTTTTCTTTGTGATAATAATGTTGTTTATTTTGCTTTTTTACGAAATTATTTATAAATAACCTTAGCACAAATGTTTTTAAATCAACAGAAGTATAAATTAAATGTATCACAACTTAATTTTAACATAATAACAACGAACTTAATAACAAGTAAGAGTGCTCTAGTCGGGAGTGCCCGACTAGGAGATACCCTGAACCCAGTCCTCACATTCATACTAATCTATCAGTGTGCATACACACATGTAATGGAAAGTAAAATCTTAAATAACTTCTGTGTTTATTGTCCGATCTTTCTGATATTTTTAGGACATAACATTGGCTATAAAATGTGTGACCAAACCAAATTGGAAGGTCATAACTTCAAAAATAAGTTTTTTCAACTTTTGGGGGGGGGGGGGTGGTATCCAAAAAGTGAAATATTTACATAATGCGTATAATATTCCAGATCATACATTCTCACTTTGATGCCTCTAGCTCTTATAACTTTCAAGTTATGGCAAAAAAACACTGGTCTGGAATTGAAATTTATCGATAACTTTTGAACGGGACGAGTAATCGAAAAAATGAAATAAACTTGATCTGTTGTGGGACTACGAGAACTTATATTCCAAATATGAAGTCTCTAGCTCTTAAAGTCTCTGAAATCCGCGTGTTCATACAGACAGACAGATGAACGAACAGACGGACGGACAGACGGACGGACTGACTCGGCTGTTGATACTGATCAAAAATATATATACTTTATATGGTCGGAGATGCTTCCTTATGCCTGCTACATACTTTTCCACAAAACCATAATACCCTTTTACCTATATTTAATGGGTATAAAAATATGTAGTACGAATAAAATAGAAAAGTCATATTCTACTGGGAAACATTGTTTTGTAAAATCAACTAGGATTGAGAGTATAAATTTGCTATTAAACTGAGAGCGCCTTCCACCAGAAAGATAAATATTTTCAAAAACATTAATAGGTTTCTTTCTTTTAATTATGAAATTGATAGACAAGACAAGTGAAAAGTTGCAGTCGGGCGGAGCCGACTGCGTAATACTCTGATGCCATTTAAGGAACAGCTGAAGGCAAGTGCACAGAACATTTTTGCTGGTGTATGAGTGACCAGAAATCGGCCTTCCAAGCTTTTGGGGACGGGAGGGGGCGTGGTCGATCTTAAGAGGGGGTGACCAGACGTCTATTTCAGAAATTAGGTGACTCTAGCTCTAAAACTGTAAGATATAAATTTTTGTGATTTTTGGGGGCGGGAGGGGGCGTGGGCCTCAAATTTTTTGGCCTATCTTTAAAGGACTTGGCCAGAAGTGTACCCTCAAAGTTTGGTGGCCCCAGCTCTTAAACTGTGCGAGATACAGGCTTCCGTGTTTCGTGGAGGCGGGGTAGCTGGAGGGCGTTCTCGTGGGCGTGGCCGGAAAATCCAGGACGCAATCTTTTGAGCTGGTCAGCCCAAGTCTAAATTTCAAATTTGGGGACTCTAGCTTCAAAATTGCTCGAAATATACACGTGTTATCGAATTGTGCATTCATGTATATCGAATTTCGCGATTACGGGGGCGCCCACTCGGTCGAAATTTTTTCTGATCTGTAGAGGACGTGACCAGTAATATATATTCCAAATATGGTGACCTTATACAGCAATATACCTACCAAATTTGATTACTCTAGCTTCAAAATTGTGGGAGATATTCACGTATAATCGATTTGTGATTTGAGGTGTATCGACATGTTATCGATTTGCCAGCCTCCCAGTGGGCGTGGCATCAATGCGAAACAAACTTGATCTGAAGCAGATAACTATAATCATAACACAACATTTTCAAGAGACTATCAAAAATCGTTTCCGAAATACGTGCGTTCATCCAGACAGACAGACGGACGGCCTGACGGACATCCGACAACACCAATATACTATGAGTACCTTCGGTATCAGAGTATAAAAATTCTGCATCTGCTCCAAACCTGCGGACAAGAAACGCAAGCAAGAGTGTTCTAGTTGGGTGTGCCCGACTAGCAGATACCCTGAACCCAGTACTTACATTCATTCATACTGACCTATCAGCGTGCATACATACAAACACACACATGCTGTAAGCAGTTTAAGCAGTTAGCTCGTTACTTCACTGAGCTCCACACTATGGAAGTTAAATGTTGAATAAATTCTACGCTTATTGTTCGATCTCATTGAAATTTGGGCATAATATGGGGAACAGAATATGTAATCAAACCAAATTGTAAAGTCGAAAAGTAAAATATTTGTTACATGTGTAAATATTTTACATGTCATTATATATTATCATATATATATTATATATGTGGGCATTTCCACGGCAAGGTTCACCGAGACCAAAAAATTAAAAGTTCTTGAACACACTTTGTGCTTTCATATTTTGTTAGTGAAACAATCAAATTTAACTAATTTAAAACAAGTGGGAAAGGATTATCTTCGGCGTGCCGAAGATTCAATACTCTTTTCGAACCTTTAGGATATTTTCACTCTGCCAACTGTACCACTGAAATTTCAAAAGTAGTAAAAAATCGTTTTATCGCGTGGCATTTATTTTTTTGCTTTAAGAATTGGTATCATACGAATTAAAATTTTGTTTTTAAATTATTCAATTCAAGCTGTTTGATATATATTTGAAAAAAATAATTAGAAAATAAATAAAAAGCAATAAGCCGCGGCTGGGATTTGAACCGTGCTCTCCTGTTTTTCAGCGCAGCACTCTAATACTTACGCCATCAAGCAGTTTTGAAATGCGCTGAAAAACTCGATTATGCTTATCTTTACTTTTGCGTTGTATAGTTTTTGTTCTAAGACATTGGAAGCAAATTAATTTGATTACAGCTATTTTATATTTGAAAGGAAGAATAAGAAAAAATGAAAATAAATGACCAGCCGCCGCTGATACTCGTACTTTGGACCTTTCGTTTGTCAGCGCCACTTTTCCCCTTACGCCACAAGCAGTTTTGATGATCGATAACAAAATCCCTTGAAGAGCAGACTGTAAAAAGCTTACTTGCGCTTGACTTTGTTTGCTTGAATGCACCTGTTCTTCAAAATATTTAATGACGCATATCTTCGCTATTTATGACTCAATCGCTTTGCAATTTTACCCATTGATGAGTTTTAAGGGTGTTCAAGTGTACAAGGAAAAGCAATTGCTTTGAAAACGTCGGATTAATGGCCAAATCCGTCTTAGAGCTGTATGGCAGCTATTAGATATAGTGATCCGATCCGGCCGGCACCGACCAATGTGCTGTTTCTTTGAATAATAAGTATCTGTAGAAAAACTGTATCGCGATAGCTTTGAAAACATGGGATATATGGTCAAAACCGACTTCGAGTTGTATGACAGCTATTCGATATAGTGATCCGATCCGGCTGGCTCCGACCAATGTGTTTTCCCTTTGAATAATAAGTCTCTGTGCAAGGTTTTGTCACGATAGCTCAAAAACTGAGGGACTAGTTTGCATACATACAGACAGACAGACGGACATGGCTAGATCAATTTGTTTTGTCATTCTATGCATACTGACAGTAACTTTTGGGGGTCTCCGATGCTTCCTTCTATGCATTACAAACTTCAGCACAAACTTAATATACTATTCTCTTCAAAAAGAGTATAAAAGTGCATAAGAAACTATGCGATATTAAATTGTCGCATATTTCGATCGGCCGTTCGACCGACGAAAAACAACATACGTTAGCAGAGTGACGAAAGTTCTTCCAGACAGATCATTAAATTTTGCAACAAAACAGAGATTTTATTTACAATAAATATAAACAAGTAAGAGTGCTCTAGTCGGGAGTGCCCGACTAGGGGATACCCTGAACCAAGTCCTTACAATCATGCATACTAATCTAAACACACACATGCTGCATTTCAAGCAGTGCAAGCGGTTTAAGCAGTTAGCTTTTCACCGAGCCCCACACAATGGAAAGTAAAATCTTAAAAAACTTATGTGTTTATTGTCCGATCTTTCTGAAATTTTTAGGACAGACAGACAGACGGACATGGCTAAATCGACTCGGCTTTTGATACTGATCAAGAATATATATACTTTATATAGTCGGCGATGCTTCCTTATGCCTGTTACATACTTTTGCACAAAACCATAATACCCTTTTTACCCATTTTTAATGGGTTCAGGGTATAAAAAAATAAAAAGCAATAAGTCGCGGCTGGGACTTGAACCGTGCTCTCCCGTTTGTCAGCCCATTGAAATGCGCTGACAAATTTGATTATACTAATATTTTCTTTTGCGTTTTATAGTTTTTGTAATGACCCGTCGCCGCTGAGTTTCGTATCCGCGAGCTTTCGTTTGTCAGCACAAGCACAAGCAGTTAGGATGATCGATGACAACATTTCTTGAAGAGCAGACTGTCAAAAGCAAACTTGTTTGCTTTCCTGCAACCTGCAACTCGCGTTTGTCAACGCAGCACTCAACTACTTACACCAAGCAGTTTTAAAAATCGCTGACGAACTCGATTATACTAAGCATTTGTTTTTTTCGCGTGGCATTGTTTTTGTTCTAAGACATTGGAAGCAAATTAATTTGATTACAGTTGTTTTATATTTGAAAGGAAGAATAAGAAACAAGTGAGATCGTTGCAGTCGGGCGGAGCCGACTGAGTAATACTCTGATACCATTTTAAGAACAGCTGAAAGCAAATGAACAGAACATTGTTGCTGGTGTATGGGTGACCCGAAATCGGCCTTCCAAGTTTTTGGGGACTGGAGTGGCGTGGTCGATCTTAAGAGGGGGTGACCAGAAGTCTATTTTCCAAATTTTGTGATTTTAGCTCTAAAACTGTGGAAGATATACATATTCGCGATTTTGGGGGCGGGAGGGGGCGTAATAATGGGCGTGGCCGATAAACCAAGCATCCAATTTTTTCGGGAGGTCACCAGCAATATACGTACCAAATTTGATTACTCTAGCTCTAAAATTGTGGGAGATATTCACGTTTAATCGATTTGTGATTTGAGGTGTATCGACATGTTATCGATTTGCCAGCCTCCCAGTGGGCGTGGCATAAATTTGAAATAAACTTGATCTGAAGCAGATAGCTATAATCATGGCACAAAAAATTTCAAGAGTCTATCTAATATCGTTTCGGAAATACGTGCGTACATCCAGACAGACAGACGGACAGACGGACGGCCTGCCGGACATCCGACAAAACCAATATACTATGAGTACCTTCGGTATCAGAGTATAAAAAATGAAAATAAATGACCAGTCGCCCGCTGAGACTCGAACTTGGGACCTTTCGTTTGCTAGGGTGTCACTTAAATCCCTTGAAGAGCAGGCTGTCAAAAGCTTACTTGCGCTTGACTTTGTTTGCTCATATGCACCTGTTTTTGCAAAATATTTAATGACGCATATCTTCGCTATTTATGTTGCAATTTTACCCATTGATGAGTCATAAGGATGTTCAAGTGTACAAGGAAATTGAAGGACCTTTCGTTTGACAGGGCGCCACTTTATCCCTTACGCCACAGGCAGTTTTGATGATCGATGACAAAATCGCTTGAAGAGCAGACTATCAAAAGCTTACTTGTTTTGTTTTCCTGCAACCTGCAACTTGCGTTTGTCAGCATTTGTTTTCTCGCGTGGCATTGTTTTTGTTCTAAGCCATTGGAAGCAAATTAATTTGATTACAGTTATATATTTGAAAGGAAGAAAAAGAAAAAAGTATTAAATTAACAATCAGTCGCCGCCGAGGCTCGAAGTGTAGAAGGAAATTTAAGGCAATTGCTTTGAAAACATGGGCTTTATGACCAAAACCGACTTCAAGTTGTATGGCAGCTACAAGATATAGTGGTCCGATCCGGCCGGCTCAGATCAATGTGCTGACATTTTAAATAATAAGTATCTGTGCAAAGTTTCATTGCGATAGCTTTGAAAACATCGGACTTATGGCCAAAACCGACTTAGAGTTGTATGGCCGCTATAAGATATAGTGGTCTGCTACGGCCGGCCCGACCAATGTGCTGTCCCCTTGAATAATAAGTATCTGTACAAAGTTTTATTTCTAATTAAGGTTTATGATAAATATTTATCTGTTTGGTTCACTTTATAAACAAATTTATACTCTTGAGCCTAGTTGATTTTACAAAACAATGTGTCGTAGTAGAATATAAATTTTTTATTTTATTCATACTACATATTTTTGTCAAATTCGTAGTTATTATGTCAAGATTAATACATTTATACTTCTGTTGATTTAAAAATATTTTTAGTAAGGTAATTGCTAAATAATTTCGTAAAAAAGGAACAGAAACAATATTAATATCATAATGAAAAAAATGTCCGTTTAACACTGTCCCGTAGCGACCTTGATTGACATTCCATTTAAAATAAAATGAACGTAATGTGTGGGTAAAATCAATACCATTTTCAATTGGAATCAATGCAAAACATTCTAAAATTAATCGCATTGAAATATTGCCTCAGGTTTCGGTGAAATGTTGGCCGCGAAAACTTCACTTCTATATTTGTCCCTTGTTTGCAAGGGTTGGTTTTTTGCAAATATCTTGACTATAAAAAATATCCTTAAATCAAGCTTAGCATCTATTATAGTTCCACTTAAGAGCTATAAATTAAGCCAGTTGTCAGAATAAAATCCGTTTTATTTTGCCTGTTCTGTACCTTAAGTGCGTATGACGTTCCGGGAGCGACAGTATGGAAACGCCCATATATAAAGCAGTAAATTTTGAAAGTATCCCTACGGCACTCAAAGGAAAAGAAGCTTTTGAGAAAAAAGTTGGAGTCATCTAACGAGTTGAATTTATAAATGACATAGATAGGGTTCAAAAGGGCACGCGTGTGGGTCATAGCGTGCAGCGTCTCAATTCAATTATACATAAGTACAATAGATCATTGTGCTCTTTTTCTTTGTTTCGAGGACGACTAGCAAACGCTCCTCTTTTTTTTTTTTGTTTCTAAGTTTCCGATCCTCCTTACTAAAACTATCAATTTGCTAGATGCTTATGAGGTACCTGCATTTGACAAATTGGCATGCTAGCCCAAGAGCACTCGTGGGTCTTGTTCGTGAGCGACTTTGGTTAGTTAATGCTCAAGAGGTCTGTCGTTGCATTAAATGCAAATATCGTCTGCTATTTACTTTTGTATAATATATCTGAATAAACATACCAAATTTGGTTCCGTAGCTCTTGTAACTCTCAAGTTATGGCCATATGGCGCTGTCTGAAACATAAATGTATCGATAATTTTGAACGGGGGTAGTTATAGAACAAATTAAATAAAGTTGTTCTGACAAATGAGTACGAAGGCTTTTTTCAAAATATGACACAGACTCACAGGCGGATCATAAATATATAATTTATGGGGTAGCAGATACTTCTTTATGCCTGTTACGTACTTTTGCGCAACTTCATTTAAACATTTCTTACCATTTTCAAGCGGGACAAAAAAATATTCGAAGACAAAAATAGATTGAATACAAAGCAAGTTTGGACAAGATATGAAAAAAATAAATACAATTTAAAATATGGAAATTCATATTAATATTGATTATTTTTGAATTAAATGTTAGAAGCATAACACTTGTAATTGGTGAGTTTGCACAATTTATAGGCGCTATCTGAAGTAGTGCGAAGTTTATTATTCTTCCCAAAATGTCAGGAGCATTGAGACCGTTTGACTTTGGTTCGGGTATCTTAGAAAACAAAACAGATTATCCCAACTGTTACTTCCTATGCGAGCTACATATATGATAAACGGTTAAAATAACGCGAATTTTTGTTCAAAAACAATTTGAAGAAGTTTCACATTTTTCCATAGTGAACAGTTGCAACGATAACAACCACCAATGGTCACTACTACTAATGTTTTCAAAATGGTGTTCGGTCAGCCGATAGCCAGAAATTCACCTAATAGCTTTGAATAGCCTGCAGATCTGTCAGCGCGTGCAAATAACATGAAATTAGTTTTCCTGTCGGACGAGTACAAAGATACGACAAATATGTAGATGGTGCCACATTTGCTGATGATTCTAATGTTGCCATAATTTTATTTAGCAGGTACAATCGTCGCCTGCCCTCAGTGCAAATAAACTTAAGTTGGCTTTCGTCCGGTCATGTTTATGTGTGTGTGTGCATGTTTATTTTGCGTGATACGTTTGAGTTCTTATGTATCTGTGTACATTTCATATGCTTACCTCCATGCGCACCATTTGTGATGCCAAATCGCTTGTGGTATCCACCTTGAAAAGACACGTTGGGCGCAGCTCGGCGAATTTGAATAGGAACATGGTGACGACAATTATGCCGAAGAGAACCCAAAAGGTGATCTTTTTATTGCGATATGGCAGCCGCATCTTTTGAGCTGCTTGCGACTAAGTGACGTGTGAAGCTAACTGCTTTCTGATTTCAAACAGACAATTTTTTAAGTCTAGCTTCAGTACGCTCTACTTATCTATTTGTATTATCTTATCGACTCAGAAATGAATTTGCTTGGCCGACTGACTCCCTCAACCTAGAGTGGCTGCCGGACGTCACAAGCTTAAATATGTTAACTGGATCCTTAAGCTGCTGCTGACAGGCGCTTTTGATTTTTAATTTGTTTTCTGACCTTTAGCTGCGTCTACAGCAGCTCCACCTAAGGATACTGCCGCTGCTGATGATTTTTTTTTTTGTGGCTAGTTTTATTTTTCTTAGCTGTAGCTGCCTAGTACCACGGCAATGATTGCGTTTTGATGACATCCGATTCTGTTTCTGCTCCTACTGCTTTTCTTTGTCTACCTTTTTTTCTCTATATGACCATCAGCCAGCAACAACTAACTCTCCATTTCCAATTTCAACACTAAAATAAAAATGCTCAACTTGCAGTGGCGGCTAGTTATTTGTTGTACGTGACTTTTATCGTTTACGTCGCATTTCTGTAGTCAACGATCGGTTATTGTAGCTGCTTTTATTGCATTTGAAACATATTTACTGATGCAAATTATGTTTTATATTACCGCCACTGTGTGGGGACATTCGCTTAAGGAGTTTCGGCTGCTGGGATAAATCGCCTATCTCTCTCTCTAACTTTCTGTCTTTCCCCTTTGTATGTCTCCAGGAAAGGTCCTTTTCAGTTAGCGTGTTTGCAAGTAAGAAACTTCAGTCATGAGCACATTTAAATAGTTTTCCAATTATGTGCAACGGCTGCCCATAGTCTTAACAGCGTTCAGTGTTCACGGTTCTCCGGCACTTAGCACACTGCTCTTTCGACTGACAGCAGCGACTGTCTTCAAGTGACTACCCACTTTTTAAACTAATTTCAATTGTGATTACGACCCTTTTTCTGGTTCCTGAATGCTGTCTATTGACTGTTGTTGTTGCTGATTGGTAATGTTTGCTATTTGGTCAGTTGTTAACGAATAGCTGCCAGCCCAAAAACTTAACAAGCTGAAATGTCAAATATACTGGAACCAATGTTAGTGAAATGTAAACATAATAGCTCCAATTGCCAGTTATATCCTCGGTCATAGCTATGAAAGATAAAATGAATAAATATTAGTACAATTGCCAATATGCAAACAATTAAACAAGAAGTAAGAGTAGTCGGGAGTGCCCAACTAGGAGATACCCTGAACCCAGTCCTTACATTCATACTAATCTATCAGTGTGTATACATACATGTAATGGATTGTAAAATCTTAAATACCTTCTGTGTTTATTGTCCGATCTTTCTGAAATTTTAGGACATAACATTGGCTATAAAATGTGTGGCCAAACCATATTGCAGGTCATAACTTCAAAAATAAGTTTTTTTTTTTAACTGTGGGGGGGATTAGGGGGTGGTGTCCAAAAAGTGAAATATTTGTAATATGTGTATGAAATGCGAGATTATACATGCCAAATTTGGGGCCTCTAGCTCTTATAACTTTCAAGTTATTGCCAAAAAACAGAGGTCTGAAATTGAAATTGATCGATAACTTTTTAACGGGACGAGTTATCGATAAAATGAAACAAACTTGAACTGTCCCGGAACTACGAGAACTTATATTCCAAATATGAAGTCTCTAGCTCTTATAGTCTCTGATATCTGCGTGCTCATACAGACGGACAGACGGACGGACAGACGGACATGGCCAAATCGAATCGGCTGTTGATACTGATCAAGAATATAAATACTTTATATGGTTGGAGAGGCTTCCTTATGCCTGTTACATACTTTCGCACGAAACCATAATACCCTTTTTACCCATTTTTAATGGGTTCAGGGTATAAAAATCACAAAAACAAAAAAACAGGCAACAGATACAATACACACAGTAACAAAGACAGACGACGCTACCACTACAAACAAAGCCAAAACACTTGAAATGTGTAATAATGAAGTTTTGTTAAATATCTAGATTGAACGTGTATGCTCCACAGTGTTTGTGTGTGTTTGAATAATGTAAAACATATTTATTTTGTTTGCTAGGGATATTTGATTAGAATTACAGTGACTCACTGACGTATTGGTAGCAAAGCATATGATGGAGCAGCAACCCAAGTATTTTACCAAAAAAAAATCAAACAAGTAAAAATGCTCTAGTCGGGATTGCCCGACTAGGAGATTCCCTGAGCCCAGTCCTTATATTCTTATACTCTGATACCGAAGGTACTCATAGTATATTGGTTTTGTCTGCCGTCCGTCTGTCTGTCTGGATGAACGCACGTATTTCGGAAACGATATTAGATAGACTCTTGACACTTTTGTGTTATGATTATAGTTATCTGCTTCAGATCAAGTTTGTTTCACATTGATGCCACGCCCACTGGGAGGCTGGCAACTCGATAACATATCGATACACCTCAAATCACAAATCGATTAAACGTGATTTGAAGCTAGAGTAATTAATTTGGAAGGTATATTGCTGGTGACCTCCCGAAAAAATTGGATGCTAGGTTTATCGGCCACGCCCATTATTACGCCCACCAGCCCCCCTCCAAAATAATTTGAAATGCTTATATCTCCCGCAGTTTTCGAGCTAAGGTCACCATATTTGGAATATATATTACTGGCGACGCCCTCTACGGATCAGAAAAAATTCGACCACGCCACTCCCGCCCCCATAATCGCGAAATCGAAATACATGAATGCACAATTCGATAACGCGTGTATATTTCCCGCAATTTTGAAGCTAGAGTCCCCAAATTTGGAATTTAGGCTAGGGCTGACCACCCCAAAAGATTCCGTCGTGGATTTTCCGGCCACGCCCACTAGAACGCCCCCCAGCCACCCCGTCCCCACGAAACACGGAAGCCTATATCTCGAACAGTTTAAGAGCTAGGGCCACCAAACTTTGAGGGTAGACTTCTGACCAAGTCCTCTAAAGATCGGCCAAAATTTTTAGGGCCACGCCCCCTCCCGCACCCAAAAATCGCGAAAGCTTAGATCTTCCACAGTTTTAGAGCTAGAGTCACCCAATTTGTAAGATAGACTTATTGTCACCCCCTCTAAAAATCGGCCAACATTTTTGGGGCCACGCCCACGCGAAAATTTTTATCTTCCACAGTTTTTTAAAATCACCTAATTTGGAAAATAGACTTCTGGTCACCCCCTCTTAAGATCGACCACGCCCCTCCCGTCCCAAAATCTTGGAAGGCCGATTTCGGATCACCCAAACACCAGCAAAAATGTTCTGCTCACTTGCTTTCAGCAGTTCTTAAAATGTTATCAGAGTATTACGCAGTCGGCTCCGCCCGACTGTAACCTTCTCACTTGTTTCATGCTAACATAATGCTGCAAGCAGTACCAGCAGTTTAAGAAGTAAGCTTGCTTCTGCACTGAGCCCCAAACCATGGAAAGGTAAATCTTAAATAACTTGTGTTTATTTTCCGATATTTCTGAAATTTTTAGGACATAACATTGGCTATAAAATGTGTGACCAAACCAAATTGCAAGGTCATAACGTCAAAAATATGGTCGGAGATGCTTTCTTATGCCTGTTACATACTTTAGCACAAAACCATAATACCATTATTACCCATTTTTAATGGGTTCAAGGTATAACAAGTAAGAGTGCTCTAGTCGGGAGTGCCCGACTACGAGATACCCTGAACCCAGTCCTTACAATCATTCATATTAATCTTAACACACACATGCTGCAGTACAAGCAGTACAAGCAGTGCAAGCGGTCTAAGCAGTTAGCTTGCATTTCGCTGGAAAGTTAAATCTTAAATAACTTCTGTGTTTATTGTCCGATCTTATTGAAATTGTCAATAATATGTGTGATCAAACCAAATTGCAAGGTCGTACCCTCAAAAATGCGTTTTTTGAACTTTTGGGGGGTTTGGGGGGTGGTATCCAAAAAGTGAAAAATTTGTTACATGTGTAGCATACAATTCGAGATTATACATACCAAATTTTAGCTCTTATAACTTTGAAGTTATGTCCAAAAAACCCAAGTCTGAAATCGAAATTTATCGATAACTTTTAAACGGTATGAGTTATCGATAAAATGAAATAAACTTGATCTGTCCCGGGCCTACGAGAACTTATATTCCAAATATTAAGTCTCTAGCTCTTGTAGTCTCAGATATCCGCGTGTTCATACAGACGGACGGACGGACGGACAGACAGACAGACGGACATGGCTAAATCGACTCGACTGTTGATTCTGATGAAGAATACATATACTTTATATGGTCGGAGATGCTTCCTTATGCCTGTTACATACTTTTGCACAAAACCATAATACCCTTTTTACACATTTTTAATGGGTTCAGGGTATAAAAACATGGGCAATGTCTACAAGTTAGCATAACGGAAGAAACAACAACCGCAACGAATACTTTTGTGAGATGAAAATATGCGTTTTTTTTAGTTTTGTTGCTATATTTTGATAACTGTTAAACGTTTTCCACTTTTTTTTCTTTTGCATTGCCTTTCGTAAACATCATTCTACGACTGCAGTAAAAACAAGTGGAGAAGGATTATCTTCGGCGTGCCGAAGATTAAATACTTTTCGAACCTTTAAGCAATTTTCACTATTTTTCCGTGACTGCTTATTTAATTCGCAGATATTAATGTCGCATACATATACCCCTACATATAAAATAAAATATATAAAGGTATTCATGTAAACAGGGACGTTTCACTATCCGCAGCTCGTGGACGCGTCCCTTAGCATTCATAAGTGCTACCGAATTGAACAATATACAAGTTTCAGTTTTTCCAAAAAGTCATAACTACATTACATATGTATACTACAATATACATACCAAATTTTGTGCCTGTTGCTCTTATACCTTTCAAGGCCGCTGTCGGAAATTGAATTGTCATAAAACTTAATCTGAACATACGAGAGCTTATATACAGAATTTGAGATCCATATTTTTGTTCGCGTGGCATTGGTTTTGCCAATGAATTTAAATTTTCTTTTGAATTATTCTATTAAAGCTACTTTATGTATGAAAAAAAAATAGAAACAATTTAGGAAATTGAAAATAAATTAATTTGACTACAGCTATTATATATTTGAAAAGAAGAATAAGAAACAAGTAAGAGTGCTCTAGTCGGGAGTGCCCGACTACGAGATACCCTGAACAGTCCTTACAATCATTCGTACTGCTCTAAACACACACATGCTGCAGTACAAGCAGTACAAGCAGTGCAAGCGGTTTAAGCAGTTAGCTTGCTTTTCGCTGAGCCCCACACAATGGAAAGTTAAATCTTAAATAACTTCTGTGTTTATTGTCCGATCTTATTGAAATTTTTGGGGCAAGCAATTGTCGATAATATGTGTGACCAAACCAAATTGCAAGGTCGTACCTTAAAAATGCGTTTTTTAACTTTTGGGGGGTTTGGGGGGTGGTATCCAAAAAGTGAAATATTTGTTACATGTGTATGCTATTCGAGATTATACATGCCAAATTTGGGGTCTCTAGCTTTTATAACTTTGAAGTTATGTCCCAAAAACGATAGTCTAAAATCAAAATTTATCGATAACTTTTGAATGCGATGAGTTATCGATCAAATGAAATAAACTTGATCTGTCCCGGGATTAGGAGAACTTATGTTCCAAATATGAAGTCTCTAGCTCTTGTAGTCTCTGATATCTGTGTGTTCATACAGACAGACAGACAGACAGACGGACAGACGGACAGACAGACGGACATGGCTAGATCGACTCGGCTGTTGATACTGATCAATAATATATATACTTTATATGGTCGGAGATGCTTCCTTATGCCTGTTACATACATTTGCACAAAACCATAATACCCTTTTTACCCATTTTTAATGGGTTCAGGGTATAAAAATGAAAATAAATGACCACCGCTGGTCTTGAACCCAGGACCTTTCGCTCAACAGTTCGCAACTTTACCCCTTACGCCACAAGCCGTTTTGATGATCGCTGACAAAATCCCTTGAAGAGCAGACTGTCAAAAGCTTTCTTGTTTTGCTTTTTACTGCTTACACCAAGCAGTTTTAAAAATCGCTGACAAACTCGATTTATACTGAGCTTTTGTTTTTTCGCGTTGGCATTGTTTTTGTTCTAAGCCATTGAAAGCAAATGAATTTGATTACAGTTATTATATATTTGAAAAGAAGAATAAGAAAAAATGAAAATAAATGACTAGTCGCCGCTGGTCTTGAACCCAGGACCTTTCGCTCAACAGTTCGCAACTTTACCCACTACGCCACAAGCCGTTTTGATGATCGCTGACAAAATTGCTTGAAGAGCCGACTGTTACAAATTTCCTTGTTTTGTTTTCCTGCAACCTGCAACTCGCGTTTGTCAGCATTTGTTTTTTCGCGTGGCATTGTTTTTGTTCTAAGCTATTGGAATCAAATTAATTTGATTACAGTTATATATTTGGAAGGAAGAAAAAGAAAAAAGTATTAAATTAATAATCAGTCGCCGCCGAGGCTCGAACTTGCGTTCGTTAGCGCGGCTCTTTACGCCTTACGCCACAAACCGTTTTGATGATCGATGACAAAATACCTTGAAGAGCAGACTATCAAAAGCTTTCTTGCGCTTGACTTTGTTTGCTCATATGCACCTGTTTTTTCAAAATATTTAATGACGAATATCTTCGCTGCTTATGACTCAATCGATTTGCGATTTTACCCATTGATGAGTTATAAGGATGTTCAAGTGTACAAGGAAATTTAAGGCAATTGCTTTGAAAACATCGGATTTATGGCCAAAACCGACTATGAGGTGTATGGCAGCTATAAGATATAGTGGTCCGATCCGGCCGGCTCCGACCAATGTGCTGTCCCCTTGAATAATAAGTGTCTGTGCAAAGTTGCATCGCGATAGCTCAAAAACTGAGGGACTAGTTTGCATACATACAGACAGACAGACAGACAGACAGACAGACAGACAGACAGACAGACAGACAGACGGACATGGCTAGATCAATTTGTTTTGTTTTTCTAAGCATACTGGCAGTAACTTTTGGGGGTCTCAGACGCTTCCTTCTATGCGTTACAAACTTCAGGACAAACTTAATATACTATTTTCTTCGAAAAGAGTATAAAAAAAAAATATATAAAAAGAACTTGCTAAAATGGTGAAATACTTAGGTTTCTGCTCCATATGCTCAGCAACGAATACTTTAGTGAGTCACTGTGCATTAAATTCTTTCAACACAAACAGTTTCTGTCATATACCATGGACGTAAACATTCCATCAAGCACTTGAACTGCTTAATACTCAAAGCACTTACGGTGTGAGTACTCAAAGGACAGCAGTTGTGCAGTTGGCTGACATTCAAGTACTGAAGTGTCGATCATATAGTGGCCATTCTTATTTGACACCATGATGTCGGCGTGACATTCGTCACAGCACCTGTCCAAACCAAATTTGGTGCTTCCACCACTTAAACCTTTCAAGTTGAAGAAAAACAAGTGGGGAAGGATTATCTTCGGCGTGCCGAAGATTTTATACTCTTTTCGAACCTTTAGGGAATTTTCACGCTGCCAACCGCATCACCAAAATATTTAATGACGCATATCTTTGCTAATTCTAAATGAATCGATTTAAAATTTTAAACATTGATGAGTTATAAGGATGTTCAAATATACAAGAAATTTAAGGCGATAGCTTTGAAAAGATCGGATATATGGCCAAAACCGAATTCGAGTTGTATGACAGCTATAAGATATAGTGAACCGATCCGGCCGGCTCCGATTAATGTAATTTATGTTTGAATAATAAGCATCTGTGGAAAGTTTAATCGCGAAAGCTTTGAAAACATGGGATTTATGATCAAAACAGACAGAAAAGATCGGATATATGGCCAAAACCGAATTTGACTTGTATGGCAGCTATAAGAAATAGTGGTCCGATCCGGCTGGTTCAAACCAATGTGCTGTACATTTCAATAATAGGTAACTGTGCAAAGTTTCATCACGATAGCTCAAAAACTGAGGGACTAGATCCCATACATACAGACAGATATTCTACACGGACATGGCTAGATCAATTTGTTTTGTCATTCTAAGCATACTGGCAGTAGCTTTTGAGGGTCTCTGACGTTTCCTTCTATGTGTTACCAACTTCAGCACAAACTTAACATACTATTTTCTTCGAAAAGGGTATTAAAAAAAACGGTAGTTTCAAATCAAAAATGATCAGTAACTTTTGAGCAAGACGAGTTGTCGATAAAATGAAATAATCTTGATCTGATCAGGAAATACGAAGGCTTATACTCCAAATATGAAGCCAGACAGATGGACATGGCTAGATCGACTCGGCTGTTGATACTGATCAAGAATATATATGGCGTTTCCATGTCATCATATTTTTGCAATCGTACGCACTGGAAGTAAAAACAGGCAATATAAAACTGATTCTATTATGACAACTGGCTTAGCTTATAGCTCTTCAGTAGTCCTATAATAGGTGCTAAGCTTGATTTTAGGAAATTTTTTGTTCTTAAGATTGTGCAAAAAACCAAGATGTTTCGACGGTCCAAAAATAGAAGTGGCTTTCGCGGATAACAATTCAAGAGCCGATTTCAGCGCAACCTGAAGCAATATTTCAATGCGATTAATTTAATAATGTTATACATTGATTATACTCTTTTCGAAGAAAATAGTATATTAAGTTTGTGCTGAAGTTTGTAACGCATAGAAGGAAGCGTCTGAGACTCTAAAAGTTACTGACAGTATGGTTATAAAAACAAAACAAATTGATCTATCCATGTCTGTCTGTCTGTATGTATGCAAACTAGTCCCTCAGTTTTTGAGCTATCGCGATGCAACTTTGCACAGATACTTATTATTCAAGGGGACAGCACATTGGTTGGAGCCGGCCGGATCGGACCACTATATCTTATAGCTGCCATACAACTCAAAGTCGGTTTTGGCCATAAATCCGATGTTTTCAAAGCAATTGCCTTAAATTTTCTTGTACACTTCAACATCCTTATAACTCATCAATGGGTAAATCGCAAATCGATTGAGTTATAAACAGCGAAGATATGCGTCATTAAATATTTTTAAAAAACAGGTGTATATGAGCAAACAAACCCAAGCGCAAGTAAGCTTTTCACTATCTGCTCTTCAAGGCATTTTGTCATCGATCATCAAAATATAATCAAATATATAACTGTAATTAAATTAATTTGCTTCCAATAGCTTAGAACAAAAACAATGCCACGCGAAAAAACAAATGCTGACAAACGCAAGTTGCAGGTTGCAGGAAAACAAAACAAGTAAGCTTTTGATAGTCTGCTCTTCAAGCGATTTTGTCATCGATCATCAAAACTGCCTGTGGCGTAAGGGATAAAGTGGCGCCCTGTCAAACGAAAGGTCCCGAGATCGATCCCTAGTGGCGACCAATAATTTTTTCATTTTTTCTTTTTCTGCTTTTTAAATATAAAATAACTGTAATCAAATTCATTTGCTACCAATGCCTTAGAACAAAAACAATGCCACGCGAAAAAACAAACAAACAGTATCATCGAGTTTGCCAGCGCATTTCAAAACTGCTTGGTGGCGTAGGTATTAGAGTGCTGCACTGACAAACGGGGAGGCACGGTTCAAATCCCAGCCGCGACATATTGCTTTTTATTTTTTCTAATTATTTTTTTCAAATATATATCAAATAGCTTGAATTCAATTATTTAAAAGAAAAATTTAAATTCATATGATACCAACTCTTAGAGCAAAAGGATAAATGACACGCGATAAAACGATTTTTTACTACTATTGAAATTTCAGTGGTGCAGTTGGCAGAGTGAAAATTGCCTAAAGGTTCGAAAAGAGTATAAAATCGTCGGCACGCCGAAGATAATCCTTTCCCACTTGTTTTAATTGAAATAGCTTTTGATTTTACCCAAAAATTATTTAAACTTTTTTTTTAAATGTCAGTGTCATGATGCGTTGTGTTCGATGCTAATTTTTCCATTATGATATTAATGTTGTTTCTTATTTATTTATAAATAACCTTAGTAAAAATGTAATAACAACGAACTTAACAAAAATATGTAGTCTGATTAAAATAAAATAGTTATATTCTACTGGGAAACATTACTTGTAAAATCAACTAGGCTTGAGAGTATAAATTTGTTAATAAACTGAATGCGGAGCAGGTGGGAGCAAACAAAACGCAATAAGATTTCGTAATTTTAATTAAGATATTTATAAACAAAAATGTTTACTTATGACAACAAACCAAGTTTTTCAAAATATTTCGATTTTACACCGAAGGTGTCAGACGCTCGCAACTTTATACAAAAGCCAAGATCACAAATCTTAATATTTTTCAGCAGGGTTTTTATACTCTTTTCGAAGAAAATAGTATATTCACTTTGTGCTGAAGTTTGTTATGCATAGAAGGAAGCGTCGCAGACCCCCAAAAGTTACTGCCAGTATGCTTATCTTATACCTGCCATACAACTCTAAGTCGGTTTTGGCCATAAATCCGATGTTTTCAAAGAAATTGCTTTCAATTTCCTTGTACACTTGAACATCCTTATAACAATCAATCGATTAAGTCATAAACTGCGAAGATATGCGCCCTGGCAAACGAAAGGTACTGGGTTTGTTCTCAGCGGCGACTGATCATTTATTTTAATTTTTTTCATATTCTTCCTTTCAAATATAAAGCAACTGTAATCAAATTAATTTGCTTCCAATGTCTTAGAACAAAAACAATGCCACGCGAAAAAACAAGCAATCAGTATAATCGAGTTTGTCAGCGCATTTCAAAAATGCTTGGTGGCTTAAGTATTAGAGTGCTGCGCTGACAAACTGGAGAGCACGGTTCAAATCCCAGCCCCGACTTATTGATTTTACTTCTTTTTATACTCTGATACCGAAGGTACTCATAGTATATTGGTTTTGTCGAATGTCCGTCAGGCCGTCCGTCTGTCTGTCTGGATGAACGCACGTATTTCCGAAACGATATTAGATAGACTCTTGAAATCTTTTGCGTTATGATTATAGCTATCTGCTTCAGATCAAGTTTATTCCAAATTTATGCCACGCCCACTGGGAGGCTGGCAAATCGATAACATGTCGATACACCTCAAATCACAAATCGATTAAACGTGAATAACTCCCACAATTTTGAAGCTAGAGTAATCAAATTTGGTAGGTATATTGCTGGTGACCTCCCGAAAAATTGGATCCTAGGTTAATCGGCCACGCCCATTATTACGCCCACCCGCCCCCCCTCCAAAATTAATTTAAATGCTTATATTTCCCGCAGTTTTAGAGCTAAAGTCACCAAATGTGGAATATATATTACTGGTGACGTCCTCTACAGATTACAGAAACAAAAATTCGACCACGCCCACTCCCGCCCCCGTAATCTCGAAAATCGATATACATGAATGCACAATTCGATAACACGTGTATATTTCCCGCAATTTTGAAGCTAGAGTCCCCAAATTTGGAATTTAGACTAGGGATGACCAGCCCAAAAGATTGCGTCCTGGATTTTCCGGCCACGCCCACTAGAACGCCCCCCAGCCCCCACGAAACACGGAAGCCTATATCTCGCACAGTTTAAGAGCTATGTCCAAACTTTGAGGGTAGACTTCTGGCCAAGTCCTCTAAAGATCGGACAAAAAATTTTGGGGCCACGCCCCCGCCTGCCCCCAAAAATCGCGAAAATGTATATCTTCCACAGTTTTAAAGCTAGAGTCACAAAAATTGGAGGATAGACTTATTGTCAGCCCCCCTAAAGATCGGCAAAAAATTTTGGGGCCCCGCCCCCTCCCGCCCCCAAAAATCGCGAAAGTTTATATCTTCCACATTTTCAGAGCTAGTCATTAAACTTGGAAGATAGACTTCTGGTCAGCCCCTCTAAATATCGGTAAAAAAAATTTTGGGGCCACGCCCCCTCCCGCCCCCAAAAATCGCGAAAATGTATATCTTCCACAGTTTTAGAGCTAGAGTCAAGAAATTTGTAAGATAGACTTCTTGTCACTCCCTCTAACGATCGGCCAAAATTTTTGGGGCCACGCCCCCTCCCGCCCCCAAAAATCGCGAAAGCTTATATCTTAAACAGTCTTAGAGCTAGAGTCACCAAAATTGGAAGATAGACTTCTGGTCACCCCCTCTTAAGATCGACCATGCCCCTCCCGTTCCCAAAAACTTGGAATGCCGATTTCGGGTCACCCAAACACCAGCAAAAATTTTCTGTTCACTTGCTTTCAGCTGTTCTTAAAATGGTATCAGAGTATTACGCAGTCGGCTCCGCCCGACTGCAACGTTCTCACTTGTTCCAATTATTTGTTTCAAATATGTATCAAATAGCTTAAATTCAATATTTTAAAAAAAAAATTTATATCATATAATAGCAATTCTTAAGCAAAAAATAAATGCTACGCGATAAAACGATTTGTTACTGCTTTTGAAATTTCAGTGGTGCAGTTGGCAGAGTGAAAATTGCCTAAAGGTTCGAAAAGAGTATAGAATCTTCGGCACGCCGAAAATATTCCCTTCGCACTTGTTTTTATACTAATTGTTATTAAAATCTGTTTGGTCGCAAAATTTAATGATCTGTCTGCAAGAACTTTCGACGCAATGACAACAAATCTTGTTTTTCGTCGGTTGGGCGGCGATCGAAATATGCGAAAAGGCAATGCCAAAACTTAGTTATTTACTATCACATAGTTTCTTATGCACTTTTTTTACTCTCTTTACCTTCAGAAAGATTTTAAGAGAGCAAGAGTCAATGCATAATGTCTCTCTTCATAATATTTTATCAAAACTAAATATGCAGTAAAATGACCCAAATGATAAAAATTGCGCTTGCGCGACTTTGCATTCGATCATCTCGAAGTGCGTTTTAAATAAACGCAATTTCTTTTTTAATTAGATAATTTGATTGTTTCACTACGAAAATATGATAACACAAAGTGTTTTCAAGAACTTTTAATTTTTTAGTCTCAGTGGACCTCGCCGTGGAAGTTACCATATGCTTTATATGGTCGGAGATGCATCCTTATACCTGTTACATACTTCTGCACAAAACCATTATAAACTTTTAACCCATTTTTAATGGGTTTAGGGTATATAAATAATAAGGATATTAGACTTAGATCTGGCAAGAGTGTTGCGTGAAAATTTGTATTTATTTATTTTTTGTTTTTAACACGACGCTCTCACAGACGATCTCCTTAAAGTTGAAATATATTTTTTTATATAATACTATTTTATATAATATTATATTAAATTATCGTATTACTAGCCGATTAAATACAAAAATAAAGTGAATTTGAAGTGTCGACTAGATAGCGTGCGTCGTTAGCTAGTGAGTTTCTTGGGATCTTATAGAGATATTAAACGAGAATACGATAGTGACGACGTGTGGGATCTTGAACTAGAATCTAATTGCCCGACGCAATACAACATAACAGACATTGACGCTAACCAGTTGCAAGCCTTAATCGCAACTGCGGCCAGCCAACCCTTGACCCAGCAAGAGGCCAAGTTAAAACACGAATTTAATTTGCTATTCAACATATTGAAACAGGAAATGAAAAGTTTGCGCCTAGAAGCACCACAGGTCGAATCATATCAGAGAATTTCTGTCGATTCAAATGTCCGATGTAAAATACCTTACACATAACAAGTAAGAGTGCTCTAGTCGGGAGTGCCCGACTACGAGATACCCTGAACCCAGTCCTTACAATCATTCATACTAATCTAATCACACACATGCTGCAGTACAAGCAGTACAAGCAGTGCCAGCGGTTTAAGCAGTTAGCTTGCTTTTTCGCTGAGCCCCACACAATGGAAAGTTAAATCCTAAATAACTTCTGTGTTTATTGTCCGATCTTATTGAAATTTTTGGGATTGTCAATAATATGTGTGACCAAACCAAATTGCAAGGTCGTACCTTCAAAAATGCGTTTTTTGAACTTTTGGAGGGTGGTATCCAAAAAGTGAAATATTTGTTACATGTGTAAGCTATTCGAGATTATACATGCCAAATTCTGGGCCTCTAGCTCTTATAACTTTGAAGTTATGTCCCAAAAACGCTAGTCTGAAATCGAAATTTATCGATAACTTTTGAACGGGATGAGTTATCGATGAAATGGAACAAACTTGATCTGTCCCGGGATAAGGAGAAATTATATTCCAAATATGAAGCTCTCTAGCTCTTGTAGTCTCTGATATCCGTGTGTTCATACAGACAGACAGACAGACATGGCTAGATCGACTCGGCTGTTGATACTGATCAATAATATATATACTTTATATGGTCGGAAATGCTTCCTTATGCCTGTTACATACTTTTGCACAACTTTATTATACCCTTTTTATCCATTTTATAATATAATAAAATCAGTTCCCGAGTTGAATGACACCCAGGATAAATAGCCTGTAGGTAATCCGCCACAGATGCATATGAACATTTGCAACGTATGTTAGTAGTAGCGCAAATTATCAAGCTGTTACTATCATTAAAAACAAAATCAGAAGGTCAGCAATAGAGTTGTTGGTATCGCATAACATGGTACTCAACTTTCATGCTATAAAAGTCAGGATATATTGCACATATGCCGACAAAACAACGCTACGACTCTTGCGATAAGGGCTAGATATGATCAGGTAGGCCGATTCCAGGCTCATGCAGTACTATGACGACATTAAAAGAAAATTGACTTTCGTCACAAATAAGGTGGTCATGACTTATGAACCAAATAGGTCAACGTTAAACAACGAAGAGTTCAGAGCCGATGTACTACATGCTTTCGTCTCAGAACTTAGAAAGTCTTTAAAGTCGATTGTATTTCCAGCCCAGCCGAAAGAGATGCCTTCCGCTCTGGCACTAGCCAGAGAAGCAGAAGCTAGTATTGAGCGAATCATGTTTTCAAGCTCGTACACTAGAGCCCCCGAAGAAAGAGCGCAGGCAACCGGTAGGGGAAAAACTACCGGGAAGAAAGAGGGCAAGAACGAAACCCCCCTTTTGTAAAACGACAAAATAACAACGCTAACCAAGGGAAAAATAAGAGGGAACAGCAAGGTCAAGCCCCAGAGCCCATGGAAGTAGATTCCTCATCAATGCTTAGGCAGCCTAAGAACTTTGGCAAAAGCCAAGCCGCTAACGCATAAAATAAAAATGTACAGTGCCAAAAAAAGGCAGAGGCGTCAGCGGGTGAACAACACTGTGCAGCATGCCCCTCACACCAAGACCAAGAATACAACAACGCGGCCACAGTCACGGTAGCAGAGGATCAAGGTGAATCCGACTCGACATGTGACAACTATTTGTTACATTTTTTAGGGAACGCTCGCGGCTACCGTTCATTGAACGACAGCTGGCTGGGAGAAGACTAAGAATCAACGATATTGTCGTGCCAGAATCCGTAAAAGCCGAGTTTAGAAGTATGGTTCTACAAAAAGCAATGACATTTTCGACGTCTAATGAGGCACTGCCATTTAATACGTATGTTGTGGCCACAATCCGCACAGAAGGCGACAACTCGATGGGAGTGGCGAACTTCGTCGAAAAAGAAATCAAAGAATTGCTGCGAAATGGCATCATTAGGTCGCCGTACAAAGTTGCGACAAATCAGGGAACAAAAATAAGCTTTAGGAAACTAAAGAAAAATACTTTACGAAGCTAGACTTAGTCTGATTAACTTATTACAAATTACAAGACCGAGAAAAAACTTCACTTTTCATAAACGGCGGAAAATATAAGTTCTGTGGACTACCGTTCGGATTGAAGAATGCAGGCAGCATCTTCCAAAGAGCGATCGACTATGTGCTGAACATATTGACAGAGAATGAAGGGATCATGTTAAGCACCCAGACTGGGTTTTAAAGAGCCTGTGCGAATATGAAAGTTTCCAGAGAAAAAACTCATTTTTTTAAACAAAATATGGTTTTATTGTAACTATGGGGGTGCAACGTCCGACCCTGAAAAGGTAAAGGCCATACAAGAATATTCAAAACCGAAAATTTTTTTCGAGATGAGATAATTTTTGGGCTTGTATAGCTATTACTGATGTTTCGTTAAAGACTTTGCGCAATCGCAGGGCCACTGACAAACCTGCTGAAAGGTTAAAATTGCTCCATCAGCAAACACATGTCCAGAAAGACTGCCATTGACACTGACTCATCACTATGATTTCAAGAACATTAAAAGAAAGTGAGACCCACTATGATACCAATGAAAGAGAATTATTGGCCATAGTCTGGACACTAGGGAAGTTACAACAGTACTTATAACACGTACTTAAATACACGGGACATATGTATATATCTACACAGACCACCGCCCTTTGACTTTTGCTGTCTCAGACAGAAACCCAGACACGAAAATTAAAAGATTGATGAACACAACGCAAACATCCACTACAAGCCAGATAGAGAGAACCACGTCGTAGACGCACTTTCACGTCAAAATGTGAATGCTCTGCAGAGTGAAATAGTCTCCAACGCTGCCACTATCCATAGTGAGGAATCACATCAAACAAATTTTAGGGGAATAATACTTCCCAAAAACTACCAAGCTAGCTACAGAAATTGTGGTCAATTGCTAAATCTGCATTAGGAATAAATATTATAGGCATCAGAAGCAAATTCTCGGAGAAACGCCAAATCGTCATACCCTGGCGAAATGTTGCACATCGACATCTTTTCGAAGGACAGAAAGAAATTTCTGACAATTTGCAATGATCACATAATGCGATAATGAAGCATCCTTTAATTCCGAGACCATTACCTCATTGTTAAAAAACAGAAACGGGTAAATACTGCGAATGCACCTTCGATACGCAGTACCACAATTGGCAAAGTAGAACGTAGAAAGTAGAACTTACTAGAAATTACTAGATGCCTTAAGCTCGAGAAAAAGATCGACGACACTGTCGAACTAATCTTACACGCGGCCTTAGAATACATCTGATCACTGCACTCCGTGACGAGCAAAAAACCAATCGAGGTAATACACGCGTCTACCCACGAATTTAGGGAAACAAAATTGAAAAATCTCAACAGGCACAACTAGAACGAAACAACCCAAACAGGCAGAACTGGATGTAGGAGAATAGGTTTTTTCAAAAACCAACAGAAGACTATGGAACAAACTGACCCCCTTGTGCACAAAGGATACTGTCTGAGCAAACCTAGGAACGTCTGTTCTTATTAAGGGGAGAGTGGTCCACATGGACCTCAAATAACGATTGTGCGTACCAAAACAAACAACAAAAACAAAAAATAAAAACAAGTCGGCGGGCCGAAGATTTTATATTCATTTCGAACCTGTACTAAATTTTTCACTCTGCCAACTGCACCACCAAAATTTCTTAAGCTGTAAAAATCTTTTTTTCGCGTGGCATTTATTGTTTGATTTTGTTTTTAGAATTGGAACATATGAATTTAAATTTTTCTTTCGAAATATTAAATTCAAACTATTTTATATTTGAAAAAATATATGAAAATATATCATGTCGTGACCAGGATTTAAACCACCGACCTCGCGTTTGTGAGCGCGTCACTCTACCACGTACACTACCAAACCATTTTGAAAAGCGCTGACCAACTCGATTATAGTGAGCGTTTCAACCTCCGACCTCACGCGTTTGTCCCCGCATCACTTTACCACTTACGCCATCGAACCGTTTTGATGATATATGACAAACTCTCTTAAACAGCAGTCTGTTAAAAACTTACTTGCACATGGCTTTGTTTGCTCGTATGCACCTGTTCTTTCAAAATATTTAATGAAGCATATCTTCACTATTTATGACTCAATCGTTTTGCAATTTTAAACATTGATGAGTTGTAAAGATGTTCATGTGTACAAGGAAATTTAAGGTGATAGCTTTGAAAACATGGGATATATGTCCCAGACCGACTTCCAGTTTAATCGCAGCAGTTCTTCCGTGGCGTGCAAAACGGTCCAATGGTGTAAACGGTAGTGTTGCGCAAACGCAAATTATTTTATAAAATATGAAAAAGCTGGAGTAGATTGAATATAATAGAAATGTAAAAATTCATATGATCCAACTGTTATAGAACAACAATGCTGTTTTTGTTACAGAATATGAAATTTCGGTAGTTCAGTTGGGAGAGTGTTGCGCAAACACAATGGCTGAGTCATCGAGTGGATTTAATCGCGACGAATTTATTGAAACTTATGTTTAAATTATAAATTTGGTCTCAAATTTGTGTTCAAATATAACTTGTCTGATTAAATATTCTCATGACTTATCAATGTTTAAAATTTCGATTGTGTCATAAATAGAGATAAGCTTATTTAAAGGAAACAGGTGCACATCTGCGAACTTGCCTCGGACTATTCTATAGCACATGCATAAGCGTAAGGTATAAGCTTGTGAAATCGATCTCAAAGATTCGGCTTTAAATGTTTTAAATGAATTTTTTTCACAATTTGCCAAATTTCAAGCAATTTTCAACAATGAAAACAGATGTCGAATGCTGTCTGTGTTGTACTTGTTCAGATCATCAAGATGATACAATCAAATCAAAAATGTAGAGTTGATTTAAGGCTGACAGCTTCATTTGAATTAGACAAATTATATTACTTCTGCCCATGTATTAATACGTAATTAAAGTGTCAGAGTCACATATGGATCTAATTTCATACATTTACGGAACTTATCACATTTATATACTCTGATACCGAAGGTATTCATAGTATATTGAGTTTGTGTCCCTTCAGCCGTCATTAAAAAATGATAGAAAATGCTCAGAGTTTTAGAGCTAAAGTCACAAAACATGGAACGCCAACCCCTCCGAGATCGGTAACGTCTGACTGCAACGTTCTTGCTTATTTTTATACCCTGAACCCATTAAAAATGGGTAAAAAGGGTATTATGGTTTTGTGCAAAAGTATGTAACAGGCATAAGGAAGCATCTCCGACCATATAAAGTATATATATTCTTGATCAGTAGATATATGATCTAGAGACCCCAAATTTGGCATATATAATCTCGAATAGCATACACATGTAACAAATATTTCATTTTTTGGATACCACCCCCCAATCCCCCCAAAAGTTGAATAAACGAATTTTTGAAGGTACGACCCTGCAATTTTCTTTTGTTACACATATTGTTGACAATTGTATGTCCCAAAAATTTCAATAAGATCGGACAATAAACACAGAAGTTATTTGAGATTTAACTTTCCATTGTATGGGGCTCAGCGAAAAGCAAGCTAACTGCTGAAACCGCATGCACTGTTTGCAGTATGTGTGTGTTTGTATGTATGCACACTATTAGGCAAGTATTAATGGAAGTCAGAACTGGGTTCAGGGTATCTCCTAGTCGGGCACTCCCGACTAGAGCACTGTTACTTGTTTCAATATGGGCTTGAATTATTTAAAATTAATAGAGATGTTTCTTTGTGCATAACTTTTATAAGAGATTCCGGCAACTTAAAGCATATTTCATTTCCTTCGAACAGCTGTTCTCATTGAAATTAAGCGCAAACAGCTGGTTAAGATTTGAGGTTTTCCCGCGAAACGCTAAAAACTAGACTTCATATTTGGAATATAAGTTTATTGATAGCTCGGTCTTTTCAAAAAGTATCGATCAATTTAGATTTCAGCTGTGATTTTTGGTCACATCTTGAAAGTTATAAGAGCTAGAGGCACCCAATTTGGCACCCACTCTACAATACATTTGTAGTATTGTAAAGAGCACGAAACTTATTATACCCTGAACCCATTAAAAATGGGTAATAAGGGTATTATGGTTTTGTGCAAAAGTATGTAACAGGCATAACGAAGCATCTCCGACCATATAAAGTATATATATTCTTGGTCAGTATCAATAGCCGAGTCGATTTAGCAATGTCCGTCTGTCTGTATGTCGGTCCGTCTGTATGAACACACGGATATCAGAGACTACAAGAGCTAGAGACTTCATATTTGGAATATAAGTTCTCCTAATCCCGGGACAGATCAAGTTTATTTTCATTTGATCGATAACTCGTCGCATTCAAAAGTTATCGATAAATTTCGATTTTAGACTAGCGTTTTTGGGACATAGCTTCAAAAATATAAGAGCTAGAGACCCCAAATTTGGCATGCATAATCTCGAATAGCATACACATGTAACAAATATTTTACTTTTTGGATACCACCCCCAATCCCCCCAAAAGTTGAAGTCAGAACTGGGTTCAGGGTATCTCCTAGTCGGGCACTCCCGACTAGAGCACTCTTACTTGTTTTAATATTAATCTTTATTTCATGAAATAATTGGTCTGTGGTAATTAAAATACACACTTATAATTAAATATCAGTCAAATATCGCAAAGAGACAAATTGGTTTGAACGTTTCGACTTGAATTTATTGCAAATTATGTTTCATGTAAAAATAGTAGGCATTTGTCAAGGTCATTTGAAGCGATTTTAAAACACATAATTTTTTTATTTGTATAGAACTAAAGCTACAACATTCTGAATAAAGCGATTAACATTCATTCAGCACTCTTCCTGATCAAGAATATGTGCACATACGTAGAAATGTATGTAAATGGGGTCGAAAGGGCTTTATTCTAAGCATTTCACAGTATTATTGACAAAATTTCAACCCTCTGCAGGACATCAACAATACAGAAGAAATCAAGGTCGCAATCTTTCGGGGAGGTGACCAGTAATATATCTTCCAAATTTAGTGACTCGAAATTTAAATTATTTGTTCTGCTATCTCTCGGGACTGCCAACCGCAACATGATCTTACCTTCACGAACTCACAGTCTCAAATTCAAAGTTAATCGCATCGATGGCAAATATCAATCGCTTTTGGTTGATCTACATACATATATGGTATGAAAGATTGGAAGGACTGCGTTCAGGATATACCATAGTCGGGCACTCCAGACTAAGCCACTCTTACTTGTTTTAATGTAGCGATACGTAATGCAGAGGGCAAGGCAACTGGTTGATTCTCTAGCCAAACAGAAGTATACACGCTGGCACTACTGCATTCCACTTTTGTTTTTTTGGTAAGATACTTATAGTAATGACAACAGCTGCTGGCGCCGCTGCTGCCGCCATCGTTGTTGCCAATAAATAATCGAACAGAAAGAACAAGTTCGACAAAAATAATAAACATGTTATATTTACTTGTGTGGGTTGTTGGCTCATCAAATTGTATAACTGCAGCAACAGATGCGTTCTGAAGTCGTGTTACTTTGTTGCCGTGCCAAAGGAGCAGAATGACTTGAGCTGAATAAGTTGGGTTTTTATTTTGCCACTGGTGTTTGTTGTCGCAGTATTTTTCTACTTTGGGATTCAATCAAATACAATTACCACTATAAATGCATTTACATCCATTGCACGCGAACTTATAAACAAATAAAGCGCAAGTATGTAACGTTTGCAAGAGTTTGCATTTACAAAAATGACAAAAACCTTTCAACCATTAATGCGCCCGACCTTCGGAGTAGAGGTGGAGAACTATCGATGGCACTATCGGCACTATCGATGGTTTGGCACTATCGAGACACCATCGATAGTAGCTCGTCACTATCGATATTGTTCGATAGTTTTTAGTAAATGCTCTACACATCACCAAAAAAGCGCACATTTCTATTGGCGTCTATTTAATTAAAAGTGAAAAGAGTGTGTGTGGGAGATAAACGGTCCGGTGCAGAAGGACATATGCGTAATTCGTAAGCCATTGGTCAAGTCGACTCGTAGGCACTTTGTGTCCCACACCCAAATTGTCAAATTGTGTGGCCTCCACGTGGTATCTCCCGGAGTACTAGATCCAGTGTATATCTGGCTATGTACGCTAATTCGAGCGACGAAAAATATATATTGTAATCAATATAATACAATTGCCGTGGCGTTTTCCCCGTTATTCAACGGGGTCGGCCAAATAAATCCATTTTACCCACGGGTACCTTGGTAACTTAAACCACAAAAAAAAAAAAAAAAAAAAAAAAAGAGTGTGATACAAAAAAAATGGATAAATTCTTGTCAAGAGTTGACAAAGGTAAATAAATTTAAGTATTAGCAATGTTAACTAAAAAACACTAAACGTTTGTGTTTCTTTAAAGTGAAAAGAAGCAGTTCGCCAGCGTCTAGCGTTGCAAGCGTTGATGCAGCGGTGGCATGTGTTTGCAGCAGCACAGACTCCGACCTTAGCCCCAGTAAAAAGGACAAAACCCAAAAAAGGAAAAAGGGTATATCAAGGGTTTGGAAATACTTTAAGAGATCTGATGATAAAAAATTTGCCAAATGCCTTAACTGCGGAAAAGAATACAAGACGAGTGGCAACACGTCTAATTTAAAAGACCATTTAAAACGGTTTCATCCCGGCTTGGATGCTCCTTCTCTGGAAGTAAGCAGGGAAACCAACACAACAGACTCCAACCCATTCAATTTAAGTGCGTCAACAAGCAGCAGCTGCAGATCAAGCACGCATTCTATATCATCATATTTTAAGAGGGCCATTCTCTACGATAGTAATTCAAGGCGCAAGAAAGAAATTGATAGGGAATTAACAATTATGATTGCTGTGGATGTTCAGCCGTTCAACATTGTCGAAAATGAAGGATTTGTAAGGTACTCGCAAATATTGGACCAAAGATATAAAATTCCTAGCAAAACGTATGTACGAGATGTCCTTATGAAAAATATGTTTTCGGAAAGCGTTGCTGAATTGACATCAATTATTAAGGACGCACATAATGTTGCCATAACATGTGATGGTTGGACATCAAGTGCAAATGATAATTACTTGACAGTCACAGCACACTTTGTGTACAATTACACATTACAATCAGCTTCGCTAGAGACAACAAAACTAAAAGACACAACAAATCATTCTGCTCAAAATATTGCAGAAACTCTAAAGGATGTGTTGACTAAATGGAACGTTTTTGAAAAAACCTGTTGCATTGTTACAGACAATGCAAGTTCAATGCTAAAAGCATGTGAATTACTAAAAATAAGAAATCTGCCATGCTTCGCGCATACTTTAAACCTAGTGGTCCAAGATGGCTTAAAAGTAGGGAAAGAAAATATTACTTTAAGAAATTTATTCGAAAAGTGTAAGACAATAGTCAGATTTTTTAAAAAAAGTTCCATTTCAATGGAAAAGTTTAGAATTGCACAGGATACTGAAACTCCGTACACTTTATTACAAGAAGTTCCAACGAGGTGGAACAGTTTTTATTTTATGATTGAGCGCATTCTACAAACAAAAGATGCAATTTCAATTTCCAAAGTATTGCTTGAAACTTCAAATGCATCTTTACCTTTTAATGTCGACGAAATTAACATTTTAAAGGATATTCATAAAATATTAAAATTATTCCAAAATGCAACTGAAAAAATTTCAGGAGCAAAATATGTGACTGTGTCACTAATAATTCCAATGGTGTACGGATTATGCCGAAAAGTGGAGCAGTCATCAAAAGAGTTAATCACCGTTGAAGGAAAGCTGTTTCAAAATGTTTTGTTAAATTCAATTAAATCAAGACTTTTTGTATACGAGCAAAGAACAGTCACAAGAATGGCCACTATACTGGATCCTAGATTCAAAAAGCACGGGTTTCAAAGTGCTTTGAATGCTGATCAAGCGTCTGCGTGTTTGGAAAATGAGTTAGTTAATGTATCGCATCAAGAACCTCAACATGATGAAGATACTGGTGGAACCAAAAAGGAAGAGTCGACGTTTTTTGATTTCTTACAAGAAAAGGCAATGGAAAAAAAAAATACCGCTCGTACTAATGCCATAATAATAAAACGTCAGTATTTGGAGAGGTCAATTGCCACGGAGGAGACTGATCCACTGCTTTGGATAAAAGTAAATATAAATATATTTAAATAATATTTTACAAAAAAAACTTATTATGTTCCTATTTTTCAGGTCAACGAAAATGAATTCGATTTAATAAAAATCCTCATGTTCAAATATTTATGCGTGCCAGCGACGTCTGTTCTACAGACTCTGTAGAATCCGAACGTATGTTCAGCAAGGCTGGACAAATCGTCTCTGATAGGAGGACTCGCCTTAAGGAAAAACATATTAATATGTTGCTTTTCTTAAATAAGAATTTTTGGCTTATAAAGAAATAATATAAGTATTGTTTAAAAAAAATAATTGAATTGAATTAAAACAAATTTTTCGTTAAAAATATGTACTAAAGAATAAATATGTACTAATGATATAATATAAGTATTGCTTAAATCAAATTAAACCAATTTCTGTAACTCAGTTCACTATCGATGGTGCCGACTATCGATAGTTCTCCACCTCTACTTCGGAGCCGGAAAAAATCTACTGAACAAAAAAATATACATGCAATCGAGCCTATCGATAGCATACGCATATCGATTAAGTATCGACTACTTCTTCGCATCAACAGCTGATTACTATGTACAACCAGGTGCCAGCCTCTCGCTGGCATAATATTTTAAGCTATTGCGCGCCATTTCTGTTAATAACACTATGCAATAATTGGAATAAAAAGAAGTAAGAGTGCTCTAGTCGGGAGTGCCCGACTAGGAGATACCCTGAACCCAGTCCTTACATTCATTCATACTAATATATCAGTGTGCATACAAACAAAGACACACATGCTGCAGTATAAGCAGTTAGCTTGCTTCTTCACTGAGCCCCACACTACTATGTTTAATATCCGATCTTATTGAAATTTGTTGGGCATTTTGTTTTTATCACACATTTTATCGTCATTCTAAAATGTGTGATCAAACAAAATAAAAAGATCATACCTTGAAAAATGAATTTTTGGGGGTATGGTATCCCAAAAGTTAAATATTTATTACATGTGAATGCTATTCGAGATCATTCGGGCCTCTAGCTCTTATAACTTTGAAGTTGTGTCCCAAAAACGCGGGTCTGAATTCGAAATGTTCATACATACAGACGGACGGACAGACCGACAGACGGACATGGCTAGATCGACTCGACTGTTGATCCAGAATATATATACTTTATATGGTCGGAGATGCTTCCATATGCCTGTTACATACTTTGCACAACTTCATTGCACCCTCTTTACCCATTTTTAATGGGTTCAGGGTATAAAAAGTTAATTTATATTGCGTCGCGACCGGGATTTGATCCGCGTCTTCCCGTTTGTCAGCGAAGTACCTTACCACTTACACCATCAAACAGTTTTCAAAATCGCGGACAAGCTCGATTATACTGAGCGTTTATTTTTTCGCGTGGCACTGTTTATGCTCTAAGACATTGGTGTCATATGAATTTATCTTTTGATGACAGTTATTTTATATTTTAAAACAAGAATTAGTAAAAAGCGAAAATATGTGACATGTCGCGATTGGGACTAGAGCCGCCTCCTCCCGTTTGTCAATAAACCGTTTTGATGATCGATGATAAAATCGCTTTAAGAGCAGTCTGCTAAAAACATACTTGCACTTGGCTTTGTTTGCTCGTATGCACCTGTTTATTCAAAATATGTAATGTCGTATTTCACCGCTATTTATAGCTCAATCGTTTCGTCAAATAATATTGAGTTATGAGTAATGAGTTATGAGGATGTTCAAGTGTACAAGGAAATTAAAGGCGATAGATTTACAAACATGGGATTTATGGCCTGAACCGACTTCCAGCTGTGTGGCAGCTATAAGATATAGTGGTCCAGCCAGTTACAACCAATGTGCCATCCCTTTGAAAATTATGTCTCTGTGCAAAGTTTAAGCGCGATAGCTAAAAAACTGAGGGACTAGATACCATACATACAGGTAGATGGACATGGCCAGATCAATTTGTTTTGTCATTCTAAGTGAACGAATATACAAACACCAACTAGTATTCAACAACGTTAGAGCGCGAAAGAACAGCGCAACTGTTCTGTTGTAAGGTAACGACTGCTGCCGCATTGCATCGGCAGGTTTATTTAAAACTCTTTAATTACCTTAATATTATCTATATTTAGCTTAATCTTAGGTAGGACAATCGCTAGGTGCACATTTGCAGTTGCAAATGCGTCTAGACTCATTATCCTTTAAAATATTTGTTTAGGAGAACTCTTATCACTTGCTTACATGTTACATGTTGCTACTGTTTTCTCGATAAGAGTCCTGTTCAAATATGATAAGATTGAACATCTTGGCCCCTGTTGAAAGATTGGGCTTTCAAGATCCTTTTTAGTATAGGCTTTGATAGATAAGATTAAACACTAAGCATACTAGAGGTGTTGTTTGGAGTACTACGACGCTTCCTTCTATGCCTTACACACTTCAGCACAAAGTTAACATACTATTTTATCGAAAAGAGTATAATTATGAGCGGGGATCGTACAGAGACACACAGAAGTATTGGCACAGCAAGCATTTCTGACTTTGCTGCTTTATATAATATATATATATGGGCGTTTCCATGGTGTCATATTTTTGCAATCGTACGCACTTGAAGTAAAAACAGGCAAAATAAAACGGATTTTATTCTGACAAGTAGCTTAACTTATAGCTCTTCAGTAGTCCTATAATAGGTGCTAAGCTTGATTTTAGGTCATTTTTTGTTCTCAAGATATTTGCAAAAAACCATGATGTTTCGACGGTCCAAAAATAGAAGTGGTTTTTGCGACTAACAATTCCAGAGCCGATTTCAGCGAAGCCTGAAGCAATATTTCAATGCGATTAATCTTAGAATGTTATACATTGATTTCAATCGAAAATGCTTTAGATTTTACCCAAAAATTATTTGAACTTTTTTTTTTAAATGTCAATGTCATGATGCGTATTGTTCGCTGCTGATTTTTTTCCATTATGATATTAATGTTGTTTCTGTTGCTGTTTTCAAAATATGTAGTATGATTAAAATAAATAAGTAAAAGTGCTCTAGTCGGGGGTGCCCGACTTGGAGATACCCTGAACCCAGTCTCTACATTCATTCATTCACTAACCAGTCAGTGTACATACATACAAACATAAACATGCTACAAGCAATGCGAGCAGTGCAAGCAGTCTAAGCAGTTAGCTTGCTTCTTTACTGAGCTCTACACAATGGAGAGTTAAATCCTTAAAAACGTCTGTGTTTATTACCCGATCTTATTGAACATTTTTGGGCACAAACAAAAAGTGAAATATTTCTTTCATGTGTATGCTATTCAAGAATATACATGTCAAATTTGGGGCCTCTAGCTCATATAACTTCGAGATTATGACCCAAAAACGCAGGTCTGTAATCAAAATTTATCGATAACTTTTGAACGGGATGAGGTATCGATAAAATTAATCTTGATCTGTCCCGGCACTACGAGAACTTATATTCCAAATATGAAGTCTCTAGCTCTTGTAATCTCTGATGTCCGCGTGTTCATACAGACGGACAGACAGACGGACATGGCTAAATCGACTCGGAGATACCTTTTTATGGCTATTACATGCTTTTGCACAACTCATTATACCTATTTTACCCATGTTAAATGGGTTCAGGGTATAACAAGTAAGAATGCTCTAGTCGGGAGTGCCCGACTAGGAGATACCCTGAACCCAGTTCTGACATATATTCATACTTGCCTAATAGAGTGCATACATACAAACACTCACATACTACAAATAGTGCAAGCAGCTTAAGCAGGCTAACTTCTTCGCAAGGCCCCACACTATGGTAAAGGTTAATGGAAAGGTAAATCTTAAATAACTTCTGTGTTTAGTGCCCGATCTTTGTGAAATTTTCAGGACATAAGAAAAACAAACTTGGTTTGTCCCGGGACAACGAAAACTTGTATCCCAAATATTAAGTCTCTAGCTCTTATAGTGTCTGACATCTGCGTGTTCATATATACGAACAGACAGACGGACATGGCTAGATCGACTCGGCTGTTGATACTGATCAAGAATATATATGGGCGTTTCCATGGTGTCATATTTTTGCAATCGTACGCACTTGAAGTAAAACAAGTTGGAAAGGATTATCTTTGGCGTGCCGAAGATTCTATACTCTTTTCGAACCTTTAGGCAATTTTCACTATGCCAACTGCACCACTAAAATGTCAAAAGTAGTACAAAATCATTTTATCGCGTAGCACTTATTTTTTTGCTCTAAGAATCTCTTGAAGACCAGACTGTCTAAAGCTAACTTGTTTTGTTTTCCTGCAACCTGCAACTCGCGTTTGTCAGCTTACACCAAGCAGTTTTAAAAATCGCTGACAAGCTCGGTTATACTGAGCATTTGTTTTTTCGCGTGGCATTGTTTTGGTTTTAAGACATTGGTAGTAAATGAATTTGATTATATTTATTTTATATTTGAAAAGAATAAGAAAAAAATGAAAATAAATGACCAGTCGCCCGCTGAGACTCGAACCTGAGACCTTTCGTTTGCTAGGGTGTCACTTGAACCCCTACGCCACAAGCCGTTACAATGATCGATGACAAAATCCCTTGAAGAGCGAGCAGACTGTCAAAAGCTTACTTGCGCTTGACTTTGTTTGCTCATATGTACATGTTCTTTCAAAATAGTTAATGACTCAATCGTTTTGCAATTTTACCCATTGATGAGTTTTAAGGATGTTCAAGTGTACAAGGAAATTTAAAGCAATTGCTTTGAAAACATCGGATTTATGGCCAAAACCGACTTAGAGTTGTATGGCAGCTATAAGATATAGTGGTCCGATCCGGCCGGACCCGACCAATGTGCTGTTTCTTTGAATAATAAGTATCTGTGCAAAATTTGATCGCGATAGCCTCGAAAACATGGGATTTATGACCAAAACCGACTTCAAGTTGTATGGCAGCTATAAGATACAGTGGTCCGATCCGTCCAGCTCCAACCAATGTGCTGTCTGTGCAAAGTTGCATCGCGATAGCTCAAAAACTGAGGGACTAGTTTGCATACATACAGACAGACGGACATTGCTAGATAAATTTCAAACTTCAGCACAAACTTAACAGGCAAAATAAAACGGATTTTATTATGAAAACTGGCTTAACTTATAGCTCTTCAGTAGTCCTATAATAGTTGCTAAGCTTGATTTTAGGACATTTTTTGTTCTCAAGATATTTGCAAGAAACCAAGATGTTTCGACGGACCAAAAATAGAAGTGGGTTTCGCGATTAATTTTAGAATGTTATACATTGATTTCAATTGAAAATGCTTACCCAAAAATTTTTTAAACTTTTTTTTTAAATGTCAGTGTCATGATGCGTAGTGTTCGATGCTAATTTTTCCATTATGATATTAATGTTGTTTCTGTTGCTGTTTAACGAAATGATTTATAAGTAACCTTAGTAAAAATGTTTTTAAATCAACAGAAGTATCAAATGTATTAATTTTGACATAATAACAATGAACTTTACAAAAATATGTAGTATGATTAAAATAAACAAGCAACAGTGCTCTGGTTGGGAGTGCCCGACTAGGAGATACCCTGAACCCAGTCCTTACATTCATTCATTCACTAACCAGTCAGTGTACGTACATACTAACATAAATATGCTACAAGCAGAGCGAGTGAAATAATTCTTACATGTGAATGCTTTCGAGATTATCGATAAAATGAAAAAAACTTGATCTGTCCCGGGACTACGAGAACTTATTCCAAATATGAAGTCTCAAGCTCTCATAGTCTCTGATATCCGCGTGTTCATACATACAGACGGACGGACAGACAGACAGACGGACGTGGCTAGATCGACTCGGCTGTTGATCCAGAATATATATACTTTATATGGTCGGAGATGCTTCCTTATGCCTGTGACATACTTTTGCACAAAACCATTGTAACTGTGTAAGCTGCTTTCAGTATGTGTGTGTTTGTATGGATGTGCATTGATTGGTAAGTATAAATGGATGTAAGGACTGGGCTCAGGGTATCTCCTAGTCGGGCACTCCCGACTAGAGCAATCTTACTTGTTGTATTTAATCGGCTAATAATACGATAATTCAATATAATATTATATAAAATAATATAATATAAAACAACTGAGAACGTTGCAGTCGGGCGGAGCCGACTGCCTAATACTCTGATACCAGTTTAAGAACAGCTGAAGTCAAGTGAACAGAACATTTTTTCTGGTGTATGGGTGACCAAAAATCGGCCTTCCAAGTTTTTGAGGACGGGAGGGGGCGTGGTCGATCTTAAGAGGGGGTGACCAGAATTATATCTTCCAAGTTTGGTGAGTCTAGCTCTAAAACTGTGAAAAATATAAATTTTCGCGATTTTTGGGGGCGCAAGGGGGCGTGGCCCCAAATTATCTTCACCGATCTTAAGATAACTTGGCCGAAGTCTGCCCTCAAAGTTTGGTGGCCCTAGCTCTTAAACTGTGCGAGATATAGGCTTCCGTGTTTCGTGGGGACGGGGTGGCTGGGGGGCGTTCTAGTGGGCGTGGCCGGAAAATCCACGACGGAATCTTTTGGGGTGGTCAGCCCTAGCCTAAATTCCAAATTTTGGGACTCTAGCTTCAAAATTGCGGGAAATATACACGTGTTATCGAATTGTGCATTCATGTATTTCGATTTCGCGATTATGGGGGCGGGAGTGGGCCCGGTCGAAATTTTTTTTCTGTGATCTGTAGAGGACGTCACCAGTAATATATATACCAAATATGGTGACCTTAGCTTTAAAACTGCGGGAGAAATTATTATGGGTGGGGGGGCTTGTGGGCGTAATAATGGGCGTGGCCGATTAACTTAGGATCCAATTTATTTGGGAGGTCACCAGCAATATACCTACCAAATCGATTTGCCAGCTTCCCAGTGGGCGTGGCATAAATTTGGAATAAACTTGATCTGAAGCAGATAGCTATAATCATAACACAAAGGATTTTAAGAGTCTATCTAATATCGTTTCCGAAATACGTGCATTCATCCAGACAGACAGACGGACGGCCTGACGGACATCCGACAAAACCAATATAATATTAGTACCTTCGGTATCAGAGTATAACAATTAAAATAAATGATAAGTAGCGGCCGGGATTTGAACCGCCGACCTCACCACTTAGGCTACCGTTTTGAGGATATATGACAAACTCTCTTAAACAGCAGTCTGTTAAAAACTTACTTGCACATGGCTTTGTTTGCTCGTATGCACCTGTTCTTTCAAAATATTTAATGAAGCATATCTTCACTATTTATGACTCAATCGTTTTGCAATTTTAAACATTGATGAGTTGTAAAGATGTTCATGTGTACAAGGAAATTTAAGGTGATAGCTTTGAAAACATGGGATATATGTCCCAGACCGACTTCCAGTTTAATCGCAGCAGTTCTTCCGTGGCGTGCAAAACGGTCCAATGGTGTAAACGGTAGTGTTGCGCAAACGCAAATTATTTTATAAAATATGAAAAAAGACGGAGTAGATTGAATATAATAGAAATGTAAAAATTCATATGATCCAACTGTTATAGAACAACAATGCTGTTTTTGTTACAGAATATGAAATTTCGGTAGTTCAGTTGGGAGAGTGATGCGCAAACACAATGGCTGAGTCATCGAGTGGATTTAATCGCGACGAATTTATTGAAACTTATGTTTAAATTATAAATTTGGTCTCAAATTTGTTTTCAAATATAACTTGTCTGATTAAATATTCTCATGACTTATCAATGTTTAAAATTTCGATTGTGTCATAAATAGAGATAAGCTTATTTAAAGGAAACAGGTGCACAGCTGCGAATTTGCCTCGGACTATTCTATAGCACATGCATAAGCGTAAGGTATAAGCTTGTGAAATCGATCTCAAAGATTCGGCTTTAAATGTTTTAAATGAATTTTTTTCACAATTTGCCAAATTTCAAGCAATTTTCAACAATGAAAACAGATGTCGAATGCTGTCTGTGTTGTACTTGTTCAGATCATCAAGATGATACAATCAAATCAAAAATGTAGAGTTGATTTAAGGCTGACAGCTTCATTTGAATTAGACAAATTATATTACTTCTGCCCATGTATTAATACGTAATTAAAGTGTCAGAGTCACATAAGGATCTAATTTCATACATTTACGGAACTTAGCACATTTATATACTCTGATACCGAAGGTATTCATAGTATATTGAGTTTGTGTCCCTTCAGCCGTCATTCAAAAATGATTGAAAATGCTCAGAGTTTTAGAGCTAAAGTCACAAAACATGGAACGCCAACCCCTCCGAGATCGGTAACGTCTGACTGCAACGTTCTTGCTTGTTTTTATACCCTGAACCCATTAAAAATGGGTAAAAAGGGTATAATGAAGTTGTGCAAAAGTATGTAACAGGCATAAGGAAGCCAGCTGAGCAAAGATCCGTTATTTTACAATGCAACGGTAGTATCTTTTTCTATGCTTTAGTCATTGTTTTCGGAGTATGGTGAAATATATTTCTGCTGAATTTTGACAGTGGATCTTGCAGAAAAGTGTATTTATCGAAATGGGACCACGCACAACTAATGAGCAGCGAGAACTTGTTCTCAGGCATTTTAAAACGGGCTGCTCGCGCAGGAAAAGTGGTGAGATGGTTGGACTAAGTGATTCCACAGTCCAGAGCATCATTTACCGATTTGTCCGAGAAAATAGAACCCATGATAAGGGCAGAATTGCTCCGGAACAAAATTTTCAATTCTACGGACGAGCGCTATATTGTCCGGAAAATACGGGATAATCCCAGGCTATCGGCTCCAAAACTGGCCAGTGATGTTGAGGCAGAGTTGGGCAAGTCATGCCACCCAGAAACGATTCGCCGTGTGCTTCGGGAGCATGACTTCAAGGCCAGAATAGCGAGCAAGAAGTTTTTTAAAAGCGACAAAAATAAGATGTGTCGCCTAAAGTTTGCCCAGGAGCACTTGCACAAGGATAATGGTTTCTGGAATACAGTGTTATTCTGTGACGAGTCTAAATTTAATATTTTTGGGTCAGATGGAGCCTCATATCTGTGGCATAAGCCAAACACAGAACTGGAAGCAACAAATTTATGGGCTACAGTTAAGCATGGCAGTGGTAACGTTATGGTGTGGGCCTGTATGTCGGCAACCGGTGTCGGAAACTTGAAGTTTATTGAGACGACAATGGACAAAACTAAACATCTTGAAATTTTTAAGTCCAATTTGATTGAAAGTGCTGGGAAACTGAGCTTTAGGGACGTCAACAGATTATACCAGGACAATGCCCCGAAACATACGGCAGACATTGGGAAGACCTGGCTGATCTGCAACTGTCCGCATGTTATGAAACCACCAGCCCAGTCACCAGACATGAATGTTATTGAAAATTTGTGGGCCATTTTGGATACAAATATCCGAAAACGCAATATTTCTAACAAATCTGACCTTAAAGCTGCATTGCTTGACGAAAGGGCCAAGATTACACCACAAGTTACACAAAAGTTGGTCGAATCCATGCCAAAAAGGCTCAAAATGGTGGTTGACCAAATGGGTGGTCATAGCAAGTATTCATTTTTGTTGTTTGATGAAAAACATAGTTTTAACAATATAATTTCTAAAGTGGTTGAAATAAGCTGTGACATTGATTTTGGTTGACTTTTTAGTTTTTAATTAACATGAAATGATTTAAAAATATTTGAAAAATAAATGAAGTCATATTTTATAAGTTAAGGCATCAGACTAACAAACTGCGTTTAAATTATTTTGATATCTCGTTTAGTTTAGATTTTATACATGCCTAAAAATTTTTTGAGGTGCTGGTTGAAATAAGCTGTGAGCCACTGTATA